>QTSX02007189.1:0-320076 GCA_014839935.2 Entomophthora muscae
TGACACAGATTAAAGGCAGTATAAGTAGCTGGCTCCTGTAGAGTGTCAATTACCCATGAGACAGTACCCTTCTCTGTGAGAATGGGGAACGTCCAGGTCAAGCTATCTGGGCCAATCATGGCAGGGCTCAGCCTCAATGTAATTGCTGGCCTTGACTGGCTTCATCATAATTGTCCCTACATTGACTGGGATACATCTGTTATCACTCTCAATAGAAATGGGGTGGGTTTTCAGATCTATCCTATCAAAATGATCAAGTTACTCCACAATACTGTCTTTGTCAGAATAACAGAATTAGGCTCATATGATTTCAAGGGGGGAAAACTAGACTTTAACCAATGCTCAGTTGAATTTATCTGCGCTGAGCCACCTGTGGCCCCTCCCTTGGCCTCTTCATCACCACCAGCGCTTGCTTCACTCCTCAAGGAGTACAAAGATGTCTTCAGTGAAACACTGGACCAACTACCTCCTCCTCAGGAGATTCAGCATGTTGTACAACTTCAAGGGTTTTACCCAAAGCACATTTCTTATATTGTCTTACACCAAAAGAAGATGAGACCCTCCGCCAGCACATTGTAGATGCACCCAACAAGGGCTTCATTTGCCTCTCACTTTTGCCATACAGGGCTGCTGTCTTCTTTGTAGCCAAGAAGGCCGGTTTTCTTTGCTTGGTCACAGATTTACGTGCCTTAAACAAGGTGACAGTTAAGAATTAGTACCCCCTGCTCTTGATTGACAACTTGTTTGACACACTTGCGGGTGCAAAGATCTTTAGCAATATCAATCTCACCGCAAGGTACAACCAGGTTTCCATTGCACCAGGGGATGAAGCAAAAACCGCCTTCTGCACACGCTACGGGTTGTTTGAGTGGCAGGTCATGAACTTTGGAATGATCAACGCTCCTTCCACCTTTGCCATGTTGATGAACAAAGCATTTGGGGAAGTGATTGGGAAATGTGTGGTTGTGTACCTTGACAACATTATTGTCTTTAGTCAAGATTAAACCACACATCTCCAACATCTGTGTGCTGCCCTTGACATCCTTTGTAAGAACCCACTAAAAGCTAAATCCTCCAAATGCAAGTTCCTCAATTCAGAGCTCTTGTTCCTTGGGCACATCATCTCTGCCCAAGGGATAAAGCCCAAACCTGCTAAAATCAAGGCAATCACCAGCATGCCGCCTCCCACCAATGTGGGCCAGGTATGTACCTTCTTGGGCATGGTTGCATAGGTGTGCAAGTTAATTCCTAATTGCAGGGAACTAATTGCACCTTTCACCAAGCTCCTAAACACTAAACACTGCTTCCATTGGACTCCTATCAGGGATCAAGCCTTTGAGATGTTGAAGCAAAGACTTACAACTGCGCCTATATTGCAGTTCCCCAATTGGAACTGCCAGTACAAAATTGAGACTGACGCCTCTGACAGGGCCATAGGGGGTGTACTACGGGTAGAAACCAATAAAGGCATCATCCTCCCTGTGGCATATGATTCCAGGAAACTTACTGACTCAGAACAATGTTACCCTATACATGATAAAGAGTTAGCAGCAGTTGTGCACTGCGTTGAGAAATGGTGATGTTACCTGGAGGGGGCTATCTTTCCACCCTGCGTCCTGACATATCATAAGTCACTCCAGTACTTCAACACCCAGTCCCACTTGACACGCCGCCAAGCAGGCTGGATCAAGCGCCTATCCCCCTACCAGTTGCACATTGAGTACAAGCCTGGGAAGGAACTTGTCACAGCTGACGGCTTCTCACGTCTGTATGTAGCGTTCATCACCAGGGATGATGGCTTGGATCCAGATTGACCAATGCTGTACCTCTGTCCTTAAGCAACTTGTTATGAAGGCCTTAACTCATTAACTATCTCCAAGCTGAAGGACAACAAAACCTAGTTCACTACTGATGCTGGTAACATCTGCTGCCAGGTGGAGACAGGTGAGAAGACGCTTTACATTCCCATCACACAACAAGGCAACACAATATTGCATAGCAACTGTACCTTGGGTAATATCAGAGGGCGCTACCTTGTTGAGATCATGAAACAAAAGGTTTGGTGGCCGCTTATGCGCCAAGATATCTTATATCTCCTCAAAACGTGTGTGCTGTGCAAAAAGAACACGTCTAAACCTGCACCCCCAAGTCTGTCCTTCCCATCAAGGCCATGGAGCCCTTCAAACAGTGGGCCCTTGATGTTGTTGGGCCCCTCTCTGAAGACAGACTGGGGAAGAAATACATAATAACTGCCATCAACTACTTAACTTGTTGGCCAGTAGCCTGGGCAACAACTAATCACACCACCACCCGCTTCATTGGCAAGGAAATTGTGGCCTGCTTTGGGCAGCCCAAGTGTCTCATCACAAATGGTGGCCCCAAACTTGTTGGGCAGGTCATGAAGGAGTACTGCTCCAAGAATGCCCTCCAACAGATAGTCACCACCCCCTATCATCTACAAGCCAATTGATGGGTAGAGCAATTAAATGGCTCCCTGGTTCAACTGATTGTCAAGCTCTCACAGGAGCACCCCAATACCGCGTGGACTGAACACTTGCCCACCGCTCTACTTATTTTACAAGCAAGAATCAACAGAGGCACCAGGTTCAGTCCCAGAGCTTTGGCCTTTAGAATGCCTGGCAGTCTGACAGGAGTTGAACGGGGGAAGTTATGGTCTAAAGTTCCCATAAAGCCCCCTGTTGATGACTCCATCCCTAAACCAGTGGCGTGCCAAAGCCTGAGAAATCAAACACAAACAAATTGAAGGAGGGACAAAGCACCTAGAAGCCAGATACACTTTAGGTGACCTTGCCCATCTCTGAACCCAAATTTGGCCAAGTTAGAACCCAACCACCTAGGGCCCTTCAAGATAGCTGTGATCTATGAAAATTACACCTATCAGCTTGAAGATGCTAGAAGGGAATACCAAGAAGCTCCACCATGATTGCTTGCGCCCCTGCCGTGCCGTGCCATCCCCACATAAAGGTTGTTTGTGTGGACCTTCCCAGATCCTCTACAGACTCCGATCCTGGTGTCTGGCAACAAGCAGGGGGTAAGTGGTTGTTGCAACCAAGTTTCCAGACTTGCCTGCCAACGTATCTTATGATGCACAGGGGGTGCTTAAAATGTTGCCCCTTGACGTATCTAACAACATGGGTCATTCTGATAGCATTATCAAATTGCGGGCACTTCTTCCTAATTAGGAGCGCTGCCAATTTGACCTGCTGATCCAGCACAAGTTTTTTGTTGTCTTCAATCTTTACATGGAGCGTGCCACCCCCTTGTGGCCCAGTGGCTTACCCATATCATATATTAATTGTAGTATTCTGCAATAAACAATACCTTATTTTTATTATTCCTATCCTTTCAATTGGACTGTTGTCTTCCCCAATTCAAATGCTGAATCCTCATTGGTTCAGATGCAACAGCAGGGCCAATTACAGGCCCCAAAAGCTACGCCTAAGCCTTGGTGGGTTTGGCTGGGCCTGAGCAGGCTAATTTTAGCAGCCCAATAAACCCAGTTCAAGCCCACCCTCCTTCAAGTAAGGTCAGGGTTCCCAATTGGGCACCCCTTTTAATCAAGTTCTTTTGCCTCAGGAATGCCTGTCAAGCAAGTCCCAAAATGGTAATCAAATTAGAAAAGACCCCATGACACCTGCAGCCAAACCTGCTAGAACTAACAACCAGCCAAGCCAAGATGGACCACCAAAAAGCCAAACAACTGTTCCTGAAAAGCCCAAAAATGACCATGAAGCAGCCAACCAAAAAGCAAAACCTGATATGCCAAGTCTTGCCACACAGTTAACACCAGAAAAATGCCCAGAGGCACTTGCATGTGAGTAATTATATAAATCAGAAGCACCTGAAAAATTTCTGTATTGTCATTCTTACTAATAAAGTTGTTATGAACCTTTGGTTCACCAATCTGTCTTCATTCTTATTTTTGATACTCTTCCATCTGCAAACACCAAAGCATCAGTACCCAACCACAGGGATAGGTAGCCAGAATCCAGTTGTCAAACCCAAATCCTTTGACTACTACTGCCCACCCAAAGCTCCATTTGGCCCAGTGCATTTCACTTAGTATCCCCCAAACCCTGACCACAAACCCTGGACCTTGGAAGACTTGCAGTGGTACACCTTCCCAAACACCCCCAAGGAACCCTACCAAATTGTCCATGACAACAAAGCAATTACCATCTACCTTTTGATCTTCAACGGGAAGTACAACAATCCTGCTGCCTACCTGGTCCCCATGGAACCACCCCCAACACCCAAGCCAACCGTCTCAACCCCACCCACTTCTGATGCCGCTGGCCAGAGTAGTCAATTCCTGGGAGTGCTTTACCTGGCACTCACAGGGTTGATTGATTCTGCCTTGCCAGCAGCTGGGTCCTGGGCTGTGACTGGGAAGGCCCTTTCCTACCTGTTAAAGTTAGGTTTCATCATCTGGTGGGCCATGCCAGTACCTACTTTGACTCCTCCCTTACCTGCTGGAGCTCCACGGTACTCCTGGTATTCTGACAACAGGGCAACAGTACAGGATACAGAGTCAGTGTATAGTAGTCAGTTGAATACCAGATATACAATATATACTTTGGGAAGGATTTGGTTGACAGTTGGTAACAAGACAACAGAGTTGGAACAGGGTTGTCAGATGTATGGGTGTATGTTAATCAGTTGAAATCCAGAAAGACATTGTATAGAGGAAAGGGAAGAGATAATTCAGAATCAATAAGGGCATAAAGCAGACTTATGGTTCCAAGATGCCTTTATATTAACAGGGCTGAAAACACAAGCTCAACATCTGTTTATAGCTTACAGGAGCTATCATAGTTTGTACAGACCCAAGGTCTGCACCTTTTCAAAGGCAGTTGATAAGTAACTTATACAAGTTAAAGGAGAAACAACATTATTAAGTTTAAAATAAAAGGCCTTTAATTTAATGCATAAGTTAGTTGAAGATTATATAGACATTTGTGAGATGATAGCCAACTGAAATTTTGATCAACAATAGGGAATATTGATGATAAATAAAGTTAGTTTCTACAGTTTCATGTGGATATTAAAACTGACAAGAGTGGTTGTAAGTTAGATCAGCAGCGTCAGTTGGCAACTAGTTTTTCCAAAGACAATTGTGGCAAATTGGGCATAATCTGGACAGATT
This sequence comes from Entomophthora muscae, assembly GCA_014839935.2. Taxonomy (NCBI): domain Eukaryota; kingdom Fungi; phylum Entomophthoromycota; class Entomophthoromycetes; order Entomophthorales; family Entomophthoraceae; genus Entomophthora; species Entomophthora muscae. Next base: position 5,168 of record QTSX02007189.1, read on the forward strand.
ATGGAACAGACAGCTTAACAGATCAATTATACTTCATCTGAGCAACAGATATAATATATTGAATGAAATGCCAGCATTTTTTGACCTATAGACTTGTCTGGCCAACAGATAAAGTCTGTAGCTTTTTATGGACAACAGTTAATGCCTATAGCATTATATGGCCAACAGGTATGATCTATGGCCTCCTATGGCAAACAGATAAGACCTATAGCCTTCTATGGCTGACAGGTATAGCCTATGGCCTCCTATGGCTAACAGGTAGCTGGTAAATAGATCTATAGCTCATATCTATTTTACCACAGGCAGCTTTAGCATCTTAGAACCAGGAATAGTATAGTAGAAGATTGAGAGAGAAACTGTTGAATCAAGGGTGATTTTTAGGGGTAAATTAGAGTAGTAATCCAACAGATAGAGCATGTAGAGAGTAAGCCAGGGGCTGACAAGGAATTCACAGCTGCTTTGATCATTACAGAGGCCAACTTATTGAGAACGTGGGCAAAAGGCCCCAGTAGAGCAATTTTTTGGTAAAGTTTTCTTTAATTGATGGTAATTAAGCTATCTAGAAACAAGTTTCTAGCATGGGGTTTGGGAAAGTTTTAAGGGAACTTGAGTTGGGGAGGGTGGGGGAGTGACAAATTTTGATTGGTCAGTGAAGATATTTTCAATCATTGATGGCCTAATGTTGGGATTTGAGTTGATGATATCATAATTTAGAAAAATTTGGTGACAATCCAGTCAAGTGTTACACTCCTTTGGCAATTAATAGTGTGATGGTCCACATGTTGGGCAGTTTTGCAGGCAGGGCTAATGTTGGCCAAGAGAAAGTCAAGTGGTTTTGAGACAGGTAGAGGCCTAGTAGGGAACATTGGCTGCTAGGGGGCTGGTTAGTTGTCCTCACCCAGTAGGGAATGTTGGCTGCTAGGGATGAATAATGTGATAGTCCATCAGGTAACAATGGCTGCTATGGGCTAGTTAGCTGTCTCCACCCAGCAGAAAAAATTGTCTGCTTGGGGTGGGGAGTGTTCTAGTCTGGTGGGCAACATGAGCTTCCAGGGAAGAGAGGAGCTGAGATAGATCTATGTGCCCTTGTGCACTTACAGGAGGTCTGTGAGCAAGCACCTTACCTAGCAGACTGGTAGGGTGTCCTTGTCTGTGTTTCTATTGTGTTCTGAGGTGCAGCAAAGACACACAACAGGGAATCCTAACCTTAGGATTGGATTTGTACTAAGTCTTGGTTAGTTGGCAGAGAAAGCTATTGGATTACCTTGTGGCCCTGAATGATAAATCTCTACTAGTTGTGGCTAGAGAGAGGTGCCAAAGTACTTGGAAACACAAAGACAGAAGCGTGAATAGGAATTAAATTTTATTGGGTATACAGATTGGGATTATATATTGTTTAGTGATACCACAAAACAATACTAGGTCAGTAGGATCACTTGCTACAAGCATGAGTGGGGCAAGTGAGTTTTGCAGAATCAGGAAACCAAACAGTTGAATTCCTCAGCTTAAAAACAGACTCATTTCAAGGAGCAAAAGCGAGGGATTTGTCCTCAAAATAACCCAACAAAGGCAAAATCAAAACAGTGTGAATAGAAGCATTCACAACATTGCCCCTCTCTAGATTGGCCTTAGGGGGGCAGTACTTGCAGAGAAACCTAGCATTCTTTTGGGCAAATGAATGAACACTAGAGAGGAGTTTCAAGATGTACTCTGACCCTTGTTTGAAGGCTACTTCTAAAGGCCCAACCCACAACATATCTAGCTTGTGAGTGTATCCTCCTACTCTATGCTGATAATAGAAAACATGATCTCCAATGCTAAACTCAGGCAAGGGAGAACGTTCAGCGTTGTCAGGAGAGTGCTCAAGCATCTTGGTCTCATACACAGAGGTATGCACAGTGGCCTGTTTGTCAATTATGTGGTTGACTAAGTTTTTGATGTGAGCATTAAGGTTCATGACCTTGTCAGAGGAGATTAGGAGGGCCAGGAGCAACAGAGTGGTGGTCTTCTGCCCATACATCATAGCAAAGGGAGATACACTGTGACACAATGTTTGCTGAGACAATAGGCAAAAGAGCAGCGGGTAAGTATAGATCCCAGTTTGCAGCATTGGAGTAAGGGTGATTTTTCATGATGAGAAAATCAAGGTCAAATTAGCACGCTCTACAACCCCTTTAGTGGAAGGCTTATAGGGAGCTGGGAAGAATTGATGAGATCCTAGAGCCTTGACAACAGAAGTCACCAACTTAGCATTGAAGTTAGTTTCATTGTCTGACAACAACACTTGAGGGCAGCTATGGTAATAGAATACATCTTGAGGAGGGAAGTCTGCAACTGTCTTAGCAGTGATATTCTTAGCAGGGCAAGCTTCCACCCATTTGCTGAAATAATCAACAGCAATCAGTATAAAGGGGCAACCTGAGCAAGAGCGGGTTAGAGGCCCTACAGCGCCAATACTGACTGTGTGAAAGGCATGCTGTGGAGGGACTAATTTTGAACTTATGTGAGGCAGCTCAAGGACGCTGTAGCTGAAAGTCATGACAACTAGCAATGACATATGAAATCAGCAGGTGGAGGTTCTCCCAGTAATAGTTCTTCTGGAGCCAATCATAAGTCTTGACAATGCCTCCATGTCCAGTCTCCTTATGCGCTTGAAGAACCAACAAAAGCAAAGACTAGGTTATACATAAGGTAGGTATTGGTCTTGTACTTTTTTGAAAAGCTATTTATTGCAAATGAGTGTGTCTTCAGATAGTTTGGACAGGGCAGTTTGAATATATTCAGTCTTGTTTCCTAGAAAGAAGGATATATGATTAGTTCATATAATTGATCAGCTTCAGCAGGGTGTATAGCAAGGATAGGCATTTGGGATATCTCATATGTGTTCTGGTGTTGGATCCTGGGACAATGTAGCGCTGTGAAGTCATAGCCCTGCAGGAAAAAGGCCCATATAGCTAGTTGTCCTTTTGGTTCTTTGAGCTGCTGCCGCCACTTGAGAAAAGTGTGGTCAGTGACCACAGTAAAATGAGTGCCATAAACATAATGACAAAATTATTTAACAGAATTTAATACGGCAAGGAAAATTTTCTCAGTGACACTATAGTTTTTCTCATTCTTATTGAGGACACAAGACGTATAAACTACAGGGTGATCTACTTCTCTGTTGTCTAGTTAATCAAGGATGAATTTAATGGCTAGGTCACTAGCATCTGTTTAAAGGATGAACTCCTTATCATAGTCAGGATACACCAAGATGGGAGACTCTGAGTTTTTGCTTAGAAGTCTCAAAGGCCTGTTGTTGACTAGCAGTCATTTGAAGGAGACATTGTGTAATAGTTGAACCAGCAGCTCACTAGTGTCAGCAAAGCTAGGGATAAACTGTCTGCAGTAATCCATAATGCCCATAAAGACTTGTACTTCTTGCAGATTAGTATATGAAAGCATTTTTTCAATGGCCTCAACTTTCTTAGTTATAGGAAAAATCACAGTCTGGGTTACTTCATGACCCAAGAATTCAAGACTTTCCTTGAAGAAAGCACACTTTGATGGTTTCAGTTTGAGGCCAGCATCTCAAATTTTAAGTAACACTTCCTTTAGGTGGGCTAGATGATCAGTAAAGATTGCCCTGAAGACCACTAATTCATCCAAGTACACCAAGACACATGAAAGCTTCAGGTCATGGAGGATGGAGTACATGGCTTGTTAGAAGGTAGCCAGGGCATTGCAGAGTCCTTGTGGCATATGTGTAGGATCAAACAGCCCTTCATAGATGATAAGTGCAGCTTTTTGCCTATCTTCCAGAGAGAGATCAACTTTCCAGTAAACAGATGCCAAGTCCATAGCTGAGAAGAACTTAGAGCCTCCAAGACGGCAGAGAGCATCATCAATATGCAGCAAGGGATAGGAATCCTTTTTGGTCATGGAATTCTATTTTAATATAGTCCATCACAATACAATGACCTCCATTCTTCTTCTTCAGTATGAGCAAGGGAGAGGTCCAAAGACTTTGGGAAGGAGCCAGTAGCCCAGGTCTAAAAGTTGTTTGAGTTCCTTATATACTTGAGCGTCTCCTACTTGACTACAGCAATAGGGTTTAGCTTGGAAGGGGAAGCATCACAACTATCAAGTTTATGAATAAATCCTTTATCTAGTCTATAATTAGTGTTATCTTTAGAAAAAAATATCTATTAACTGATCTAGCAGGTCAAGCACCTCTTTCTGTTGGGCCAGGGACAGTTATGGGAAGTCCTGAGCAGTAAACAAAGATAGGACCTGTGGCTTGTCTTCAGGTAAGTTGAAGTCCTGGAAGATACCAAAGGAATGTAGTGATGGCATATCAGGAGCGTTTAGTAACTTGCCATGGCCAAAAAACTGGCCTCTAGACAAATTTATGGAGAGAGCAGTTAAGTTGGCTACCAAAAACTGGACAGAATCTTTGTGAGATACATACAAGATCCCTGAGCAGAGGTAGGGTTTGTTGCAACCTAGCAAGTGAGGAGAGTACAACTCTAAAAATGTGTGTTCAGGCAACTTGTATGATATCTGAGATTCTAAGATGGCTTGAGAGCCAGGGAATAGTCACAGCAGAAGTGGCCAGGAGAAGAATCCCTTCAGATGCAGGGCAGGCCATAAGAGGACACTTCATGTTGGACAAATGGGTAAAGTACTTCAAAGTGAAGATACCATTAGGGTACTCTAAGACACACGTCTTGTGGCATTTTCCTGAGACTTTGACAGGCTCCTCAAAGATCAAGGAGACTTCATACCCTAAGATAGAGGGGTAACCATCTTTTAAGTTTATATTCCAGTGTACTCCCTAAATAACTGGGTGCCAATTAGAAGATTATAACTCTTGTTCTCCAAAACTACAGCAGTTGCAGCCAAGAGTAGTTTGCCAAACCACATAGGGAGAGCAGAGTAGGCCCCTATAGTGCCAGGTCATGGACAGGCCAGAAGTACCATAAGACTGATGTTAATTAAGTTTGGGGGCAAGTTTAAGCCTCTTTAAAAGTTTGGAGGATACAACATTAACCAGAGACCCAGTGTCCAAGACAGCCTTTATCTTCACCTTTTGGATGGATATCTCTACGCAAGTAGTAGTACAACCAAAGGGCAGGAGAACAGCCAGGATATCTTGGGCTTCAGCTAGTTATTTGTTCCATTTTTTGATCATGCACCTCAAACCTGGGAACTCCTTGTAACCAGTCTGAAGAGGAAGCAAGACTGATACATTATTGAAGACAGCATCAGCTACCTCAGTGCTTCTTAAGAAGACTCTACTAGCATAGGATACCTCTTATCTTGTGTGAGGTATGGAAAAGAGACAACCTCTTTGGCTTTAGGCAGAGGCTTGGTAGTTGTTGTAGTTTTTCCAGAGCGTAGTTTGTAAGAGACTGCAATGGCTTTGGGAAAGGCTAGAGCTGAGTATCCATAGGCGTTGGAATCATCAATGTATGAATCATCCATGTCTGAATCATTGGAGATATCATGAAACAATAGCATAATGGGATGAGCTTCAGAGTTGTCGTGTTCAGAGGCTGCTATGGACGGGGGAGATAGAGGAGACTAGGAAGAGTTATCAACCAAGAGCAACTCTGCCTCTAGGTTGACTGTTCTTTTCCCTCCTGGTCCTTGGGATTGGCACCTTCAACTTAAGAATTGGTACAAAATCAAGAGTGATGGCCTATCTACCCACAGTTATGGCAACTGTGATGTCTAGGAGGATTCTGGGAGTTCATAGTGAGGATGCAAGGGCCACAGGAAGAAGAACCAGAGTTATAGGCTGCTTGATTCTCATGTACAACAGCTCCAGAGTGAGTAAGGTTTATGTCCTGTAGCAGCGTCTTTATGCTCTTCATAGATGAGAGCATGACCTTGTAATATTTAAAATGGAGGCACAGAAGTTGATTAACTTTGAGGGCTTGAGCACAAGCCATGTAGGCTTCATATGCTGTCATCTGTCTGCTAGTTATAAGTTGCTGTCCTTCCATATAGAACCTGTCAGAAAACTCAGCCAAAGTCTCTTTGGGTTTGAAGGCAATGTGCATGAAGGCGTCCTTTTTCACTTCCAAACTAAGGTCACTACCAAATTTGTCAATCAGAAGTTGCTTCATATCTTCCCAGGTCTCAATGGTGGGAATCTCTGGCACTACTACCTCTTGAAAGGTCAGGTGCAGACAGGTTAGAATTTGTTCCTTCTTGACCTCATCTGAGGCTCTTCTCATGGCAGTTTTGTGAATAGTTAGGAAAGCTGCAAAGGTTGAGGTTTTAGGGTCAAAGACTTGCTTAAAGGTAGGCTTGAAATGTGCTTCCAGGGTTGGGCCACCATTGTTGCTATTGAGTACATTTATGTGTGGGGAGAATTCTGCTTTGGATTTGGTGTGGGGCTGTCTGGTCCACAGCTGTCAAACACCTTCCTCAAGAGTAGTCAAGGTCTCAGCAGTGCAGGTGCCCATATTATTAGCTAGGGTGGTCTGCTGCTCAGTAACATCCAGACGCTGACCCTGAGCAGTTACTACCAAGGACATTTCAGCCAGTCAGGAAGTAAGAGACAGACCCACCAAAAGGCAATGGGCAAACCTTTCATTTACTAAGTCAATTAACTCACTCGTTTCTTGAACATCCTTGTCAAGACTGGAGTGATCCTGCTTCAGATGGTCCACTTCATTGGCTAGAGAAATCAACTCTCTAGCACATTGAATCCAGGGGTTCCCGGGCAGTCCAGGGCAGCAGCCATCTCCGTTAATGACCTCAACTGGGCTAGCAGCAGTTGCCACAATCTTGCGTAGAGCAACAACTTGAGTTTTCAAAGCAAGCACCTGAGAATCTGTATGTGGGGGGTCTGCTGGGCGTCCTTGACTACAAGTGGGCGAACATAGCTCTTGAATAATGTCCCATAGTTTCTGTTTTCTATTCATTGGGTCATCAGATGGGGGAGAAGGAGGAACATCTGGCTTGGGTGTAGACAACTCATTTACTTGAGCTTGAAGCTTGGCAATGGCAGCAGCTGTAGTAGCCTTCTCTTAATCAAACTCTTCATTGAGATTGCAAAGACCTCTAGCAGCAAGGTCTGCTACCTGTTGCAATTGGTCAAAGGAGTAAGCACTAAATGCATTGAGCTGTTGCACAAGTTGTTTAAAATCAGAGAGTTAGGCATTCAGGGTAGAGTCTACTTGAGTTCTACAAGGCTGTTCTAACTGGTGAAACTCATGCAGATGTTCCCTGGCGTAATCAGAGATAGACTGGTGCATTTGCTTTATGGAAGTAACCAAGCAAGCCTGGGAAATAATGGAGTTGTGTTGGTTATCAGATACCAAGGAAAAAAGGGAGTGAATCTACTGCTGGTAAGCAGCAAACTGTTCCCAGTGATTAGTGACAGTGGCTTGAAGAGACAAAATCTCTTGGATGTGAAGCCCCAATACCATTTGGGGATGGGCTAAGGCAAGCTGCACAAAGGATGAGAATAGATGCTCATTGGCTGGCTCCACTGAGAGGAGATTTTGTGAGGACTTTGGGGCAAAAATTTACTTATAGTATTCTGCTCAATTAAACTGTAGTTGAAGGCAAGGGATGGCTCCATTACAGGCTATTCCAAAGGCTATTGCCATGACTTGCTCCAAGTCAGGGGTACCCATGGGGTAAGCTACTAGGCAGGGACCATTTCCTAAGTTCAAGACAGTGGGGATAATAGGTTGGCCTGAGATGTCCTCTTCAATAGGAGGATTGGTAATTTCAGGCAAAGACATCTCCTGTATTAGAGTAAGAGATGGGCCTGAGAACATAGTGACAAAAGGGATAACTAAGGGGCTTGTAGCCCCTGTAGTGAGCACCATTTTTGTTGTGTTTTGAGGCACGGCACAGATACACAACAGGGAATCCTAACCTTAGGATTTGATTTGTACTAAGTCTTGGTTAGAATGGCAGGGAAGGCTATGTGATTACCTTGTGGCCCTGATTGAATAATATCTGCTAGACTTGGCTAGAGAAGTGCAAAAGTACGTGAAGACACAAAGACAAAAATGTGAATAGAACTTAAGTTTATTGGGTGAAAAGATTGGGAATATATATTGTTTAGCAATACCACAAAACAATACTATAACAGTAGGATCACTTGCCACAAGCATGAGTGGGGCAAGTGAGTTGTGCAGAATCAGGAAACCAAACAGTTGAATTCCTCAGTTTGGAAACAGACTCATTTCAAGGAGCAAAAGTAAGGGATTTGTCCTCAAAATAACCCAACAAAGGCAAAATCAAAACAGTGTGAATAGCAGCATTCATGACAGTTTCTTGGGGGATTTGGGGAGGCTCTAAAGCTATCATTGGGGGCATGGATATGCTCAGAGGTGTTATCAGGTTTGCTGCTTGGGGAAGAAGTTGCAGAACTTGGTATGGTCAGGCCTCTGGGAAGTAAAGTTGGTTACTTTGCACCTGAAAGCTCATACTTAACCACCTGAGTGAGTAAAGAAAAATGAACAAACATGATGATTGTCTGTGGTTAAATGGCCTAAGTGGAGGACACTTGCAAGGTCCCAGTCAAACGCCAGTAGCCTTGTAGTCTTATTGCCTGAGTCTGAGGTAATGATAACAGGGACTGACAATGAAACCACAGCAGTTTTCAGTATGAGATAAACAGTGAATACTCGTTGAGGGACTGAAAAATCATAGTGAGGTTTGGAATCAAGATGGTTCATAGTTCAGAAGGAGCCTGAGTGGTTCATAGACTAGCTGATAGACAGGAAAGAACTAGTTAATGGACTAGAAAGGACTGCTGAAGGACTTGGAGGTCATGGAGCAGGACTAGCTGATGAAAGGGAAGTTTTCTGAAAAGAACTAGCAAAGGTAGATGTAGGAGCCTTAATGCTTGTTTTGGACTCTTGAGAGAAGGATTTTTAATAAGAAATAAGCAGTGAAAGAATTAATTAATACTGCCTAAAGATATGATAAAAAGGATTGAGATAATTATCATATAAAAAAGAGAAAGGGGAAAGAAATTAGTTTATAGTTCTTGGACTGTAAATTTATTAAGAAATGCATTAGTATGTTGGAGCCAAAGAAGCCAGAAACAGGACAGAGAAACTGTGAAGACAAAAGCTGGAGTTTTGCCAAAATAATTTAGAGAGGCAAAAGGCAAGCAACAGGCAAAGTCAAAGTGTGAAAATGTGAAGAAAATGTGGGAAACTTGGAGAAACATTGAGGAATTAAGGGGTCAAAAATCCCTTAAGTAAAACACATATGGAAGCACTTGAGTTTTGCCAGAAAAACGTGACAGGAATTACAGCAAAACTGTTTGAAACATGGAGCAGTTGTTTATCTGGAGCAAGACAGTGCTGGGTTTGAACCATAGTCAAGACTAAGTCATTTGGGTAAACTGTTCAGTGGAACCATTGAATTGAGGCTTTTGATTGACTGCACAACAAAGCCTATTTGATCAGTGTTTTGAGGGCTTTAACTGAAGAGTTAAAGCCTAAAAAATGAGGAGCATGAAGCAGAAAATTCAGGGCTTTCATTGGCTGTAGTAAGTTTAAAAGTTTAATATATTGTAGAGGAAGAAAGCATGATAGTTTAAGCTTTAAAAACAAATAATTCTGAGACGAAATTATGGACTGAGACAAGGAGCTATAAAAGGGGAAGCTATTTGAGGCTTTTCAGTGATTGGATCAAGTGGATTACAAAAGGCCATAAGGACTACACAGGGAGCATGAAGCCCAAGATAACGAATCTAGAGCTGTAAATAAGGAACTGAAGTTGGATTAAATTGAAGGAGCCCAAGTATAAAGGTGGCAGGAGCCCAAGATAAGGGAGCTGGAGCCTAAGATGAGGAGGCTAGAGCTCAGGATAGAGAGCTGGAACCTAAGACTGAGGAGCAAGAATCTAATACGGAAGAGCAGGAGTCCAATATACTGTTGGAAGACTCCAAGTATTAGCACACATCAATATTTACTTTGACTACTGGGCCATATACCAGAAGGTTTCTAAGGGGATATTTCTTCTGAGAGTAAATAAAAGCCCATTTTGACCCCTATACATATTTCTGAGATACATTTCAAATACTAAATAATGACACCTCATTCCAGCCAGTCCCTGGCTATGACCCAGGACACACCTTAGGAAATGGTGGACAGGAACCCCACAAATAGTGTGTAACTAATTTTTTGTAGTTAGCTAGAAGGAACAGGGGTAGATCTAGAATTTTAAGGGGAATCTGAGCAACCCTGGCTTTAACCCAATTTTTGTCTATGATGACGTTTAAATTGTCCAACATTTTATAAAGGGTTAGCAGCTTTTTGGCATTGATATCTAGTCTTGCAAGGGCGTGTTATCCCCACCATTCAGTGTTCTACCATAACAGAAAGTGCAAGTTTTTAATCCAGCAATTTTTAGCACTAGCCTTTGTAAAGCCAGAGCATACAGGATAAGCCTTTGAACTTCTATACCAGGATCCATATTCCAAGAAGCATGAGGATGATTTTTACCCTTTAATCAAATATCAAAAGCCAAAGTGTATTTGACTTAAGCTCTCTAAGTGCTGGAGCAAGCCCAGATCCAAGCCAACTGAAACTGCTAACTGGTAGCTCTAAAAATGAAATAAAAACAACTTCATATTTGAAAGGCTGGCATAATCATATAAAAAATTCTTTGGAATAAAGCCCAGGTACAATAATTCTATGAGAATCTCAAAGTCTAACAGGATAAAGCTGCTGCATTCATAAGAGATATTGAGAGCTGACCATCCAATAATAAGAGAACTACCAAAGAAAAACAATACCAAGAGAAAATCAAGGACATTTTTAAGTGCCAAATATAAAGCTTATCAGATCTTGTGGAATATATCAAGAAGCCTGTACCAGTTCTTAATGGCAATCAGATTATTAATTCTAGTTTTCAAATAAATTTATTGAGTACTGCCTGACTCTCCATATAGTTTTAATTTTTTAGTACACCATTTTTATCAAACTAGGCAGCCCACCACTAATTCATAAATACTTTATCATGTTTTCTTAAAAACAGTGCATTTTCCTTATTAACAGTTGAGGCCACCCAGATGGCATTATATTACCTATGTTGATACTTCACTAGGAAATTTTATGAGCTTCTTTAGTTCACACCATCCAATGAAATAACCCCTTTTATTAGTGCTACCAAAGACTGGGAAGACCTGGCAATCAGGAAAACCCGGGCCGACAGAATTTGTGAAAGGTTTACCATGAAAGATGGGCATACTTATACCCTGGGTTGCCAGGAAGATACCCATTGCCATCCTTGCAATAAAGTGACATGAACCTTTGGTTCAACCAAATCATACCATACTTGTTATTAGTTTTACTTCATCTACAGTCTACTCCTTGCGGCTCTGCTTCCTGTGCTCACCTACCCCAAGAAACCGCGGACCAGCTGCCCAAACTTTACTGTCCACCAGGAGCTCCCTTTGGCCCAGTACATTTTACCAAGTACCCACCCAACCCGGCATATTTGAAATTTACTCTGGAGGAGATCCTAATCCACAACCTGGAAGCTAGAACTAGAGAAACTGAAACCGTATACAGAGAAGGCATCAAAATCACCATACCTCCTCTGCTATTTTGAGACAAGTATAATTTCCTGCCCGCATATTTGGTTCCAATGACACCGCCCCACACCCCGCGGCCCAACCGCCTGCAAGATTCTGTTGCCACTGATGAATCCACTTCCACCCAAGTATTTGGGGTGATGTATATCATCCTCACTGGATTGATTGATTCCATGGTGCCTACAAGCAGACCTTGGGCAGTCCTTGGGAAATTGTTATCTTATATTGTAAAGTTAGCCCCAATCCTGTGGTGGGCTCTTCCTGCTGGGCCCGCGGGCCGTTCACCTGCGAGTTCTCAGGAACCCCCAATAAGTTGGATCCCTGACAAGGACATTGTTAAGGCCAAATAAAAGTTTCCAGATCTTGTGGAATATATCAAGAAGACTGTACCAGTTCTTAATGGCAATCAGATGATTAATTCTAGTTTTCAAATAAATTTATTGAGTACTGCCTGATTCTATAAATAGCTCTAATTTTTTTAGTATAATTTTTTATACAGCTAGGTAGCCTAAATAATTTACAAATATGTTATTATGTTATTTTTTAAAAAAAATGCATTTTTTATTAACAGTTTGAGGCCTTAGACTGCATTATATTGCCTATGTTGATATTTCACTAGTAAATTTTATGTGCTTTTTAGTTTTCACCATAGAAATAATTTTTTATTAGCGCTTCTGATTGTGATTTTTCCTATAATATGTGAAATTTTATGTAGCATTTTTTTATGCGTTCATTATAAATTTTAGTAAAATAAAAAATAATTTATAGTAAAGATATCTTGTTTTATAGTAAACAAAAGTGTTTCTTATTACCTTTATAAGTTGACATGCTCCATTTTTATAGCTTTTTTAAAGTATATGCATTTATATTACCCTAAAAACTACTTTGAAGTTTAATTTTTATTAAGTAAAATTTTCAGGGAACATGTTTCTGCTTATTAAAAAAGTGTTGGCATTTAGTAGTCTGCCTGAGAAAAAACATAATTCTGACTTTTAAATACTGTTGGCATTAGAGTATTTTAACTCTGACTGTCAACATAAAGTAAGTCAAATTGAAGAATGGGTTAATTCTGATGGTTGTCTCAGTAGCATTTTGGCCTAGAGGCAAGGATTGCTGGTAGATAGTTTACTTAACGCTTCTACCAGAGAAGCATTTAGCTTTTCAACTCTACCAGTATCTTGTGGGTAATAAGGACTGGCAACAGTGTATTTGATACTTGTTCTTGGCAAGGTAGACATTGTTGTCAATTATGGTGAGTTCAGTCCCTCTGTCTTTAATTAGAGATCAGGTTTTCTAAATTTGGCCATGATCTCTTGACCTATGAACTATTTCACATTTTATCAGTTGTTTTCTTCTATTACATGAACTACATACCATCTTGTTGCATAGGCAATAGCTGAGATGATTATTTTTTTGCTTTTTTTATTTCCAGGCATATGTCTCACAATATCCAGTGGCCATAACTTAAGCAATTAAATTATTGAGACTAGCATAACAGATTTGGGAGTGCCTTGGAGTGAGCATAATTTTCATATAATTCACATTGATTGAGCACTTCTTTGATGCTGTCCAGCATGTTTGGCCACAAAAACAGGGCTTATAGTATTTATGTAGATTTCTGCTATGAGTGTGTCCTAGGGCTCTATAATAACAAAGGATTGTGTCAATCTTTTTTATTGATGGGATGTATGATACAATGTCTCCACCTGACAGTATGTGGTGGAGGGTACCATAGACGTTTTTAAAAATATTTTTTTCTTGTGGACTTTCTCTTGTATGTCCATTAGAGTACTAGACAAAAAGCTCTTTTTGGTTATTCCTTATTATTAAAATAGACCAATTGGGTCTTCACCATTAGTGAAGAATAGAATTTTACTGTACACCCTTGAGAGGACAACTTCTTTAAATAACTCTTCAACTGGGTTGTATTCAATGATCATGGGGTACCTCTGGATAAGGTTAATCCATCCAGCTTGTCTCTGTGAGAGGTTATGTTGTGTTCTGAAGAGCACTGGTGACTTGTGGTCAGTTAACACTTTGAATATCTGTGTGCCTTCCAGATGGTGGTGCCATTTCATTAGACAATGGACAATTTGCTATTAATTCTTTTTCATGGATGGGGTATCTGTGTTAACCATCCAAGAGTTTTCTTGATTCATATGTAATAAAGAGAAGCCCCTTATTTGTTTTCTGCATTCTGAGCGCCCCACTAATAGCATAGTTGAAAACATTTGTTTTCAGTCTATAGTTTCTTTGTGGTTAGAATATTGTAATATGGGTGCAGAAACTATGTGATCCTTCAATTAACAGAAGTGCTGCTCTTTTAGTGGCTTCCAGAAAAACCTGGCTGTCTTTTCAGTGATGGCAGATAGCAGTACAATCAACACTCCCCATTTTGGGATGAGTCTCTTTATGTACACAATAATCCCCAGGAAGGTGAAGTTTTTACTCTTGTTGTATGGCACTGGTATGTCAGATATGGCTCTTATCCTTTCAAGGTCTGGTTTAATTCTGTCCTTACCAATGATACATCCCAGGAAAGTTAACTCTGTGGAGAAGAACTTACATTTGGACAGGTTGACAACTAGCTAGTTGTTCTGTAATATCATGAGCACCATGCTGACGTCTTTTCAGTGCTGTTCTTTTTTAGAAAGATAGTTGATTATGTTCATCTATTTAAACTATGGCATTTTTCTGAATATTCTCCTTGAAAAACTACTTCATTAATGTTCAAAGGTACTGGGAAGATTGGTAATGCCAAAGGTTAGAACAACACACTAAAGCAACCTGTTATTAGTCCTAAATGCTGTCTTTGGGATGTCCTCAGGTCTGACTTGGATTTGGTGGTATCCTGCAGTCAGGTCAATCTTGGTGAAGAATTGTGACCCCCCTGAGGAATTAAAGAGATCATTAATCAGTTGCAGGGGATACCTTTTCTTAATTTTGACTTTGTTAAGATCTCAGTAATAGGTAACAATGTGTATTCCTTCATATTTCTTAGCTACAAAAAATATGACTACACCAAAAGGAGATTTGGGTGATCTTATGAGCTCCTTTTCTAACACCTTGTTTATATACTCTTTTAGCGCTTCATCTTCTTATGGTGTTAAGAAAGAGATAGTTTGAGCTTTAGGGACACTTTCTTTGAGGTTGATTCTTTTTCAGGTACCTCTGTCAGGTGGTAATCATAGCAGCTTCTCTTGGAAGAAAAAAGGTGGAATTCTTGGACAACCCTTTGGAGTATGAGGCCCTGCTTCTATGATGTTTCCATATTTCTGAAATAGATAATCTTGTATGAATAGGTATTTTTGTCAATTTCACTTGCATATTTTTTTCCTCTTCTTTCATAATTTTTACAAGCATATGATCTCTCATGAGGGTGTCAAGGTGTGTGGGGTAGAAATTGTGGAGTACCTCTCCTCACTGTATAGTGAGGGTGTAGCTTTCCCAGTCAATGTGGGGCTTTGTTTTCCTCATTCAATCTAGGCCTAGTAAAACACCTTACTATGCATTTGAATGATGCACCAGCCAAGGATGATATTAACATCTCTTATTTGGGCCTGGATGGGTTTAGCCTCTCTGATGACTGGGGCACTCCTGTTGTCTGCCATGATTACAGGCTTTATATCGCTTTTGGCTGTAGTTAGTTTCATGAGGTTGGCAAATTTTACTCAACAAAGTATTGGTCTGCTCCAGTGTCAAATAGTGCTGTGCCCTTGATATCTGCAAAAACAGAAAGTATAAGTTGTGGCTTTTATTTCCAGTTTGGGCAACAAACAGTATAGGATTGCTAGAGGGTGCTTGGATCATGGTAATTGAGTCCATGTCTTGGTTTCTGTATAATTCTTTTAAAATGGGGGAGGGCAGCTTGCCTAAGCACTCCCTTGAGCCTTTCCCTCCTTTGGTGTATTGTCATTATTCATCTGATTCATCTGAGTTGTGTAATACCCAGATACAGTAGGTACTACTTGCAGCAGGTATGGCAGGAGGTTGGCAAATTGGAAACCAGTCAGGGCAGTGACAATTGGATAGATGGTCATCAAATAGCAGAAGATGTTGGCGTGGATGGTGTATCTTCCAAAGCTCCCAGAAAAGTGGGTTAACACAAAGTACATGGAGGTGTACACCACAATAGATAGCATAGAATGCAGAGACACCAGGGGAGGCCAGGAACCAGTATGGGAGGAGTTGAGTTGTCCAGGGTCATAGTGGAGATCATGACCTAACCCTTCTGATGAGGGTCCAAAGAACTCTGGTCCCTATTGATAGCCTCCAATCCCAAGGCAAGCTGTAATCACAGCTGTTAAGATGAGATGGTTCATCTTCCTTGGATTGGAGGTGTTTGGCTGGGCTAACTAGTTAAAGTTGACTTAGGTTTTAAGTGAGATTTAGCTTTATTGAGGGTAAAAACTCAATAATAGCACAAGCTATTACTGAGAAGAGGGTCCCTTATTTATGGTGCTTCCCACTGTGCAAAGATTTGCAAGTGGGAATGA
The DNA here is from genome assembly GCA_014839935.2 of Entomophthora muscae. NCBI lineage: Eukaryota > Fungi > Entomophthoromycota > Entomophthoromycetes > Entomophthorales > Entomophthoraceae > Entomophthora > Entomophthora muscae. The sequence goes on from QTSX02007189.1 coordinate 21,230, forward strand.
AAACAAGGGAGTGGAGAGCCCAAAAGTTTAGAAAGTGTGATTGGGAATTGGGGTTTGAGAAGGTGGTCAAACTCTTGTTCTTAGACAATCTGTTGGGGGTTTGGCCATTCTTGAATAGAGCCAATGATTCTCCCTGGGTATGGGGTCAGGTGATGGTGAAGACTCATGGAGCTTTCAAATCTATTTTTGTTTTGGGAGGCCTGGTTTGGCTGGGGTCTGGACTCAAGCATATGGTTTGGTCCCCTGAATTCTATTGGTTTGGAGTAGAATTGTTCTTAAAATTTGAGCCCTGAGTTTCTCCTTCTTCTGAAGGACCAGAATATTTTTTAGAATCTGAATCCTGAATTTGCCCTTCTTCTGAAGGGCAGGAATTGATCAGTAATTTTTCCCTTTGACCAGGGACTTTTCTGATTGGTTGCAGTATATGGGGGCTTCTGATTGGCTGTGGGGTGTGGCCTGGGACTTGGGTGGGTGGTGGGCCCGGGGCCCGGGGGAGGGGGGGGGGGGGGGGGGCCCCGGGGGGGGGGGGGGGGGGGGGGGGGGGGGGGGGGGGGGGGGCAGGTGGGTGGCTGGCAGCGGGCCTGCTGGTGCCAAGCTGGGCAAGCGGGTGGCTGGCTGGCAGGTGGCTTGCAGGCAGCTGGCTGGGCAATGGGGGTTTGGCAGGCAAGCGGGGGTTGGCAGGGGGCCCACTGGCAGCTGGCTGGGTGCTGGGAGGCTGGCAGAGGGTGCTGGTGGGCGCCTGCCTGGATGATAAATTATTCCTGTGGTTGTTAAATTCTGTTTTTCCCTTCATTTGATTTTTATTTCCCCCAATTAAAGGGGGAAATTCCTCATTAAATTTTTCCTCTTTAACAGGAGATACTTCTATTCTTTTCCAACATTGTCCTCCAGTAAGTATTTGGTTTATGTCAGGAATATTCCTGACAGTTGTACAATTTCTGCATCAAGGGTGAGGGTTATTAGCTTGTTTGGCTTGCTTATTGGGATGAGTATCCTTATTTGCTGACGGACTATCTTTCCGCTTGTTATTTGCATGCAGATTTTCAGATTTCTGAGCAGCTTGCTTTTCTTCCCAGAATACTTCTTGGAGCTTTTGAAATTGCTCATGTCAAACCAATATCTAATATGTGTTGGGAGTCTGTTGTAAAAGCCCATATCTGGGCCAGGCCCATCAAGTTTAATATTGCTGGAAGCTCAGTTGCATATGTCTTTGTAAACTGTATGTATTACTCAATGGTTCCTGTCATTTTGAAGATTCTGAGTTCAGTCATAATTACAACATCAGAGTCCTTTATGGCAAAAGTTTCCAAGAAGGCGTGTTTGAACATGTCCCAGTATTTGCCATTGTTGGAATAGTGTTCAAACCAGTCCCTCACAAAGTGGGAGGTGGCCCTGGTAACTTACAAGGCAATTTCACTGGCCCAGAGTCTTTGGGGGTAGCCAAGGTGTGTAAACTTTTTTGGGGGTACTTTAGATCCAGAGATTAGTGTTTTCTCAGTACAGTCCTGCAAACGTCCCAAGTTCCAATTCACAGAGACACTCAAATAAAATTTTAGGTCCTTTGGGGGAAAGGTTTAGGAGTCCTTGGGTGCCAAGGAAATTGTACTGTTTTCTGGTTACAAGGATGTTGTTGAAGACAGTGTATCCTGTGGGGACGTCCTGACCTTCTTCATATCTTTGTAAGCCAGTTTGGAGATAAATTTACTGGATTCTTTTCTTTGAATGAATGTTTCCTTTAAGTTATGTAGGTTTATATAACCTACCTGTGCTACCACTGTCAAGTATATGCTTCTGGGAAGTATAGAAACAAGGTAAAGGGGGAATTGAGAAGAGAATGATACTTTATTTGATATCAAGATAGATAGTTATATAGTATCATTGGAAGCCACATACTGTTCATTTACATTATGGCAGCCATGGGGCTTGTCCAAGTAATGTTCTATTTAGGGTTCAAAATGTTTGATCCCCATATAATATAAACGTCTGATAAGAATGCCACCAATTATTCATTAATCAGGGTGTTTCTTGGGGGAATGTTTTCCTGATAGGGAGTAATTGTAAATGTTACAACACTGGTATCAATTTATAAATGATGTGGTTATATTTTTTATGTGATCTATTAGGATCATAGAAAATGATTTATTTCAATGTTGTATTTATAATAATAAATAAAAGTATTAATAATCCTTGGAGGATCCTCTGCTGCAGTTGGTACATCCTCAAGCATTTCCACTCTTGTTAATTTTGACACTGGTGTTCAAGTGTGAATTACTGTTGTTGTTAAACTGGAGTTGGAGTTTTTGTGGTATTGGCATTGGAGGTTACACTACCGCTTGAAGCGCCAGAATCACCTTCAAGCTTAGATTGACATACGAACATGGGAATCAAGATGTCACAGGCGCGTCGTTCAAGGGGAGCGGCAGCGACGAAGAGGAGACAGGAAGCAGATACAAGTGTGAATTTCATTGGAAGATTTGTAACGAAATTAAAGAGCTTTATTCCCTTTTATACCACCCACCATGTAGGCCTTTTAATTCAAAACGTTTAATAGATTTGGGGTTATTTTTAGAAAATTGTATATTAGTTTAAGGGGTTTCTTTGGTTTAAAAGACAACTTGATTCTTTTGAAATTTATTCCAAAACATAATAAGCATCTTTAAACTAAGAGTTTTCTAAAGTTGGGGTCCTAATTTAGTTATGTACATTAGATGGCTTAATAAATGAGAATGCAGTCAAAACTAGCTTAACCACTATTTGCTAATGTACTCAATTTACACCTCATACTTAAGCACAATCACATAAATTCCCACCTATCAAAGAAATATGGTTGGTTGTACGACATCTCTAAATACAACTGCAGTTTATTAATGAACAAGTAAAAATATATGACATTTAACCAAAGTGGCGGGAAATAGTGTGATGTAGAGTTGAGACAATCGTACGCTTATCAATCCAAAATGCACATGTATTTAAAGTACATTGCCCCACCTTAACAAACCCATCTGATTCGAGAGACTATTGAGTCCTAGCCACATAACCTTTGCCAAATTCAAGCTTTATAATTAGTTATGCAACCACTTTCGGAGGTGCTTTACCTTTGGAGCCACCATCTGAAAACAAGTCTTCAATCTAAGTAATCAAACAATCTCTTTTTTGCTAACCCACGAAAAAGGCACTGCAGGTTCACAAATTTATTACGTCTCCCCCTAAAATCTACACCTTTCAATTCAAACTCTGGGTCGTCTTTCTCAGATCAAATTAATCATTTAGCCACTGTCCGATTAAGAGTTACAGTAGTTTTAAAAGCTATGGCGACAACCGAAAATACCTCAGATTTAAACAAGATGATTTCAGATTTGAACGAAATCCAAGTCGCGTGAGATTCAGGATTCAAATAATTTAAAAAATTTCAGTTAATAAATGAACTTTCAAACAAAAAAACAAAATTTCACTAGCCCATTATACAAAATTATAGCAAACATCAAGGGGTGTTGTTCAAACCACAAACAAAATGAACTGATACAGCAAGTGAGATGGATGGATGCTGTTCCAGAGTATATTACAATCCAATCAGGATTCATATGAGGCACCAACAGAAGGACTAAAATGAAACAAAATTTGAGCAATCTGGAAGTGAGATTCCACAAGCACAAAACAAAATGAAGTCACATACAGTAGTTTTAAAAGCTATGGCAAAAAGCAAAAATACTTTAGAATTAAATGAAAAAACTCAGATGTAAACAAAATTAAAAATAAATAAATAAATCTATTGTAAATTGATATAAATATATTACTTTTAATTTTGTTTACATCTGAGTTTTTTTTGTTTAAATCCGAAGTATTTTTGCTTGTTGCCATGGCTTTTAAAACTACTGTAAGATGTGTAGTATGAGCAACCTAAAATAGAAATATAATAGTTTAATAGCCAATCAACAGCTATCTGATTTAGGAACAGAGGCACTTTATTCATTTTCATGGATCCTTATTTGTGTATAAGGGTTTTGAGAACCTTTCAAATATAGAATGGTGATTACAATAAAAATAAATCATAAAATTTTAAACTTCTACTTTTAGTGATTTTATCCTAGGTTTTTTACAATGGTTTTTAGCAGCAACAACATTTTCAACAGCACCAGCAGCCAAGCCAGCTTCAATGGAGGCAAGGCTCAGGGTGTGGAGGCACCTGTTTATACCCAAGCCTTTGAGGCAGGTAACAAGGAAGCTGACCTATACCTGACCCACAACCCCTATGGCTTTGACTTGTTCAAAAGGCACATAGTTTCTAGCTCTGCCCCCACTCCTGCACCCACCCCCACACAAGCTGCCCATCAACCAACCAGTCAGGATGGCAACCTTGATTTGGAACAACTTCCCACCACAAGCTAACCTGCCCCCCTACAGCCAATCAGGCTTCAGCTCCCCTGGCCCAGCGCCCCAAGTGCAGAATAATTACTACCTAAATTATTCAGGAAACATTGGCACTGAACCTGCAGGGTCTATCCTGGAAACAGATTGCTAGCCAATTGCAATTTACCTAAGCCACCATAATGTGGGAGTTCAACAATCTAATGAACAGGGGGAACCTGGTTGGGACAACCAAGAAGCCCAAGAAGGCCTTGAGTCCCAAATCAACAAGGTATACCTGATTATGCTTGATCTCTTGCAGCAAGACCCCAAGCTTCCCTTGACCCAGGTCTGGGAGCAACTTGCACACCATGAAATTTGGGTGTCTGAGTGCATGGTGCAGCTCTGGATGTATGGGAAGGTGGTTTAAGTCTGTGTCCTGACCAATGTTGCCGACAACCAATGGGATAGCGCTGAGGATTCCCCTTATGATCAGGCAATTGAATCTACCCTGGTCCAATGCCTGACAAGTTTGCCAGATGACTTCATGTTTGTCTTGTACTACAAGTTATCAATTGTATTTGACAATTTTGATGAGCAAGGAAAAGCTGCCACCAAAAATAGAAGAGGAAGGTCAAGAAGGGGATGTTTATTAGTGCATTTCTGGCTGTTTCAGCCAAGGGTTTTGTCTACTATCAGAACAAACCCAGATTTCACCAATGGCTACAAGTACAGCCAAATCCTCAGTGAATTGCTTGACTCCTGGGATAGCTCACATTCTCTTCACTGGGTTTTCTTGAGCCACCAGATGGAGGGTAGCTCCATAGCCCTTGAGGCCATCCAAGGACGCAGACACCAGGCCTCAGCCTACTCTGCCAGCCACACTGACATTCATCTGGCAGATGCTGTGTTCTTCAACATTGGAGACACAGTACAGGAGCACCGCCCTCAGGCTTTCAACAACCTCTATCTTGGGGTCCTTGACCATGGTTCTCTCTTTGATTGCCAAATGGTGGCTAACTTGTTTGCCCAAATTGTTTTCCATGTGAATATGGACAACCAATCACAGAAAGACAAGTGCCTCCCACCCTGTGCCACAGCCACCTATCAACCCATCCAGCCAATGACATACAAGGAATATAATGAGTGTTATATGGCGGCCATCACGTGCAATCCTCCTACCCCTACCCCCACCACTGGCAACTGTGTTAAGTTTGACTCCCTGGTGATTGACTCACTGGTGCTCAACACTATATTAAAGTGAGAATTCAGCTTTTTCCCTGATTGAAAACTGGAAATCAACACTTTTTTAATTAACAGATCTTGATGTACTGAAAACTTTTAATATAAAAAATTAAGCCTTACACCTATGATATACTAAAGTAACTCCAGAGAACTCAAAAATGCAATAAAAAGTGTATTACCTAACTATTGTGAATAAGGAGAAATAAGAAAATGTTTCTCATTTTACTATGTAATTTACACCCTTTATTAAAAAAATATTTTTAATTACCATAAAAAATAAAATTCTTTTGAACCAAAAATAAACATAAGCACAACAATAGAAATAATGCAAAATATGAAAAAAATGTTAATATTTATTTGATATAGCTCATATAAGTACAAATGTGAATATTTTATGTTTTACTAGTAAATTAACAAAAATTAAGATATTTCAATCACTTTCAACTATAACTACTCATCTCAAACTTGCCATGTATGCATAAAATAATTATTGCTATCTAATCAAATCAAAAAACTTAAAAATTCAAACTAAAAACTGAATGATCAAAACTAAAAATTAAAAATAAAGCTAAAAAGTTAAAAGTAAAAAGTAAAAATCATATAACCGAGCAAGCAAGAAATTTTACTCTTCATCCTTCTTTCCCCTTTTCATTTTAGTCCCTTCCAGGAGGGCAGTGGAAATAATCTCAAGCTGTTGCTTAATCTCAGAGGCCTTATAATTGTGCTTGGCTGCACCCTGGATGGCCTTGGTGAAGAGGGTGGAGCGGTTTGTAGGCTTGGTGGGGGGACGCAGTTGGCGCAATCTCTGAGCTTGGAGATGGTTTTCTCTTGCTCATGCTGCAGGAGGGAGAAAGAATTATTGAACTTTGGATGAAGCCCAAAGTTGGCCTTAAGATGCTTAGGATAAGCCTCTAGTGCCAAGGTGGTCTTAAGCTCCCTGTTGATGGCTGCCTGGTAAACATTCCAACTGGCCTTGGTGTGGGCCTTGCCTTGCCTCTGTGTGACAACCTTCCCAATCCACTGGGGCTCAAAGTACTCAAGGAAAGGCTTGAACTCTGGATGATTTGCTATGTAAGGATCCTTTGAGAGAACCTCAAACCCTGTAAGGTCTTGCCCATAATGGTGCAAGGTTATAAACTAAAGCGTGCAAAGCGTTGGGATTCAAATTTAGAAGATATAAGAATGTAGGTACTGTCTGTAAGATGATCTTACAAAAACCCGCTAAAAACTTATATTGTGTAACAAATGAAGTAATAGAGTTTAAAACCCCTAAGCAAAGAAGATATAATAAAGTGTTCAATAGTGAACAATTTGTAACTAAAGGAATATCAATATTAGGATATTCTCCATCTGCAAATTGATACATATAACTATTGAAAGATTCCTTAAGGGAAAAATGGATACAACAAGCCTAAGGCTTGTTGTTTTACAAGTTCCATTTGGATTAAGGAAAAGGCTAAACTAAGAAAATGAATTTAAATAAAACAAAATTCTAAAAATGACAAAATTGAAGTTTATAAAATTGTAAAGTTGAAGGGAAGAAATCACTTATAATTTTGGCTTAAAGCCTACTCTTCAAAAGCTCTTTATTTATAGTAAGAAAGCCTTTTCTGTTAACAATGATCACCAGGGAGGAAGCAATCAAGAATAGGAGCAACTGGAGAAGTTTGGAGAATCAGAGGCAAGAAAAAAGGGAAACAGGAGCAGTACTCTACGCAGATCTGCAAGGTAAAACTGGGGAAGCAGCAACAACGCAAGCAGGAGTTTTAAAGGTAATATAGATGAAAATATTCTAACTTAAAAGTAGAAATATATGTAAAATAAGAATCAGGCGGTCAAAGCAACAACAACAACAACAAAAATTCAAATGCAAATCACGTAAAGCAAAGATAAGAATACTTTAAAATACTAAATTATTAATAATTTGACCTAACTTTCAAATATTAATAAATAACCCAAAAGAGTAAGTAAAAAATGAAAAATAACTTAATTATCTTAAACAACCTGCCCTTTGGGGCAGGGCATGACAAACCCCTGGGCAGTGTGCTCTGGCTTTAAAAAAGCCAAGTCACTAAATTGTGCAAGCATAAATTTGTAGGTGTCCAAAGTGTCCCTCTGGCTCAACCTACTAAGCTTGACATGGGCCTGTACATTACAAAAAACTGCTTGGCAGAAGTGGAAGTGGCACCCCTGCACTTCCCCACTGAACAACTGCTCAAATGCATTGAACTGAGCAGGCTCAAAGACCATGATGCAAATGTGAGGCCCCAGAGCTCTCAGCTTTACCTTTTCCTCCAAGTCCAGGGTGGCCTGGTCCTTGTCAGTGGTAGGAGGGTTAGTGCAGGTGTAGGGGGTCTTCTTGGCATTGTTGTTGTCAGGAAGGAGGTAAAGTGCTTGGCAGAGGATGGTAAAAGCACGGGTGTAAATGGCCTCGGTGGCCCCAGGAAGAAGAAAGAACACAAGTGGAATCACCCAAATGTCAATCTGGGCATGGATCATCCAGAGCTGCTTGAACATCCAGGGGCAAGTGGCAAAGGTACCATCAACTAGCCAGGTTGAAGCCCTTTTCAACTCCATCAGGTTCTGCTGAGTTGAGTAGCAGATTATGCGGTCTTTGGTGGCAGGCCTGTTGTCATGGAGGAGGAAGTGCTCCCCACTTGGAAGCTGCTTGAGCTTGTGGGTGAGCGTAAGCTCCAAGAGGAAATCCAAAGCCTTGGGGGAGGGGAATTGGCAGCAATCTGCTTGTTGCTGATAAACTTGACCAACTGCTCCATGTGTTGGCACCAGCTTAAGATTGTTGGGCTGCAGGTGTTGAAGGGCCTTGATGACCAGATCTGAAGCACAGAGGTTTGCAGAGGTGGGGATCACTTGGACAAGGTACTACTTCAGCATACAAGTGATCAGGTGATTGGGGGGCTCACAGGTGTGCTCCCCCTTCTCAGCAGTAACCTGCTCTCAACCCTCAGTGTTCAGCCAGTCCCCGCAAGTCTTATCCTCACATACAAAGTGCTTGCTCTTGGTGGCGTGCTTTTGAATATTACAGTTGAAAATGTATTTATCTGCAACGTAGCCAGGACTGCCCTTTACTGAAATGATGGGGAAAGTGGGGGAAGTGCTTGGGGACTTTGAACTCTATGTCCACATTGCAGATATTGTGGATGGCCAGCGGATCCCAAGCCACATGATCAGAAGCTTTGAACTTCTTGGAATATTCCTCAGGCTCATCCTGGGGGTCAGATGAGGGAGGGGGGAAGAGCCATCAGGAGGAGGAGGGGAAGGGTTCTTTGAGGCCTTCTTGAATGCCTCTTTTTTCTTACCAGAAGAAGAGGTGGGCTCCTTGGCAGCCTTTGACTTATTGGTACAGTGCTCCTTGGTGGGTTCAGAGTTGGCCTCTGACTCGTAAAAAGGGTGGTCAGTGAGGGAGTCATCACTTTTATTTGAGGAATTGGGGAGGAAGTTAAAGATGAGGGTGGAGGGGGTAGAAATGGGGTGGGGGAGATGGAGTTGGAGACTTTGCCTTTGCAGGCTTCTTGATACGCTTGGGGGTGGTGGCTGGTTCCTTGGAGCCCTTGGAGGCTTAGCACTTGGTAGGCTTGTTGGATTTGGATGATCTTGGCTAAAGAAAAGTTTAGTTTTATAAATAAAACAGTATGAAAGATATAAACACAGAGGTAAAGCAAAGTAAAAGTTAAATACAAAGTATGCAAATAAGGCTTTATTTATCAAGAAAAAAAACATAACAAAGTAAATAAAAGCAAAATGGAAACTCAAAGTATAGATATAAAGGTTAAAACATAGAAAATAAGTGAATTTATATGAAGCATCAAAGATTTTAGGTTCAGCATAACATCTTAGTGCTAAAACAATGTAAAAGTATAATTAAAAATTAAAAATATATAAAAACTATATGGAGAGTAGCAGGAAAAGTAGTAGATTATATTTTAAAAAAAATTATTATGTGGAATTTTTTTATTGGGAGTTGAAAATTCAAAATATAGTGAATTGTCAAGTTTGGCACTGTTGATCAGCTGGGAAAAGCTGAATTCTCACTGTCAAGTATGCCAGAGTTGAGCAGAAAAATCAAATTTACTAGGTTTTTTACATATAAAACTTGCTTAAATTTAAAACGGGTTCAAAAGTTAACCCAAAAGCAAGGCAGTTTCATATGCTCAAAAATTAAAAAAAAATACAACATAAGTTAAAAAATTAAATGAGTAGGAAGGTGTTTATTAGTGTTTAATTTATGTTGTGAGGAGCTGGGAGTGGCTTATTTACTATAGTGTTGGTTAAAACTTTAAGAAGCTCTCTGTACTAATCCCCAAGTTAAAGTGTTGAGTGGATGAGTGTTGAGTGGATGAGTGTTGAGTGGCACTCATAGTGTGTCATATATTAATTTGGCCTTCAATTCCAAGCCTTTGATTAGTTAAATCTGAAATCAATTGTGTGGCAAGTGGATAGAGTCAAACAGAGGGGGAGTCAAATTTCCGTTTTTTATAAAGTACATATGAAATCTCTTAATAAATCAGGCTTAATTTATGTGGCACCACTTAATCCACAAACCCAGGAATGACATAATGTAAAACAAGTGGTATATTTGATTAATGTCTATATCACTAAATCCAGTATAGTGGTGCTTGGGAGCCTAATTGACAACTATGGACACTAATAATAAAAATATAATAGTAAATAACAAATTTTATATGAGTACATATGTATTTTATTAATAAAATTAAAAATTTGGCTTAAAAAGTGTCAAACTGGTCACTTTTTGTTTTAGAGTGTTGAACACAGGTTTTATCATTTCTATTAGTAAATTTACTTATAGATTGCCCCTTAAATTGGTATTTTAGCTAACTGAATTATTAAATGGAGTCAAGTTCAAGTAAATTTAACCTTGGTCTTTGGTTTCAACCCCCTAAATTACTAGTAAAAACTAGCTTAAAATCAGTTAAGCCAAAAATACTAATAGATTCACATATGCGGCACTCAACTCCCTGGTACTCGACAAAGTGTCGAGTACCAGGGAGTCAAACTTACCACAGTTTCCCCACCACCACTACCCCCACCTGCTAGCTCCACCCACCCAATCACAGACCCCCCAGGCAAGCACTGGCTCTACACCTTCATTCCTGCACTATTCTGCCTACTAGACATCTCTCTTCCTGCCCCCTAATGAACTCCCTGTCACCAAACATTTTCTATTTATATTATCTTTATTCTGAATTTAAATTGTTCATTTTCTCTTTGTTTATAGTTGGTTTTATTCTTTATGTTGAGTTTATTTCTATAAATACATATATTTAATATGCTGTGATCTAGATCCAGAACACAATTATTTTTAGTACCCAAACACAGCCCCTTGTGAAAATATTAACAACAATTTGGTGATCAGCTAAATTTGAATTAGAAATTTATAGGTTAATTTTGTTTAGATAAAGTTATTACTGATCCGAATTCAAAACCTTAATGATAAACTTTAAGCCAATCAGGCCCTGAGTGATAAAGTGATTGTTGTGACATAAAGGGACATTTCATAATTATTTGATGCATGTGCGCTAATTAATATGATTGACTGGGTGTTTTGCCATTGTGTGCCATTGCTGCTGTGGCAAGTTATTGATGGACTAATGCCCAATCAGCTTCTGGGTTAACACTAGTCCATCAACAACTTACCACAGCAGCAATGGCGCACAATGGCAAAACACCCAGCCAATCAGATTAACAAGTGCACATGCATCAAAGAATTATTGAATGACCCTTTATGTTACATTAATAACTTTATCACTCAGCTCCTTATTGGCTTAAATTTTATTATTAAGGTTTTGAATTTGGATCAGTAACAACTTTATCTAAACACAATTAACCTATAATTTTCTAGTTCAAATTTAGCTGATCACCAAATTGTTGTTAATATTTTCACAAGGGACTGTGTAAAGTACTAAAAATAATATGGCAATTAAGGAAACAATGCCAAAACAAAGCAAACAACACATATTGAGATGAGCATAAAACATATACACAATGGGTAAAAAGATGGGATAATGTAGCAAATGGGAAAACAAACAGTAATAAACAAAGAGACAATAGTATCAGAATAATACATATTTTATTGGGGTGAAAGCTATAAAAACATGAAAATTTAATAAAAAAATCAATGAGAGATTTGGAGAAACTGCTCAAAGACCTTGACTCTGCAGTTGCAGATATCAAAGAAATTGACCCCAAGGTCAAAGAAAAAGTGAATTCCGCCATCCTTGAAGGGGACAAAATAGACAATGTGTCTGCAAAGGCCCTAATGACCAAAATACCAGACACCCCTGAGAAGACAATTGAGCACCTACTCAATATTCAGAAGATGGTGGTTGAGGGCCTGTAATTTAAAGCATACAATCTTTCTGTGCTGTCCATCTGGATTGATAACCCTGAGATGTATGCACATCTCAAGCCAGCAAAGCGTACCAGGAAAGAGGATACTGAATTGCCAGCGCAATTGCTTGCACCAAGAATGGCTAATCCTGCTAAAGCTGCTGGCAAGGAGGAAACACAAGAAGGTAATTAAAAAACAAAATTAATAAAAATTCAAAACTCTTACTGGTTTTAGAGAACATAAACGGCAAAATCTACCAGGTCCTGGTCCCCTTTGTCCCCGCCATGTTCTACGCCAACTACACCAATCATGTGACGAGGCAGATGTTTCTGTCTCCTCCTGTTTTGCGGGAGCTCAAGGATCAAATCAACGGCACCTTCCCAATGTCCAAGGAGGCATTGGCTGGGCTCACACATGACAAGGGGTATCTGAGTGGGCAGTTGCTGCCTACAAGGATGTCCAATTGATCTGCCTTAACCTAGTGGGCCTCAGCGGAGTTTACTGTGTAAACTCCATTGAGCTTGTTTGGGATGTCCTGGCAATGCTCCCATTCAAGAAAATACCAAAGATGGGCCAGGGCCATGTAACTGCTTGCTTCTGCTTCCTGGTGGAGCACACACTCTCTTACCTGCTGGAGAACTTTGGGCGCACAGTTGGAAAATTGGCTGTTGCAGATGCAACAGCTGTCAAGAAAACCAAAATCCTCTTTGCCAACTTTGGGCTGGCCTGGAGCGCTAACAAGACAGGGGTCCCTCTGGCAATGGATCTCACCTTTGCTAAAACAAAACATGAGAAGAAAATTAGTACTGTGTTCAATAAGCTGTGTGAGTTTACCAAAGCCTTTGCCCAGCAAAGGCTTCACCTTGTGGTTTACTTGGGGTTTTCTTTTACTTTGGGATGGGTGCAAACATCAAGGACCTAGACAGGGTCCTTCTTGGGATCAACAAGGCCCAGCTCTCCCTAGACAACAAGAAGGCCCCCTTGGGTACAACTCAGTTGACCATATAATCCAAGATATCCTGGTCCTGACAGGAATCTATGGGTTTGCAGCCCCATCAGAGAAGTTGCTCCTGAACTCCCACCTCACAATCCTTCCTTTTAATAGCTGCCAGGAATACTTCCAGCAGGTTGTATCCACCTTACACATTGTGGCAGTGGAAGTTGTGGGCTACCTCCATTGCGGGGTGGGTACATACCACCAAACCCACTACAGGTGCTCTTAATAAATCCTATCTTCCAATAAATTTCATTACAATTTATATCATTTTTATTATAATAAATTTTTATAATTTTTATTTTAGAAAGCAAGTTTTGAAAAATATATTTCAGAAACAGTTTTCATAAAAGCATAAATATATTTACTTTAATAAAATTTACTTCTATTGTGTACAATTTACATTCAACTTTTTTAATGTGATTTTTATATTCATTTGACAAAAGTGATATACATATATTTGCGTAATCCAGTATCAAGTGTTTGGGATAGCCTCAGATACCATAATAAAATAATAAATATAAAATAAATACATTACAAACCTTCATTTATGGTCCTGCTGAATGTGATTGTGGGCTTAGAAGCTTCTAAATATAAAATGATAATTAATAAATCCTAAATAGTAAATTTGAGAATATAAAAAAAGACACACTAAGCCTTTAATTGATTGGTTGTTTGGCAAGGCACACAGGGATGAACAAATCAGCATGGCCATAGAATTTGGCCACAGTCTCAGCTGGGAGGGTGCAGATCCCAGCCTGCAGCAAATCAAAGAGGTCCTCTGTCCCAGTTGGGGTCCCTTGCTTGACAACTTGCTTGAGCCACCCAAAAACTTCCCCAATGAGGTTTAGGGAGGGCAAATAGGCAGGAAGGAAGAGAAGGCGCAAATTTTCCGTGGCCAATTGCTGGGGGCCCACTGCAATGCTGGTGTCAATTGATGGAAATTCAGCAAGAATATCTGCCACCTTGTGGAGATCAACATCATCCAGTACTATTAGATTGGTGAAGCCTGGGCCCATGCACCTCAGGTGCTCCTGGACCAATCAGAGAAAAGATAAGAAGGTTCTGCTATTGTGAGAACCCAATATCATTTGGTATAGCTCAATCCCCTTTGGACCAAGGAGAACCACCATTGAATAGGCTGTGGCGCAGACTGCAGCACGCCAAGCTACCCTGACATTGGAGCCTTTTGGGACATACCCATATGCATTGTGCATAGACGAGGTGAATGCCAATTTGTCAATATAGTAGAATTTCACCGTCCCTTTGTTTTTGAGTGCAGTGTAGGCCTCAGTGTATTTTTTACAGGTCTTGATGTTGGTTGGGCTATTCCAATTGTACAAAAGACACCCTGAGCTTTTTCCAGGAAAAGTGCATTTCCTTCACCAGATGGTAGTAAAAGTAAAATTGAGGCTGCAACCCCAAAAGTATATTTGACCATGACCTGTATATTTGCCAGTTCAAAATGACAATCTTGGGTGATCCACTGGTGGATTTCCCATTTGTGCTCCTTGGTGAGCATGGTGGAAATGTGCAAGGATTTCTCTGCAGCAAGGACTCAGCCAGTATTGATGAAGGTGTTGAATGTCTCCGAGATGTACTTGGGATCCACCCCAGCAAGAGCTGCAGCTGCCTCTTAGTCACCAGATTCTTGCATTGGCTTGAGAAGGATGATGCACTTTATATCAGGAATGCGCTTTTGAGAGGGCTTGGTGGGTTCAGAAGAGCCAGGATCCTGATTGGTGACAGGCTTGCAAGGCATGGGTACCTTGGTGTAGACACAGCAACTTTCTTTAACACCAACTGCCCCTATGTGGTTCTGTAGAACTTGGGCTTGTTGTCATCTTTTTGGTTGCCATCACTGACATAAGGCTTGTAGCTAGTGTCAGGTACAGGCTTAACCTTCTCCAGCATGGCTGACGGGACCAACTCTTGCCAGTACACAACGTCAAACACATACAAAGTAAAATCTACCTTCTTATTCCTAACCATTTTTGTTGTGGTAACCTTGGTGGGCTTCTGGGTCTGCTTGGGGACCTGAGGGTTGATGCTCACATCCTAGCAGCTTGTGCTCCTTGAACCAGCTGTGTCAGTGCAGCGTCACCATTGAACTCTCCTCTCCTGTCTCTTTCCTGAGTAGGCATTTATATTTCACTAACTCTGTTCTTTGAACCATGGGGCAACTGCAACCGCGGCGCAGAACAGGTGCATTGGTACTCTGTTGTTGTGTTCCTTCCATTTTGAGAATTTAATAAAATACTAAATAAATTTCAATTAAGTTACTCCCTAATTTTAATTTTTGCTTTTATCTGAATATGTATATTTAATTAATATCCCCTCATATCCCAATTATAGGTTTTTTATTTCTTAATTAGTTGTTTTTTGGTTTTACAACGCCCTTTTAGAATACCCAAAATAATTTCCACTCATTTTCCCAGATTTTATGCCATATTTAAGCACCCAACACAATATTTTTAAAATTTATGTCTTGGATTGTGTGTCTTATTTTAGATACTTTGGTATCATTATTGATTACAATCCATTGCACACAACATTTGAGTGATATTGTTTACATAGTGATTTGCTATTGTGTTTTGTTTTTGGATTGAGTTTTGACTCACTGCGCTTGGGTGTATTTTGGTACAAAATTTCCATAGTAAACATATGGGTCATTATTTTTCTTATTATGCCTAAGTGCTGGACTGATTATTTTATAAATTAATTACATTATTTATATTCAAATTATTCAGAAAGATTAAAATACAATCAATGTGAAATCTTTAATTGATCTTGGGCTTAGATATTTTTTAAAAAAAATAATTTATCAATTTTAGAATTGAAAAGTGCACCTTATAATATTGCTTAAAAATCTTAAGTAGTACTACAAACTACAAGCTAAAATATTTATGATGAGTTGCATGGGAGAGTAATAGCAGCCCCAAAGCTATAAATGCTATTACCCTATCTTTGGCTCATCATAAATATTCTTAGTTTGTTTCATAAAAAAAGGTTGTTGTCTTTGAGAGACTGATAACTCTATTTAAAATAAACCCTCTAGTAAGCTGCCCTACTTCATGAACTTGCCCTAATGCACCACTAGCATCTTCTGATTTTTTTGTTTCTCTGGTATCATCACGTGATTTCAAATGATAAGTTACAGTAGTTTTAAAAGCTATGGCAACAACCAAAAATACCTCATATTTAAACAAAATCCAACTCTCAGGTTAAAATATACACTCTGTTAACAGGGTTTATTGGCTTTAATGGGCAAAATGAGTCAATACAGCAACAAAGGGCTCACACGCAAAGCAAAACCATTCAAAATACAATCTGAAATACAATTATTCACAAACAAAATGGTGTGAGTTGACTTTTGGTGTACATATGTTTACTATGTGAATTGGTGACAAAATACACCCAAGCAAGGTGTGTCAAAACTCAAACCAAAAACAAAACACAATAGCAACTCACTTTGTAAATGAAATCACTCACACAAGGTGTGCAATGAATTGTAATCATGAATGATACCAAGGTATCTAAAATAAGACACAAGATCTGAAACATAAATTTTAAAAATATTGTGTTAGGTGTTTGAATTTGGCAGTAAAATCTAGGAAAATGGGTAGATTTTTTTGAGTATTCTAAAATGGGTGTTGTAAAACCAAAAACAACTAATTGAGAAATAAAAAATCTATAATTGGGATATTGGGTGGGAAAAATATTAATTAAATATCCATATTCAGATAAAAGCAAAAATTAAAATTAGGGAGTAAATTAATTGAAATTTATTTAATATTTTATTAAATTTTGAAAAGGAAGGAACACAACACAAGAGTACCAATACACCTGTTGTGCGCCGCAGTTGCAGTTGCCCCACGGGTCAAAGAATAGAGTTAGTGCAACCCAAGTGCCTACTCAAGAAGGAGACAGGAGAGGAGAGTTCCATAGTGACGCTGCACTGACACAGCTGGTTCAAGGAGCACAAGCTGCTAGGGTGCAGAGCATAAACCCTTGGGTTCACAAGCTGACCCAGAAGCCAACCAAGGTTACCTTCACCAAGAAAGTTAGAAACAAGGAGATAGAACTTACTTTGTATGTGTTCAATGTTGTGTACCAGCAAGAGTTGGTCCTGTCAGCCATGCTGGAGAAGGTGAAGCCTGTACTTGATACTAGCTACAGGCCCTACATCAGTGATGGCAATCAGGAGGATGACAAGGAGTCTAAGTTCTATCAAACCAATGAGGGACAACTGGTGTTAAAAAAGGTTGCAGCCTTCTATACCAAGGTACCTATGCCCTGTGTTGTGCCCAATGCCAACAAGTCAATCCCCACAGCTAAAAATCCCGCCCAGAAGCGCATCCCCAACATCAAACGCATCATCCTGCTTAAGCTAATGTGTGAATCTGGTGATTACAAGGCAGCTGTGGCCATTATTGGAGTGGATCCCAAGTACACCAGCAAGACATTCCAAATATTCATCAATACTGGTCGTGTCCTTGCCGCAGAGAAATCCTTGCGTGTTTCTACCATGCTCACCAAGGAGCACAAATGGGCAATCCGCCAGTGGATAAACAGGATTGCCATCTTGAACTGGCAAATATACAGGCCATGGTCAAATCTACTTTTGGGATTGAGGCCTTGATTTCCTTTTACTACCATCTGGTGAAGGGAATGTGATTTTCTTGGAAAAAGCTCAGGGTATCTCCCTACAACAGAAACAGCCCAGCCAATGCCGAGACCCAGAAAAAATACGCAGAGGCGTACACTGCCCTCAAAGCCAAAGGGATGGTAAAATTTTACTATATTGATGAATCAGCATTTGCCTCGTCAATGTGCAATGGGTATGGCTATGTCTCCAAAGACTCCAATGACGGGATGGCTTGGTGTGCTGCAGTCTGCACCACAGCCTATTCAATGGTGGTTCTCCTTGATCCAAAGGGGGTCAAGCTCTACTAAATGATATTGGGTTCACATAACAGAAGGACCTTTCTATCATTTCTCCAATTGGTCCAGGAGCACATGAGGTGCACAAGCCCTGGCTTCACCAATGTCATTGTGTTGGACAATGTTGGTCTCCACAAAGTGGCTGACATTCTTGAAGAATTTCCATCAATTGACACCAGCATTGCTATGGGCCCCCAGCAATTGGCCACAGCAAATTTGCGCCTTCTCTTCCTCCCAGCCTATTTGCCCTTCCTAAATACCATCAAGGAAGTCTTTGAGTGGCTCAAGCGAGTTGTCAAGCGAGGAACCCCAACTGGGACCAAAGACTTCTTTAATTTGCTACAGGCCAGAATCCACCCCTCCCAGCTGAGACCATGGCCAAATTCTATGGCCATGCTGATTTGTTCATCCCTGCGTGCCTAGCCAAACAGCCAATCATTTAAAGGCTTAGTGTGTCCAATTTTTTTTATATTCTCTTATTTACTATTCAAGATTTATTAATTATCATTTTATATTTAGATGTTTTCACACCCGCAATCACATTCAGAAGGACCATCAATAGATGTAAGTAATTTATTTATTTTATTATTATATTATTTTATTATGCCATCTGAGGTAACCCAAACGCTTGATACTGGATTACGCAAATAGATTTATACCACTTTGTCAAATAAATATAAAATAGTCTTATAAAAATTAAACGTAAAATGTACAAAGTTGGAATTTATTTTATTAACATATTATTTTATGATTTTATGAAACCTGTTTCTGCAATATATTTTGCAAAACTGGTTTGCTGAAATAATAATTAGAAAATTTTATTATAATAAAAATAATATAAATTGTAATAAAATTTATTGGAATTGTATTTTTTATTGTGTGCGCCTATAGTGAGTTCTTTGATATGTACCCACCCCGCAATGGAGGTGGCGCACAACCTCCACTCTCCACACTGTGGCATGGTGGATATGCCCTTATTAAAAAACTCCCTCCTGCTGGTGAAGGGGATTAGGGTTAGATGCAAACTGAGGAGCAGCTTTTTGGGCGGGGCTGCAAACTTGTAAATCCCTGCCAGGACCAGGGCGTCTTGGATTACATGGTCCACCAAGTCATATCCAGGGGGGACCTTCTTCCCGTCAAGTGCAAGCCGGGCCTTGTTGATTCCCAGAAGGACCCTGTCTAGATCCTCTATGCTGGCGCTCATCCTAAAGAAAAAAAGATAGCCAAGGTAAACCACCAAGTGAAGCCTTTGCCCAGCAAAGGCTTCTGTGAACTCACATAATTTATTATAGACCGCACTGATCTTCTTGTTGTGCCTGGTCTTTGCAAAGGTAAGATCTATTGTCAAGGGGACCCCTGTCTCATCTGCACTCCGGATAGCCCAAAGTCTGCAAGGAGGATCTTGGTTTTCTTGACAACTGTTGCAGTCTGCAACAGCCAATTTCCCCACTGCGCGCCAGAAAGTTGTCCAGAAGGTAAGATAGGGTATGCTCCAATGGGAAGCAGAAGCAAGCAGCCTCATGAGCCTGGCCCATCTCTGGTACATTCTTGAATGGGAGCATTGCCAGGACATCCCAAACAAGCTCAATGGAGTTTACACAGTAAACTCCACTAAGGTTAACCGGGTCCAGGCGGACCAGTTGGGCATCCTTGTAGGCAGTAACTGCCCACTTGAATGCCCCCTCTCCATGTGTCAGCCCAGCCAACGCCTCCCTGGACATAGGAAAAGACCTGTGGATGTGGTCCTCCAGCTCCCACACAGCAGGGGGGGACAGATACAACTGCCTGGCCACATGAGTGGCATAATTTTCATAAAGGGTGGCCAGGACAAAGGGGACCAGGACTTGGCGGAGTTTGCCGTCTACGTTTTCTAAGAAAAAAAGTAAGTATTTTGAAAATTTATTAATTTTGTTTTTTAGGCTACCTTCTTGTATTTCTTCCTTGCCTGCAGCCTAGGCTGGCTTGGCCATTCTAGGCGCAAGCAATTGCGCTGGCAATTCAGTATCCTCTACCCTGGCACTCTTGGCGGGTTTGAGATGTTCATATATCTCCAGGTTGTCAACCCAGATGAACGGCGCAAAAAGATTGTACGCCTTAAACTGGAGGCCCATGACCACCATCTTCTGGATGTTGAGAAGACGCTTGATGGTTTTCTCTGGGGTGTCTGGCATTTTTTTCATTAGTGCCTTTGCAGATACCTTGTCAATTTTGTCCCCAGTGAGGACAGTAGACTTAACTTTGGCTTTGACCTTGCGGTCAATGTCCTTGATTTTGGCAATTGCCAAGTCAAGGTCTTTGAGTAGTTTTTTGAGTTCTCTCATTTGATTTTTTTGCTAACCTTTTCATATGTTTTTATAGCTTTTGCCCCAATAAATTCTGTATTATTTTGATACTGTTGCCTCTTTGTTTATTCCTTTTTGTTTTCCCATCTACTACATTATCCCATCTTTTTACCCATTTTGTATATGTTTTACGCTCATCTCAATATGTGTTGTTTGCTTTATGTTGACATTTTTTCCTTGATTACCATATTATTTTTGGCGCTTGACATAGCCCCTTGTGAAAATATTAACAATGATTTGGTTATCAGCTAAATTTGAATTATAAAATTATAATGTTAACTGTTTTTAGATAAAGTTGTTACTGATCCAAATTCAAAACCTTAATAATAAACTTTAAGCCAATCAGGAGCCAAGTGATAAAGTGATTGTTGTGACATAAAGGGTTGTTCAATAATTCTTTATCTCAGCTCCTGATTGGCTTAAAGTTTATCATTAAGGTTTTGAATTTGGATCAGTAACAAATTTATCTAAAAACAGTTAACACTATAATTTTCTAATTAAAAATTTAGCTGATCACCAAATCATTGTTAATATTTTCACAGGGGGTGTATTTGAGTGCTAAAAATAACTGTGTTCTGGATCTAGATACACAACATAGTAAATATATGGTTTTATAGAAATAAACTGAACATAAAGAATAAAACCAACTATAAACAAAGAGAACATGAACAATTGAAATTAAAAAAAAGATAATATAAATAGAAAATGTTTGGTGACAGGGGTTTATTGGGGCAGGGGAGAGTGATGCCTAGGAGGAAGAATAACGCGGGAAGGAAGACGTAAAGGTGGTGCTGGCCTGGGGGGTCTGAGATTGGGTGGGTTGGGCTTGCGGGTTAGGGATGTTGGTGGTAGGGTGGAGGCAGGAGGATTTTGCATGATGGCTGCCATGTAATGCTTGTTGTATTCCTTGTTAGTCATTGGCTGGATGAGCTGGTAGGTGGCAGTGGCCCAAGGTGGAAGGTGGAAGGTGGAAGGCGCTTATCCTTAAGTGATTGGTTGCCTATGTTCACATGAAAACCCATTTGCGCAAACAAGTCAGCCACCATCTGGCAGACAAAGAGAAAATTGTGGTCAAGGACCCCAAGATAGAGGTCGTTGAAAGCCTGAGGGTGGAGCTCCCATGGAGTGTATCTCTAATATTAAAGAACACAACATCAGCCAGATGGACGTCTGTGTGGCTGGCAGGGTAGACTGAGGCCTGGTGCCCGCGTCCCTGGATGGCCTCAAGGGCAGTGGAGCTACCCTCCATTTGGTGGCTCAAGAAACCCCAGTACTTGGAATTTGAGCCATCACAAGAGTTCAGTAATCCACCAAGGATGTGGCTGTATGAGTAGCCATCAATGAAATCTGGGTTTGTCCGATAGTAGACAAAACCCTTGGCTGAAACAGCCAGAAATGCACCAATGAACGTCCCCTTCTTGACCTTCTTCCTTTTATTCTTGGCAGCAGCTTTTCCTTGCTTGCCAAAATCATCAAAAGCTATTGATAGCTTGTAATAGGAGATGAACATGACATCATCAGTTAGACTAGTCAGGCATCAGACCAGGGTTGATTTGATGGTGGTGTCATAAGGGGAATCCTTAGCACCATCCCATTGGTTGCCAGCAAAATTGGTAACAACCCATATGGAAGCCACCTTCCCATACATCCAGAGCTGCACCATGCGCTCAGACACCCATATGTTATAGTGTGCAAGTTGCTTCTGGACCTGGGTCAATGGAAGCTTGAGATCCCACTGGAGGAGGTCAAGCATGATTGGGTATGCCTCAGATATTTGTGACTCAGGGGCCTTATTTGGCTTCTTGGCTGTCCCAACCAGATTCCCCCTGTTCATCAGGTTGTTGAATTCCTGCATGACAGTAGCTTGGGTAAATTGTAATTGGCTGGCTATCTGTTCCCAGGACAGACCCTGTAGATTCAGTGCCCTAATTTACTGAAGAATTTGGGCAGTGATGATTTGTTGCTTGGGGCTCTGGGCCAGGGGAACTGAAGCCTGATTGGCTGTAGGGGGGCAGGTTGGCTGGTGGCAAGAAGTTGTTCCAAATCAAGGTTGCCATCCTGATTGGTTGGTTGGTGGGCAGCTTGTGCGGGGGTGGGTATGGGAGCAGGGGCAGAGCTAGACACTATGTGACTACTGAACAAGTCAAAGCCATAGGGGTCAGTGAGTCAGGTACAGGTCAGCTTCCTTGTTACCCGCCTCAAAGGCTTGGGTGTAAACAGATGCCTTCACGTCCTGAGCCTTGCCCCCATTGAAGCTGGCTTGGCTGCTGCTGGTGCTGCTGCGCCTCAAATGATATTGCTTGTAAAAACAATTGTAAAAACCTAGGATAAAATCACTAAAAGTAGAAATTTTAAAATTTAATGATTTATTTTTATTGTAATCTTTAGTCCATATTTGGAAGGTTCTCAAAACCATTCCATAAAAATCTGGAGCCATGAAAATGGATAAATTACCTCTGTTCCTAAATTAGATAGCTGTTGATTAGCTGTTAACCTGTTATTTTTCTATTTTAGGTTGCTCATACTACACATCTTGTGTGAGTTCATTTTGTTTTGTGCTTGTGCTAATCTTGCTTCTAGATTGCTCAATTTTTGTTTCACTTTAGTCCTTCTGTTGGTGCCTCATATGAATCCTGATTGGATTATAATATACTCTGGAACAGCATCCATCCATTTCACTTGTTGCATCAGTTCATTTTGTTTGTGGTTTGAACTACACCGCTTGATGTTTGATATAATTTTGTATAATGGGCTAGTGAAATTTTGTTTTTTGTTTGAAAGTTCATTTATTAACTGAAATTTTATAAATTAATTGAATCCTGAATCTTGCGTGGCTTGGATTTCATTCAAATCTGAAATCATTTTGTTTAAATCTGAGGTATTTTTGGTTGTCGCCATAGCTTTTAAAACTACTGTATCTCATAATATTCTGAGAAACTTTCAAATGTTAAAGGTGAAGTATACAACTTCCTATCTTTAATCAAATATGAAAGATTAATGTGCAGATTTTTAACTTTGAGCTCTCTCCTTATAGGCCTAAATTTTCTCTCATAAATATAAAAGAATGACTTTTGAGAAATATTTGAGCCTGATAGCGCTGATCTATATAATTCTTTTCTTTTTTCTTATTGCTCAAAAATATTTTTAATATCATTTATATTCTTAATACAAAGCTGATTTTCTTTCTCTTTTAATGTTTTTGATATTACACAAAAGTGACTATCAACAATGCTTTTTCCATGACATTATAAAAATATTTTGTATTTAATAGACCCTTTAATGTATTGTGGTGCCTCTTTAAATAGATAATATAAGAATTCATAGGATCTAAAATTGTTCCCATTATCAGTCCATACTTTGATATTGTTTATTTTTTTAAACTTATCTGATTTAAGAAGACTTATTAGACATTCACCTGAAAACAAAGAATCATGAGACAATATTTGAGATAAAAATTCATGGTATTCATATTTAACTTTATTGTTTTCTTTAAATACTGTAAATTCAGAACCTGAACGTAAAAATGCGGGATTGTCAAATTCTTGGTCCAAATTTCAAATCACTTTATGTGGGATAGCCTTTTTAATTAAATTGAATTCTTTGTATTTTTGTTTGGATTTTTAAAAATGCAGGAACAAATAGACACTTTGCAAAGTTCAAGTCAAACTGTATATTTCCAATGGGCAAAATGATTTAACTGGAATCAGATTTGAAGTGTTCAAATCCATCAACCATTTTTATTAAGTTTACTATGTTTTTTGGAATTGCAGGATTGTAAAATCCAAGAAAAAATTTTAAATCACTTTTGAATGCCACTAGTAAGCTCAGATATTAATTGCAGGAATTGGAATCCAAATTGAATGTACAGTAAGAAACTAGGACAAATCAACCCAAATCAAGAAGCTCCACTCTTGATGAAATCAAATAAAAAAATCCAATATTAACAACCATGTTTAGACATGAAATTAAGTGAAATGTAAAATTGTATAAACTGGAAATAATGCAATATTCTGCACTCTAAATCACTAATATAGCACCCACAAAACTATATAATGATATATGAGCTATCCTCCTGATGACACAGAATTTTTTTAAAAGTTTTTTGGCCCCCAGCGTAGCCAGGGGCCATAAAACTTATTTTCAAGGAAGAAGGAGAGGTGAGAAAGAAAAACCATCAGTTTACTACACTATATATTCATGTATTGCTATTAAGGATACTTAATTACAGTAGATTTTAAAAAACGCTAATAATAAAATAGAATTATATATTACGATCTATCTTATCATGTTGTCTTTTCCTTGATGTGTTGACAGTTCATTTGCTGTTGATCATGTGCTTGCGTTTAATTGGATATTTTCACCTCCAGTTGCCTTGGCAATAGGAAATTAAGTCACCTCCGTGACCACAGCTGGTCTTGGGGAGGAGACTTGATTTCCTATTGCCAAGGCAACTAGAGGTGAAACTATCCAATTAAACACAAGCACATGATCAACAGCAAATGAACTATCAACACATCAAGGAAAATACAACATGATAAGATAGATTGTAATATATAATTCTATTTTATTATTAGCATTTTTTAAAATCTGCTGCAATCAAGCATATTAATTTTAGCCGCCCTAAAATGGAATAGGGTGATTTTTGAGAATGCCTATGATTCCTAAAAGAATCAGCACAAATCCACTCTAGATCCTTTATCAACCTTTTTAAGACGCCCATAACTTATATTTATTTCAAATTCACCTCATTTTTGATTTGAAATTTAGTTCTTGGATTGACAATCCTGCAATTTCAGATCCGTTAATTTTTACATGATGTCTATGATTTGTTTGACATACAGGAAATCTCAAATTGTACATTAGAATCCCGCATTTCTGATTCATGATCCCACATTTGTTTGCTATGTTTTGTCTTTTGTTAGTTGAGTTATCTGCTCAAGGGATTCAAAATTTGCCAATTTAAATAAATCAAAAAAGGTCTAATTAAATGGTTGATTTTATTAAATATTTTAATTTTCACTCAGCTGAGTTGCCCGCAAAAGTGATTTGAAATTTGAACCAAGGATTTGACAATCCATGCATTTTTACGTTTAGGTTCTGAATTTATAGTACCAATGCAAACCCCAATAAAGAAATAGGTCTTTTGGAATAAAAACAGTTATTGGTTTCAATTGGACCACCACCAACTTTTACATTCTCCTTAAAATCTATAACTATAATACATGATTCATTATCTAATTCATTGATATCTTTCTTATATTCCATATTTTGATGAGCATAAAAGTCTTGGTGCTGATTAAGAGCTTTTAATTCACTGTTTATAAATTCTGGCAATAATAAGTTTTTACTTTCACATTCTTCTTTTCGTTTTTCTATGGATGATTTTAAGTTACAAATATTGCACATGTCAGCTTGTTTTTTTACTCTTTATTATATTTTTTGGTATTAATTTATAGTAAGTTGAAAGTGATATTGAAATTTCATTTTTTTATTTTCATATTTTCATATAATTCTTTTTGTTTTTAATAGAGAATATTTTATTTCAGTTGAATATTCATTCATTTCTTTTTCAATGTCTTTATAAAATATTTCTGGTGCTTTTTTTGTAAACTGGCTTGTTTCAAAAGAATTTTCCAGTAGGTTTTTAATTATTTTTTTTTTTTTGAATAAATAGTTATTATTTTTTTGGCTTTTTTTATTTAAGCTTACACTTTTATTTTTATTTATTTTTCTTGAGTATTCAAAATCACTTTTGGTTATATTAAATCCCATATCAGTAAGCTCTTTTAAAGAGTAACTGGAAGTAACCAGAGATCTCAAGGCTGGGAGATGCTTTTGGGGAGCAGATTTCAGAAGATCCTTAAAGCCATCAATTATCCCATTTAGTTTCTGATTTTGAATTAAAGGAATGAACTCTGTTTTTCCAAAATCAGTTTGAGTGAGGAAGTGATTGGTGAAGGAATTAAGATTGCCTCCAGAAACAAAGAGGAATGCTTTCTTTAGCATAGCAATTCTTTCTCTTTTTGTTGATGCTCCCAGTGAAGAAAATGGCTTCATGGCAGAAGTAAAGTTAACAGATTCCATAATATTGGATTTGTGATTGCTGATAAAGAGATGCTTTGTAGAGATGCCTTGCAAAAGAGTACTAGTTGCAGGAATGATATCTTTTTGTAAAGATAATTTGAAGTAAACCTTAGGTGGTGCTTTATCACTTATATACCAAGCCTTATGACACCATTCTGAAAGAAATGATGTGATAGCTTTTATTAAAATTTCAACTTAAATTTATATTCCTAAAATAAATGAAATCCCCAGTTTTCAGCACAAGTGATATATGTGTATCAGCTAAGCATCAAATTACATCATATTCCCTTTGTAATCTATGCAAATCAATCAAAAATGATGTATTAACTTAATTGTAACTCTTCCGCATATTTTTAAAATGATAAAATATTAAAGAATTATGTTTAAAAAATGCTTAATTTGAGGTTTGCAGCTCACTTGAACCTAAAAATTCATCTAAACAGCAAATAAATTAATGTTCTAACTTCAAACTACCATAAAATCCTAAATATTTGAGCTTTTTAAACAAAATAAAATGCAAAAATAATGCTCTTAATCTTATCTTTAATTTCTTTAAATAAAAAGTATATAATAATAAATGAAAAATTTAACTTTTTTTAGCTTAAAGCAATATATTTTATTTCATTATCAAAATAATATAATAAAATATAGCATATGCTCTTTTAAATTGATTTTGCTTTAATATTCATTATAGTATACATATTAGTATTTTAACACCAATAGAAAGATAGGATTCTTAGCTTCATTTTGATAGTTTACAGTGTGGAAAAATATTAAATTTTTGTTGAGTTATTACTGTTTTAAATATAAACATTTGTAATTTGATTTTTTCAAAATCGAACTGTGTTATGCTGCAACTTGGGCAGCATGTGTATTAGAAAATGGCCTAATCCCTAAAATAATGACCCATATGTACACTGAAAGTCAACTCACACCATTTTGTTTGTGAATCAGTGTATTTCAGATTGTATTTTGTATAGTCTCTCTTGGTGTGTGAGCAATTTATTGCTGTGTTGACCCATTTTGTCCATTAACACCAAAAACCCCTGTTAACAGAGTGTATATTTTAACCTGATAGTTGGAATTTTCTTAAATCTGACATCATTTTGTTTAAATCTGAGGTATTTTTGGTTATTGCTACAGCTTTTAAAACTACTGTATAGCATTCTGCTCCTATTTGCATCAGTAGAAAGAAGAGCAATTGTCTTGGAAGTTTAAAAGAAACTCTATAGTACAGTAGTTTTCAAACCTGTTGAGATAAACTTATATTAGTCAGTTTAGAATGCATGAACTCAGTCTAAAAACAAAATTAAAAGATTAAGGAATTTATATTAAATTACAATAGATTTGGATCCACTTTGATTTTGTTTTTAGACTGAGTTCATGCATTCTAAGCTGACTAATATATGTTTATCTCAACAGGTTTGAAAACTACTGTAAGACGGTTTAGAGTTTATCCAGCAGTACTCTCATTCCTTGGTAGAATATGTATTCTTTAGGAAGTGTGAAGACTCAATGTAGAGAATCTAATAGTTAGGATGAAGTAATAATGCTTTTGTATATCTTTCTTTGATGATATGTCCAAAGAAAGCTATAATCATCTTTTGAACTGAGGTGTAATTGAGAATCACATTTCTATCAATATCTTAATTGTATTGATTTCAACAGAATTACATAAGGAGGGAATAATTAAGGCCAGATATTACTTTTTTGGAATGCAAGATGAATTTATTTTGGAGTTACAGGGGCAAAAGTGTCTGTTTGGAGTAGCTGTTTCTGAAGATAAGTTGGATTGAATCCTAATTAAGAAAGCGATAGCCATAAGGCCTTGGATAGCAAGCTCAATTTGTAAAACTGGTTTATGGGGTTCAAGTCAAGTGGGAGATTTTTACATGGCTTGCTAGGGGTTGACTATGTTGTTTCAAAAGATTGGATTTATTCAAGTTTATATCTTATCATTCTAAGTTGCTTATGTGAAGGGGTTAAGCATTTTAAACATTTGTTATGTTGATGTGAATTAACAGTATTTGTTAGGAAGATAGTGAAAATGTGCGATTCTCTTTGCTGGAGGGGTTATATGACATGTATGATTTGAGAAATGTAGGTCTTAGAGGCAAGGCAGCCGCCGTGGGAGGTTTCCATTAATTCAATCTTACAGTGACTGGGAAGGCGCTTCTGGAGATAGCCATTGATGATGGCGGCATCCACCACCCAGTCCTGAGTAGACAAGAAGATGTGGGCAGGGACAGAGATGTCTTTGGGGTAAAGGACTGATTCATACCAGTAAAGTTCTTTGCTGACGGTATGCGCAATGAGGGGGTCTCTGGCAACAAAAAATAGCGCCAATTCGTGGAGGAACGAAAAGGGGTTTGCATATAGGAAGTTGCGGGCCAGTGTTGAGTCCCACATGCAAAAGCAGATGGGATCAACAAGCGTTAAGTGTGACAGGTAATGTGGTCGCTCACGCATGAGCCAACTTGCCAAGACAGTGCCATAGGAGTGGCCAACAACAGAAACCTTTTGCAAGGAGTGGGTCTTGAAGATGGTGTCAATGGCATTAAGTGTCTCGTCGTGATCTAGAATATTATTGCATATGTACATACTGATGTATGGGAGCTCAAGAAGAAAGATGCGCCGTCGATTATGGAACGCCTTCATGGAAATCAGTTTTGCCATATACATGAAAAACCCAATTCCAACGCCGTGGATGTAAAGAATTGGCGGCTCAGAGCTGTCACCAGGACAATGCCAGTAGGGAAGATTGCTAGCAAAGCAGTGCCGAAAGCCAAGTGAATACAACAT
Source organism: Entomophthora muscae (assembly GCA_014839935.2). NCBI lineage: Eukaryota > Fungi > Entomophthoromycota > Entomophthoromycetes > Entomophthorales > Entomophthoraceae > Entomophthora > Entomophthora muscae. The sequence continues at coordinate 50,352 of QTSX02007189.1, forward strand.
CAACGAGCCCAACCAATGGACAAATTTAATAAATAAATAGCATACAAAGGGCTTAGGTTGTATTTTCATGCTATCAATAGACGGGCGAACAGTCAGATATTTCTTTTTGGAGGGTTTGGATTTGCCTTGGTCAATGTTTACAAGGAGTAAGAGGACCAATTGCTTCAGCTGAGCTTCCTCGCTGACGGTCATTTCCTCCTCCTTCTTGTCAAAGAACATCCATATGATCCATTCAATATAGTGTTCCTTCTGGAACGGCTCAGACGGTCGCTCTACAAGCCAGCGTGCAAGCATATCCTCCATGTCTTCGACATTCTCCACCAGATTTTGACAGAGAGTCAAACGCTCCTCCTCACTCAAGGTGCTCGGCTTTCGCTGGAAGGGCCAGCTCATGCGCAGCTTCCAGTATAGAAAGAAGCCAACCTCGCAAAAGCACCATACTGCCAATGAGGAATGAACCATAGTCCACTGCTCTAGTGCTAACGCAAGATACATTAGAATGCCCCCACATACATAAGGAATGCTTTGAACCAGCAGCTGGCATGCTGTTGCTATGCCCTTCAGTGCTAACCTCTCCCATGCACGGAGTTCAGTGTATTTTTCATGTATCAATCTTTCCATTATGATTAACCCCTTTTACAATGCTTCATTGATATATACCACCCGTGATTTAAGGGAAAAATACCTCCGCCTTTCCTCTCTAGTCATTCATAATGTGCAATCAGTCGTCCATAATGAGTTCCTATTGGCCCTCGTGGTGGCTTTTTGTACCCTTCTAACTTAAAGCGGCAGCCTGCATAACCAATCAGAACCCTCGGACCTTGAATACTTGTTCCGAACTATTCCTCAGCCGTAACTCGGACCAAGTTTGCCGATAGCCAGAGAGCTTCAATGCCCTGAGACTCCTGCTATTTCAAGTATCAAAAGTTATCTAGAATGAAACTTTGAATCCACACCACATAGGGCTGCACAGATTAAAAACGCCACAATTAAGGTAAATCCCGTAATCATCACATTCAAGCTGTCTTGTCTTTGTAATTTAGATTTCCCATGTCAGAGGAATTCAAAATTAAAAAACGATTAAAGACAGCTTTCTTTTTTTCTGGAAGAGTGTCAAGAAGGACATTTTGATACTAGTGTTGAAAACACGGGAATTGAACCCTGGTCCTCAGGGAACACTTTTTACCAACCAGGATGGACAGAGACCTGGCGACCCGCTGAGTTGCAGACTCAAATTGATAAGCTGCCCCACGATCCTCCAGCTTAGTGAGGGAGATTCCCCAAATGGAGATCAGATTACCACTGAATGCACACCACCAAAAGTTCAGACCTACACAGAGGTTGCTGCTTGCTAAAAGGAAATTAAAACAAGACCTGAAAATAAACCCACCAATAAGTACTAGCTGCTGCCAGTCCCTAGTGCAAAATTGGTAATACAATTGGCTGTCTTAGGCAATGCAAATGTTAGAGGCAGCAAAGCAAAGTATCACCACTTCTGTTCACCAGAGCCAGCCAACCCAGAATTTGCCGCCCTTGAAGCCCCGCCCCATGACCAATGCCCTGACGGTAGAATGCCCATGGACCTAAATTCCGCAAAATTTTGAGAAGCAAAAATTGATAGTATAAAAAACTCTGGCAGTATGAGAATGGCAGCATTGTCATTATGATAATAAAGTTTTATGAACCTTTGATTCAAGCAAATTTTACCCCATATAGTTCTAGTAATTTACCTCTTTTACTCTAGTCCCTCAGGCACCAAGGCATCCACCCTTCCTAGTGACCAAACTGTCGCCCCACTGCCTGTGCTATACCATCATCCTGGATCACCTTTTGGACTCATACATTTTACCAAGTATCCTCCAAATCTCGCCTACTCTGAGTTTAACCTGGAGAATATACTTATTGCTGACCCCTTGGCAAGAACCAGAGTCATCAAAAACCATTAGCCTTAAAGGAAAGTGGTACGTAAGGCAGCCCAGATTGTTCTGCAACAAATACAACTATCTGCCTGCTACCTTGTACCAATGTCCCCGCCTCTGACTCCACTGCCTGTCTGCCCATTAGAACATACCATGGCCACTGACATAACGTTCACCCAGCTGCTTAGAGTACTCTAAATTACTCTCACAGGCTTGGTGGACTTGATGGTGCCAAACTCTGGTCCCTGGTCCTTGCTTGGGTGATCCTTATCTTATGTTATCAAGTTAGCACCCATATTATGGTGGGCTCTCCCAACTGGCCTTGTGGTTTCTCTGCCCGTGTCATCTGATGCCTCTACTCATTCCTGGCTTCTTGAAAAAGAGCCAGGCTTTATATATTTTAATAATTTTTATCTTTGAATCAAATTTAAACTGTAAATTCTTATATTTTATAAATTTAAAACTTGATGGAAAAAACATAATTTTTATTTCAAAAAAATCCAAAAAAACATCCTCCTGTAGATGTGTACAGCTATGATTCCAGAAAAACTATAGTCAGGAAAATTTATGGAATTGATTCTGGATCTGAGACAAATGGCTACTTTTTTAAAGAAGCCATTTTTTCAGATCCACTGCATCCCTAACACCGCATATCAGCCAAGCTTCTCTAAAAAGAGGCTCTAAATGGCTGTAGTTCATCAGAACCAGAGTGAATTATGGTAGCCTATGATGTAACTGCTAAATAAAAGGCTAATAAATAGTATTGAATTTCAGATAAAATGGCCACCTGTAAGGAATGTGAAGAGGTTTAACATAATTAATGTCAAATATCTAATATTTTAAGGAATGAAATGGTAGTTTATTTGAGAATAGCAAAATTGGCTGTCTTGGTGGCTTGCAAAGATTTGAAAGTGTTGTAACTGTGCTGTTTTAGTAGAGTTACAAGGGGAAAATATTTAGAAACTAGATAATAATCTTTATTGAGAGATAGTGATTATATAGTCATTATGAATCAAAGATAACAGGAACATGATTGTGTTAATCACACAGTTGGATGGTGAAGGGGGGTGGCTTGATCCTGATAATGAGTTATTGTGATCTGAGGCGTGGCACAGAGTCACAACGGGAAATCCTAACCTTAGGATTGGATTTGTACTAAGTCTTGGTTAGAAATGGCAGGGAAGGTTGTGTGATTACCTTGTGGCCCTGAGTAAATAATATCTGCTAGACGTGGCTAGAGAGGCTCCAAAGTACGTGGAGACACAAAGACAAAAATGTGAATAGAAATTAAATTTTATTGGATATAAAGATTGGGATTATATACTGTGTAGCTTTACCACAAAACAGTACATGGAAAGTAGGATCACTCACTACAAGCATGAGTGGGGCAAGTGAGTTGCGCAGAATCAGGAAACCAAACAATTGTATTTCCCAATTTGGATCCAGCCTCATTTCAAAGGGCAAAAGCAAAAGAGAGAGATTTGTCCTCAAAATAACCCAATGAAGGCAAAATCAAAACATGGTTAATGGCGGCATTCACAACATTGCCCCCCTCTAGATTGGCCTTAGGGGGTAGTACTTGCAGAGGAACTTGGCGTGCACATGAGCAAACAGTTGACCACTAGAGAGGAGTTTCACAATATACTCTGACCCTTGCTTCAAGATCACTTCCAAGGGCCCAATCCACAACAAGTCTAGCTTATGAGTCCGTCCTCCTACTCTGTGTTGATAGTATAGAACATGGTCCTTAATGTTGAATTCAGACAGGGGAGTTTGTCCAGCATTGTCAGGAGAGAGCTCAAGCATCTTAGTCTTATATACAGACGTGTAGGCAGTGGCCTGAATATCAATGATTCAATTGACTAGATCTTTGATATGCTCATCAGGGCTCAGGGCCTTATCAGAGGAGAGTAGGCCCCCCTAAGAGCAACAGAGTGGTGGCTTCACAATCATACAACATAGCAAAAGGGGAATACCCAGTGACACAATGTTTGCTAAGGCAATAGTCAGAGAGAGCAGCGGTAAGTATAGATCCCAGTTGGCAGCATCAGCATAAGTGAGTTTCCTCATGATAGAAACCAGAGTTGAGTTTGCGCGCTTAACAGCCCCATTGATGAAAGGATTATAGGGGTAGAGAAAGACTGGTGAGACCCCAAGGTTTCAACAACAGAGGTTACTAACTTGGCATTGAAATTAGTCCCATTGTCAGACAACAACACTTGAGGGCAATCATGGCAAAAGAATACATCTTGCAGCAAAAAGGCGGCAGTTGTCTTGGCAGTGATGTCTTTGGTAGGGCAAGCTTTTACCCACTTGCTAAAATGATCAACAGCAATTAGGATAAAGCAGCAATCAGAGCGGGAGCAAGGGAGAGGCCCTAAAGCGTCAATACTGACAGTGTGAAAGGCGTGTTGAGGGGAACTAGCTTAAACTTGTGGGCAGTAGCTCAAGGCTATTGGAGCTGGCAATCATGGCAACTAGCAATAACATCTGGGATTAGAAGGCAAATATTTTCCCAGAAGTAGTTCTTCTGGAGCCAAGCACAAGTCTTGGCAACGCCTCCATGTCCTGTCTCCTTATGAGCCTAAAGCACCACCAAAAGGCAAAGACTAGGTCTTACATAATGCAAGTAGTGGTTTTGTACTTTCTTGAAAAGCTGATTGTCACAAATGAGTGTGTCTTCAGATAATCTAGAAAGGGCAATCTGGACTTCTTCTGTCTTGTTATCTCAGGAGAAAGGATATCCAATTAGTTCATATAGCTAATCAGCCTCAGCAGGGTGTAACACAAGGATGGACATTCTGGACAGTCCATCAGCATTCTGATGTTGAATCCCGGGGCAATGCAGCACAGTGAAGTTGTACCCTTGCAAGCAGAAAGCCCATCTAGCTAGTTGTCCTTTTGGTTCCTTGAGTTGCTGTAGCCACTTGAGTGAATTGTGGTCAGTAATCACAGTGAAATGTGTGCCATATACGTAGTGGCAGAACTGCTTGACGGCATGTAACACAGCAAGGCACTCTTTCTCTGTTACACTGTGATTATTCTCATGCATATTCAGGACACAAGAAGTATAAGCTACATGGTGATCCACACCCTCATCATCCAGTTGAGCCAAGATGGCTCCAATGGCCAGGTCACTAGCATCAGTATATAGGATGGATTCCTTATTTTAATCAGGATATACTAAGATAGGGGCCTCCTTAAGTTTTTGCTTGAGGCTCTCAAAGGCTTGTTGCTGGCTTGCGGTCCATTCAAAAGGGACATTGTGTAGCATCTGGACCAAGGATTTGCTAGTATCAGCAAAATCAGGGATGAATTTTCTGTAGTATCCCATCATGCCCAGAAAGACTTGAACTGCTTGTAAGTTGGTAGGCGGAAGCATTTTTTCAATGGCCTCAACTTTCTTAGTCATGGGGAAAATTCCAGTCTGAGTCACCTCATGTCCCAAGAACTCAAGGTGTTCCTTGAAGAAGGCATACTTAGATGGTTTTAACTTAAGGCCAGCTTCTCAAATCTTTATGAATACTTCCTTGAGATAGACCAGGTGTCAGTAAAGGTAGCACTAAAGAATTTATATCATTTAAGTACACTAGGACACACGAGAGCTTTAAATCACGGAGAATGGAGTCCATGGCTTGCTGGAAGGTAGCAGAAGCATTGCAGAGCCCTTGCAGAATTCATGTAGGCTCAAACAACCCACCAGAAGTGATGAGGTCAGCCTTCTTTCTATCCTTGGTGGAGAGATCAACTTGCTAGTAACCAGAGGCTAGGTCCATGGCAGAGAAGAACTTGTAGCCCCCAAGGCAGCAGAGAGCATCATCAATGCGTGGTAAGGGGTAGGAATACTTTTTGGCTAAGGAATTCAGGCGTTGGTAGTCCATCACAAACAATAAATTACATCCTTCTTTTTCAGTGTGAGCAAGGGAGAGGACCATGGACTTTGGTAAGAAGCAAGAAGTCCAGCTTCTGGAAGTTGTTTGAGCTCTTTAGACACCTGAGCATCCTCTACTTGACTGTGGCGGTAGGGTTTAGCGCAAAAGGGGAGAGCATCATCAGTATCAATCTGGTGAATGACGCCTTTGGCTAAACCATAATCAGTGCTATCTTTAGAAAAGATATCCAAAAACTGATCCAGTAGGTCAATCACCTCTTTCTGTTGAGCCAGAGATAGCTGCAAGAAGTTTTGAGCTGTGAATAACAATAGGACTTGGGGCTCATCCTCAGGTAAGTTAAAGTCCTGGAACGTACCAAAGGAATGTAGTGATAGGACGTCAGGAGCATTCAACAACTTGCCATAGCCAAAAACCTGTCCTCTAGACACATGTATGGGGAGAGCAGTTAAGTTGGCGACCAGCAATTAAACAGGGTCTTTATGGGAGATATCCAAGATTCCTGGACAAAGATAGGATTTGTTGTGTCCTAGCAAGAGAGGAGAGTATAACTCTAGGAACGTACACTTGGGTAGCTCATACAATATTTGGGAGTCTAGGATAGCCTGAGATCCAGGGGGAATGGTTACAGCAGAAGTGGCCAAGAGGGGAACCCCTTCAGATGCAGGACATGTAATAGGAGGGCACTTCATGTTGGAGGAATGGGTTTGGTATTTTAGAGTGAAAACACCAGTGGGATATTCTAAGGCACATGTCTTGAGGTGCTTCCTGGGAACTTTAACTGGCTCTTCAAAGATCAGATGGACCTCATATCCTAAGATAGAGAGGTAGCTGTCCTTTAAGTTGATGATCCAATTGTATTCCATAAGGAATTGAGTACTAACAAGGAGGTTGTGGCACTCATTCTCAAGACAATGGCAGGGGCAGCCAGGAGTAGTTTGCCAAACCACATGGGAAGAGCATAAAAAGCTCCTATTGTACAAGTCATGGATAGCCCAGCTGTGCCATACAACTGATGATAGTTAAGGTCAGGGGAAAGTTTGAGCTTCTTGACAAGCTTTGAGGAGACGACATTCACCGGAGATCCAGTGTTTAAGACAGCCTTAATCTTCACCTTTTGGATGGATATTTCCACACAAGTGGTAGTACAACCAAAGGGAGGGAGGACAGCCAGAATGTCTTGGGCTTCTTCCAGTTCTTTGTCCTACTTTTTTATCATGCATCTTAGGCCTGGGAATTCCTTATAGACCGTCTGGAGAGGGGGCAAGACTGAGACATTTATGAACACAGTGTCAGCAACCTCAGAAGCTTCTTTGGAAGATTCAACAAGCACAGAAGACCTCTTGGCTTGAGTGAGGTAAGGGTGAGAAACAACCTCCTTGGCTTCAGGTAGAGACTTGGCGGTTGTTGTAGTTTTCCCAGAACATAGCATATAAGGGACTGCAATAGTTTCAGGGACAGCCAGGAATGAATACCCATAGGCGTTGGGATCTTCCATATCAGAATTGTCCATGTCAGAGTCATCAGATATGTTGTGGAATAGCAGCAGAATGGGAGGAGCCTCAGTATCAGCAGGCTCAGAGTCAGCAATGGAGGGGGGAATTGAAGGAGACTGGGAAGAATTGTCAACCAAGAGCGTCTCCACCTCTAGGTTGACTGTTCTTTTCCCAACTGTTCTTTGGGATCAGCTTCTTCAACTTGAGGATTGGTGCAGACTCAGGAATGGTGACCTATCTGTCCACAGTTATGGCAACCCTGACGCTGAGGAGGATTTTGCGAGTTCATGGTGAGGATACACAGGCCACGTGAAGACAAACCAGAGGTGGAGGCAGCACAATTCTTCTGCACAACTGCCCCAGAGTGGGAAAGGTGCATATCCTGCAACAGTGTCTTTATGCTCTTCATGGAAGAAAGCATGGATTTATGGGCCTTGAAGTGAATACACAGGAGCTGGTTAACCTTGAGGGCTTGAGCGCAAGCCATGTATGCTTCATGTGCAGTCAACTGGCAGCTTGTGATTAGTTGTTGTACTTCCATGTAAAATCTATCTGCAGATTCAGCTAGAGTCTCCTTAGATTTGAAAGAAATGTGCATGAAGGCGTCCCTCTTCACTTCCAAACTAAGGTCACCACCAAATTTGTCAATCAGAAGTTGCTTCATATCTTCCCAGGTCTCAATAGTGGGAAGCTCTGGCACTACTACCTCTTGACAGGTCAGGTTCAGACAGGTTAGAATGTGTTCATTCTTGACCTCATCTGAGGCTCTTCTCATGGCAGTTTCATAGATAGTTAGGAAAGCTGCAATGGTCAAGGTTTTGGGGTCAAAGACTTGCTTAAAGGTAGGCTTGAAATGTGCTTCCAGGGTTGGGCCACCATTGTTGCTATTGAGTACATTTATGCGTGGGGAGAATTCTGCTTTGGATTCAGTGGGGGGCTGTCTGGTCCACAGCTGGCAAACACTTTCCTCAAGGGTAGTTAAGGTCTCAGCAGTATGGGTGCCTGTATAGTTAGCTAGGGTGGTCTGCCGCTCAGTAACATCCAGGCGCTGACCCTGAGCAGTTACTACCGAGGACAGTTCAGCCAGCCGGGATGTAAGAGACAGACCCACAAAAAGACAAGGGGAAAACATGTCATTCACAGAATCAATTAACTCACTCATTTCTTGTACATCTTTATCAAGCTCAGAGTGGTCTTGTTTCAAACAATCCACCTCATTAACTAGAGTTATCAACTCTCTAGCACAGTGAATGTAGGGAGCTCCCAACAAGCCAGGGCAACAGCTATCTTCACCAGCAACCCCAGTTGGACTAACAAAAGAAGCCAATACCTCACGCAAGGTAGCAACCTCTTGTTGTAAGTCAGCAGCATGAGTTATCAGAGCAAGCACTTGAGGATCAGGCTGAGGGGCTTTGGTAGGGCAATCCTGGCTGCGGGTGGAGGCTCTTAACTCTCAAATAGCATTCCATAGTCTCTGTTCCCTATCCGCTAACTCATCAGATGGAGGAGAAGGCAGGGAATTTGATTTGGTGGTAGACTGTGACAGAAATCACTGGATAATATGAAGCTGTTTCTGAATGATGGGGAATTACCACCCAAATCCACATAGAATTGATGATTAACCACCAACGCGGCTTTAAATATCTTTTTGTGAAATTTCCAATTGAAACTCCAGGATTAAGTAGAACAATCAATCCTAACCAGAGTAAACCAAGATAAATGACCTGGGAAAGCATCAATGCATCTTCAGCGTAGAATTCTGGGCATTGAGAAGTGACACAATTTTCATTTTCCAGAATGGGGAGAGGAGCTACAAAATTGGCTGGCATGAAATTAACATTTTGCGGCGCTAACAACAAATTTCCAGATGCTGGGCCCCATCTTCCTGAAATGATTCTGTTCAGAATCAGATTGTACAGGATATACCACAACAACCCGAGCACAGGATGCATTTTTAAAATTTAAAATTAGAACTTGGGATAATTGATTTTTATTGAGTAAATTTAGAAGGACTCAACTCTTAGAGTTGAAACAGGGAAAATTATTCAATATATATCAGAAAAATTGACTAAGCAATACCACCTGAGACTTGATCTCCTATTTCTTTGGCATCTTCAAGTAATTATCTAGTCCAGGTTGCAAAGAACCCTTGTGTGACCAGTTTCTGACAACCATGCCAATTAATGAGCTTATATTGGGTGACCCTCATATTACATTGATTTATCAATGTCAGTTTACAAGGGGGAGCTGGCTTTAGCTGGCATACTGGAGCAGCTGTGACCCATTTTTGATCAACTGTTTGGTTTAAATCTGTTAACTTGGTCAATTTGGATACAGGTTTTCCGGCCTTCCGTGCCTTCTTACTTGGACGGGCAATACCCGGCATTATGGAACTTACCATGACATAGACAGTTCATTTACTTGAGTCTGGAGTTTGGCAATGGTAGCGGCAGTAGCAGCCCTTTCTTGATCAAATTCCTTGCCAAGTTTGCGGAGGCCCTTTGCAGAATGGACTGCTACTTGCTGCAATTGATCAAAGGAGTAAGCACTGAATTTGTTGAGTTGCTGCACAAGTTGTTCAAAATTGGAGAGATAGGCGTTTAGAGTGGAATCTACTTGGGTGCGCCAGGGCTGTTCCAACTGGTGAAACTCATGTAGATGCTCTCTAACATACTTGGGGATGAACTGGCGCATTTTTTCAATGGAATTGACCAAACTGGATTGGGAGGTGACAGAGTTGCGCTGGTTTTCAGATACTAAGGAAAACAGGGAGTGGATCCACTGCTGGTAGGCCACAAACTAATCTCAGTGATGAGTGACGGCAGCTCGTAGATGTCAGGATACCAGGAGTACCGTGGAGCTCCATAAGGTGAGGAATGAGTCAAAGCAGGTACTGGAATGGCCCACCAGATGATGGGACCTAACTTTACCAGGTAAGAAAGGGCCTTCCCAGCCATAGCCCAAGGTCCAGCCGCTGGCAAGGCAGAGTCAATCAATCCCGTGAGCACCAGGTAAAACACGCAAAGGAATTGACTACTCTGGCTAATGGCATCAGAAGTGGGGGGGTTGAAATGGTTGGTTTGGGTGTTGGGGGCGGTTCCATGGGGACCAATTAGGTAGCAAATTTTTTGTACTTCCCGTTGAAGATCAAAGGGTAGATGGTGATTGCTTTGCTGTCACGGACAATTTGGTAGGGTTTCTTGGGAGCGTTTGGGCGGGTGTACCACTGCAAGTCTTCCAATGTCCAGGGTTTGTGGTCAGGATTGGCAGAATACTAAGTGAAATACACAGGGCCAAACAGAGCGTTGGGTGGACAGTAGTAGTCAAAGGCTTTGGTTTTATCAACAGGAGTCTGACTATCTATCCCAGTAGATGGGTACTGACGCTTGGGTGTATGCAGATGGAAGAGTATTAAAAACAGGTATGAAAACAGATTGGTGAACCAAAGGTTCATAACAACTTTATTTGGTAAGGATGACAACACAGAACTTTTTCAAGTGCTTCTGATTTATATACTTACTCACATGCAGATGCCTCTGGGCATTCTTCTGGTGCTATCTGTGTGGCAAGGCTTGGCATATCAGGTTCTGCTGTTTGGTTGGCTGCTTCATGGTTATTTTTAGGGTTTTCAGGAACAGTTATTTGGCTTTTTGATGGTTCATCTTGGCTTGACTGGCCATTGATTCTGGCAGGTTTGGCTTCTGGGGTTTTGGGGGGTTTCCCAATTTGATCACTATTTTTGGACTGGCTTGACAGGCTCTCTTGAGCCCAAAGAACTTGATTAAAAAAGGGGTCCCCAATTGGGGACCCCAAATTACTTAATGGAGGGTGGGCTTGATCTGGGTTTACTGGGCAGCTAAAAATAGCCTGGCCAGGCCCAGCCAAACCCACCAAGGCTTGGGCGTAGCTTTTGGGGCCCAAAGCGGGCCTCTCAGCTACCACCAGGGCAGGAATGGTTCCTGCACCTGGATTCACTTTGAAAAACAAAAATCCAGGTGCGGGCAAATCTCCCCTGCCTGCTAGCCCCTCCTGGTGGCTAGGAGCTGGTTTGATTCCTGCCCAGGGCTTTGAAATTGTCACTTTTGTAACAGTAGAGAATAAATCTCCAAAACATGGAGCCCTAAAACCATTTGATGATGGGCTAAGGCGGGTTATACAAAGGATGACAATAAGTTTTCAGTGGAGCCAGCTGCTGAGAGGAGATGTTGTGGAAATTATGGGGCTATAATCAATTTGTAATACTCTGCTTGGCTGAACTGAAACTGGAGGCAAGGGATGGCTCCATCACGGGCTATCTCAAGGGCTACCACCATGAGTTTTTCTAAGTCAGGGGTACCCAAAGGGTAGGCCAATAGGCAGGGACCACTCCTGAGGTTCAGCAAAGTAGGGACAATAGGCAGGTTGGCAATGTCTTCCTCAATAGGAGGACTGGTAATTTCAGGCAAAGTTGGCTCTTGTATAGACAGAGGCAAAGGTCCAGAAAACATTGTTGCAAAAGGGATAACCAAGGGGCTTACAGCCCCTGTAGTGAGCACCGTTTTTGTTGTGATCTGAGGCGCGGCACAGAGTCACAACAGGAAATCCTAACCCTAGGATTGGATTTGTACTAAGTCTTGGTTAGAAATGGCAGGGAAGGTTACACAATTATCTTGTGGCCCTGAGTGAATAACATCTGCTAGACATGGCTAGAGAGGCGCCAAAGTACGTGGAGACACAAAGACAAAAATGTGAATAGAAATTAAATTTATTGGATATAAAGATTGGGATTATATACTGTGTAGCTTTACCACAAAACAGTACATGGAAAGTAGGATCACTTGCCACAAGCATGAGTGGGGCAAGTGAGTTGCGCGGAATCAGGAAACCAAACAACTGTATTTCCCAATTTAGAGCCAGCCTCATTTCAAAGGGCAAAAGCAAAAGAGAGAGATTTGTCCTCAAAATAACCCAATGAAGGCAAAATTAAAACATGGTGAATGGCAGCATTCACAACATGAGTCAAGCGCCAAAACAAGGTATTCACCGTAAAGAATCATCATTTATTCATGTTGATGGATTTGGTAATTTGAGTTGACTTCCTAGTTTGGCTACAGGTCACTGAAAGGTCAAGTTGCAGGTCACAAAACTGCTTAGTTGGAACCTTGTTGGCAGGTCAAGTCTGCTGTTTTAACACCCCCAGCTGAAGGTTGGCCTCCTCAAGGGGCAGGTTGTCAGGAATGTTGTCAGGAACCCGGGCACCATACTGGACTAACTGTTGTTCTGTTGCTTATAAAATGATTTCTTGTTGTTTATGTTGTGCTTTGCAGTGTCTTAGTTGACCATGATGTAGAACCTTATCTTGTCTGTGTTTGCCAAGTAATTGAACTAGTTAAGTGTTGTTTTTGTTTACCTTGAGAATTATGCCAGGTCCTTCTTTTTCAGGCTGAAGCTTGCTTTTCTCTGTGTTTATTACCCAGAATTTATTGCCAACTTTGTGTCTGTTTTGTTTGGGGATGAACATGTTATGTAGTTGTTTTTCTTCTCTTTCCAGCTGGTTGCTGTTGGCTTTTATCACTTGAGGTGCTGTGCAAGGGGGTACCTTGCTAGGTATTTCCATCTTTGGTCCTGAGAGAGCTTGGATAATGTTGGGTTGTGTGTCGTAAACAAGCTCAAAAGGGCTCTTCCAGGTGGATCTGTTCACATGAGTTTGGCACACAAGGAGTGCAGTCAATAGCTGCTTATGCCAGTCCTCAGGTCTCCTGGCAGTGAATTTGGCAAGTGCTTGTACTAGACTGCTGTTTAGCTGCTCAACCTGTCCATTGGCCTGAGGGTGGTAAGGCATTATCCCTGTGTGCTGGACCCTGTTCTTTGCAAGGTATATATTGGTGTTTTTGGAGATTAGTTCTTTTCCTCCATCAGTGATTAGCAGTTCTGGTTTTCCAAATTTGCAAATTGTTTCTTTGCCAATGAAGCTCCACACATCATCGCCCATGTGTGCCCTTACTGCTTGCGCCACCGGCCAGCAAGTGGCAAAATCAATGGCTGTGATGATGTATTTCTTGTTGTTGTGCTTTCCAGGCATGAGACTCACAATGTCTAGAGCCCATACCTTGAAGGGTAACTGGGAGTGGATGGGTAACACAGAATTAGGTGGGGTCTCACTTCTTGCAAACTTCTCACACACCTCACATTGGTTGATGACTTCCTGAACGTCCCGGTAAAGAGTTGGCCACCAGGCTTTATGTTTAAGAATTTTTTAAAGGTAGCAGCTCTTTGTGCGGCACAGGTCTCTGTGGTAATGTAGGATAGTGTTGACCCTCTGGTGTGTAGGGATGTATGGGATAGTACTTTCATTCATCATCCTGTAGTGAAGTGTTCTATATACATCTGCAAATAGGTGCGTGTTCTTGATAACCGTTTCTTTTGTAATGTTTGAGGTACACAGAGGAAACCTTTGTCCTTGGTAAAGAGAACTAGGAGGGGCCAATCTGGGTCTAACCCATTTTCTCCTCTTGTAGCTCTGACATATAAATGAGAGAGTGCATCTGCCATGGCAAGTTTGGGTCCTGGCTTGTACTGTATGATTATGTTAAATTGCTCAAGGAGTTCCATCCAGTGTGCCTGGCATCTGGAAAAATTAGCTTGTGTTTTAAAATAGATGAGGGATTTTTGGTTGATCAGAGCAGTGAACTCTTATTGGCATTCCAAGTAACAGCGCCATTTAAAAAGGCAGTGTACAATTTCCAGTAGTTCTTTGTTATATATGGCATATAGGCACTTGCCGTCTGTTAACTTGCGCAACTTGTAGGCCACAGGAAGGAAGTTGTCATTGTTGTTCTTGATATGTAATATGACTCCAATGGAGGCATCAGAGGCATCTGTATCCATTTGATACTCTCCATCTTGCTTAGGGTACTGAAGGATGGGAGCAGTTATCAGCTTTTCCTTCAGATGCTGGAAACAGAGATATCTTTGTGGGGTCCATATAAACTTGGATTTGGCGCCAGTTATGGCTGATAAAGGTGCTGTCAGTATACCACAGTTGGGGATAAAACGGCGGACGTAGGCAACCATTCCCAAGAATATGCAGAGTTTGGACTTGTCCTTTGGCGGTGACATTTTACATATGGCCTGGATTTTCTGGTCATCAGGTTTGATACTGTCTTTTGAGACTACATGCCGCAAGAAGGGTAACTGTTTGCAGGAGAACTGACACTTAGAGGGTTTGGTCAATAGCTTGTGTTGTGCTAGAGTAGCAAAGACTGCTTCTAAGTCCTTATGGAGTTGCTCCACTGAGGGTCTGAATACAATTATGTTGTCCAAGTATACTAGAGCGTGTTTGCCAATATGGGGGCAAAACCTCATTCATGAAGGTGGCAAAGGTTGATGGTGTGTTTTTCATCCCAAATTTAAGCATAACACACTCATACAACCTGTATTTGGTGCAGAAGGCTGTCTTGGGTATGTCTTCTTCCTTAATACAGATTTGGTTGTATCCTGATGTCAGGTCAATCTTGGAAAAGACAGTTGCTCCACCCAGGGCATCAAAGAGGTCATCAATAAGTGGAAGTAGATAAAAATTATTGATGGTAACTTTTTTTAGAGATCAATAGTCAGTTTAAGTTGGAGGGTTCCACTTTTCTTTGCCAAAAAGAATACAGTAGCACCAAAGGGAGACTGTGAGGGGCGGATGATTCCTTTTTCCAGTGCCTTCTTGAGGTAAGCACATAGGGTGTTGTCTTCATTAGGATTCAGGCAATAGATGGGTTGTGCCTTGGGTACAGCTCCCTTGAGTTGGATGAAGTGTTGGATATGTTTTCTGGAGGCAGCCCAGGTAAGGCCTCCTTGAAGATTTCTGGATGGCGGGCTACAATTTCACAATCTTGAGAGGTAGTGGTGTCCTGATGGTCTTTGAAGTGTATGATCTTGTACTGGTAGGAGCCCCAGTTGATTGCCTTGAGGTTCTCTTTTTTGTCCAGGGTCTCCGTGATACGCACAAAGACGTGGTTGCATAGGAGCTGGTCTAACAAGTCAGGGTAGATTTGATGGTTGACACCCTCACGTTTGATGGTCAATACCAAAGTTGCCCAGTCTAAGTGGGCATTGTTTTTTTTTGCAACCAGTCCAGGCCCAGTATAATTTAAAACTTGGGAAAGTCAATGACAGGGCCTTGGATGATGGAATGCAGGCTCTCAAGCATGACAGAGAAAAGGGAAGTTTCCTTTGTCACGGTGATATGATGTTCATCAGCTAAGACCATGTTTTTTAATTTGCAAAGGATTAGTGGCTAGCTTAAAATTATCTACAAAGCTGCTGTTGACTAGGGTTTGGTCTGCGCCCAAGTCCAGGAGTGCTGAGCCTGTGTAACTGCAAAAGCGGAAAGGGTAAGATATCAGTTTATTTTGAGTTTCTGGCAATGGTGTAAAGTACCAGGTCCTCTGAGGGCACTTGGATCATTGGACACTGGTCCACGTCCTCAGGTTGGTACTCATCATTGGGAAAGTCAGGAGTTGTGCAGGGAGAGCTTGGATTGCTTAATGCTCTCCCTGGGCTTTTCCCTCATCTTGGTTGCCTTGTGTGGTAGTGATACAAAAATGGATACAGTTTGACTAACTGTTGTTTCTGTTTCAGTGTCCATTAGAGCCTGTGGGGTTATGATTTGCGTTGTTGCTGTTGTTCCCAGGGGGTGGTTGGCTCAAGCGCCCAGATGAGTGAGAGTCTTTGGGTCTCTCTCTTTTTCCAGTTTGTGCCTTGTGGAGAGCATTGAACATTTGTTCTACTTTCTCTGCCTTGCAGTACAAGCTTTGCAGGTTGGTTAGTTGGTCCAGGTTTATGTGTCTCATTACGTGAAACTTGAGAGTGTTGTAGTACATGAGATGGGTAGCTGGAGTGTCAAAAGCCGTATTTGAGGAGCATATAGTTGGAGTTCCTTGTAGGCACAGGAGAGCTCCTTCACAGTGCTGGTCTGGGTTAGGTCCTTTACTTGGCTTATGATCATAATTGTGGTGATCTTTAGCACAAACCTTGCCAGGAAGTCTTGTTTAAAAGTGTCCCAGTCCTTCTCTGTGTGCTCCTTGTGCCACTTGTTGCACCAAGTGCTAGCGTCATGAGTCAGTTAAATCAGATCTCTGTAATCCAGAATTGTTGTTGGCATTTTATTTGGGCCAGTTTGCTTTGGGCAGATTGGATTCATGAAGTGGCGTTGTCATTGTTGGCCCCAGCAAAGGATTCTAGGGCTGCACTTTGAAATCTCTGGGATACATAGGCTGGCATAGTGTTTTTGTAAGTTGCTCAAGCCATAGCAAGGGAGCCTGGAGGAGCCCTTGGGAAGACAAGGCATCAAACATGGGGAATGAAATCACCATGTTCTGGTAGAGGACAAAACCATTTTGTATCTTAGCACCAGGTGTGTACAGTGTCCAGTCAACCAGGAGGCCAGACATGATTCTATTGAGGATTTGTTGGCCGCAGCAAGTACAGGCAACAGGTAAAATTTTGCAAGATAAGGTAGGATGGAAAACCTACCTGGGCTACAAATTTTGTAACTGTGCTGTTTTAGCAGAGTTACAAGGGGAAAATATTTAGAAACTAGATAATATTCTTTATTGAGAGATAATAATTATATAGTTAGTGTGAGTCATGGGTAGCAGGAAAATGATTGTGTTGATCACACAGTGGGATGGTGAAGGGGGTGGCGTGATCCTGGTAACAAGTCAGAGGCTAAAACAAGGGATCCATTGTAAGGGATCATCATTTGTTCATGTTATTGGATTTGGAAATTCAAGTTGACTTCCTAGTCTGGCTCCAAGTGGCTGGATAATTGAATTGCGGGTCACAAACCCGCTTACTTGGAACCTTGCTGGCAGACAAGCCTGCTGTTTTGACATTGTCTATTTTGTCTCCTTCAAGGACGGCAGACTTAACTCTTGCTTTGACCTTATGGTCAATTTCTTTGATCTCTGCAATTGCAGAGTTAAGGTCCTTCAAAAGCTTCTCCATTTCTCTCATTGATTTTTTACTAACATTTCCTCATGTTTTTATAGCTTTTACCCCAATAGAATCTGTATTATTCTTATAGTATTGCCTCTTTGTTTATCCCTTTTTGTTTTCACATTACTCCAATATCCCATTTTTACCCATTGTGTATATGTTTTACGCTCAACTCAACATGTGTTGTTTGCTTTGTGTTGGCATTGTCCCTTAATTGCCATATTGTTTTTGGCACTTTGCACAGCTCCTTGTGAAAATATTAACAACATTTTGGTGATCAGCTAAATTTGAATTAGAAAATTATAGTGTTAACTGTTTTTAGATAAAGTTGTTACTGATACAAATTCAAAACCTTAATAATAAACTTTAAGCTGATCAGGAGCCAAGTGATAAAGTGATTGTTGTGACATAAAGGGTCATTCAATAATTCTTTAGTGCATGTGCGCTAATTAATATGATTGGTGGTTGCTTTTCTATTGAGCAACATTGCCGCTGTGGCAAGCTGTTGATGGACTAGTGCTAACCCAGCAGCTGATTGGGCACTAGTCCACCAACAACTTGCCACAGCGGCAATGGCGCTCAATAGAAAAACAACAAGTCAATCATATTAATTAGCGCACATACATCAAAGAATTATTGAATAACCCTTTATGCCACAACAATCACTTTATCACTTGGCTCCTGATCAGCTTAAAGTTTAACATTAAGGGTTTGAATTTGCATTAGTAACAACTTTCTCTAAATACAATAAACCTATAATTTTCTAATTCAAATTTAGCTGATCACCAAAATGTTGTTAATATTTTCACAAGGGGCAGTGTTTGTGTGCTAAAAATAACTGTGTTCTGGATCTAGATACATGGAATAGTAAGTATATGATTTTATAGAAATAATCTGAACATAAAGAATAAAACCAACTATAAACAAAGAGAACATGAAAAATAAAAAATTCAGAATAAAGATAATATAAATAGAAAATGTTTGACAACAGGGGGTTTATTGGGGCAGGGAAGAGTGATGCCTAGTAGGCAGAATAGCGCAGGAAGGAAGATGTAGAGGAAGTGCTGGCCTGGGGGGTCTGGGATTGGGTGGGTGGGGCTGGAAGATGGGGGTAGTGGTGGTGGGGGTAGGGGTAAGAGGATTTTGTGTGATGGTCGCCATATGCCGCTTGTCATATTCCTTGTCTGTAATTGCCTTGATTGGCTGGTAGGTGGCTGTAGCACAGGGTGTGAAGCGCTTATCCTTGTGTGATTGGTTTTCCATGTGAACATGGACAACCATTTGCGCAAACAAGTCAGCCACCATTTGGTGACCAAAGAGAGAATTGTTGTCAAGGACCCCAAGATAGAGGTTGTTGAAAGCCTAAGGGCGGCGCTCCTGGAGTGTATATCCAATATTAAAGAACACAACATCAGCCAGATGGATGTCTGTGTGACCAACTGGGTACACAGAGGCCTGGTGCCCGCGTTGCTGGATGAACTCAAGGGCAGTGGAGCTACCCTCCATCTGGTGGCTCAAAAAACCCCAGTACTTGGAATTTGAGCCATCCCAGGAGTCGAGTAATCCACCAAGGATGTGGCTGTACTTGTAGCCATTGGTGAAATCTGGGTTTGTCTGATAATAGACAGAACTCTTGGCTAAAACAACCAGAAATGCACCAATGAACGTCCCCTTCTTGACCTTCTTCCTTTTATTCTTGGCGGCAGCTTTTCCTTGCTCACCAAAATTGTCAAAAGCTATGGATAGCTTATAGTAAGAGATGAACATGATGTCATCTGTTAGACTAGTCAAGCATTTTACCAGGGTGGATTCAATGCCCTGATCATACAGAGAATCCTCAGCTCCATCCCATTGGTTGCCAGCAATGTTGGTAAGAACCTGTATTGAAGCCACCTTTCCATACATCCAGAGCTGTACCATGCACTCAGACACCCAAATGCCATGGTGTGCAAGTTGCTTCTGGACCTGGGTCAAAGGAAGCTTGGGGTCCTGCTGCAGGAGATCAAGCATGATTGGGTAGGCCTCACTGATTTGAGACAGGGGCCTTCTTGGGCTTCTTGGCTGTCCCAATCAGATTCCCCCTTTTATTAGGTTGTTGAATTCCCGCATGACCGTAGCTTGGGTAAATTGTAATTGGCTGGCTATCTGTTCCCAGGACAGACCCTGTAGATTCAGTGCCCTAATTTACTGAAAAATTTGGGCAGTGATGATTTGTTGCTTAAGGCTCTGGGCCAGGGGAGCTGAATCCTGATTGGCTGTAGGGGGGAAGTTTAGCTTGTGGCAGGAAGTTGTTCCAAATCAAGATTGCCATCCTGATTGGTTGGTTGACGGGCAGATTGTGCTAGGGTGGGTATGGGAGCGGGGGCAGAGCTAGACACTAAGTGACTACTGAACAAGTCAAAGCCATATGGGCCGGGGGTCAGGTACAGGTCAGCTTCCTTGTTACCTGCCTCAAAGGCTTGGGTGTAAACAGGTGCCTCCACGTTCTGAGCCTTGCCTCTGTTGAAGCTGGCTTGGTTGCTGGTGCTACCAAAAATGTTGCTAGTAAAAACCATTGTAAAAAGTTTAGGATAAAATCACTAAAAGTAGAAATTTTAAAATTTAATGAATTATTTTTATTGCAATCTCAAGTCCATATTCAGAAGGTTCTTAAAACCATTCCATACAAATCTGGAGCCATGAAAATGGATAAAATGCCTCTGTTCCTAAATTAGATAGCTGTTGATTGGCTGTTAAACCATTATATTTCTATTTTAGGCTGCTCATACTACAAATCTTGTGTGAGTTCATTTTGTTTTGTGTTTGTGTAATCTTGCTTCTAGATTGCTCAAGTTTTGTTTTGTTTTAGTTCTTCTGTTGGTGTCTCATATGAATACTGATTGTATTACAATATACTCCAGATCAGCATCCATTCATATCACTTGTTATGTCAGTTCATTTTGCTTGTGGTTCAAACAACACTGCTTGATATTTGATATAATTTTGTATAATGGGCTAGTGAAATTTCGTTTTTTGTTTGACAGTTCATTTATTAACCAAAAATGTTTAAATTATTTGAATCCTGAATCTTGTGTAACTTGGATTTTGTTCAAATATGAAATCATTTTGTTTAAATATGAGGTATTTTTGGTTGTTGCCATAGCTTTTAAAACTACTGCACCTTTGCCACCTGCCCCTGAATGTTCTATCAGCTCTGGATGTTTCATGCCAAGATAGTCATCTAGGTTATTTCACTTGTGCTCTTCCTTCTTCCCGGGGTCACTAAGGCCATTTATACCTGTACTTTCACCATTTTCTGCTGCAAAATCAACCTCCTTCCATTTGACAATGTCAAAAAGACTTTTACTCACACCTGAGCTAAACCCCCTGATGCTGACAAGGACTATGCTACCCTGGATGCTTAGGAAAAGATAAGGCTTTAAGCTCTTGACCCACAAATATATATAATAGCTTTTTATCTTCTCAGTTCAAAGCATATAAGTAGCAATTTGAAAGGGAAGTGCAGTATTGCCACTTATATTTCTTTCAGGCAGTTTTTTGCGCTGTTTAAGCCAATGATGTTATTAGTATGTTAAGCTACAGATACACCTCAGGAATCTGTCAGTTTTTCTAGCTCAATTTAGTGCTCCTTGCTCTTCTAGCTTTACCTGTGTGGTATAATAAAGACTCAATAGAAGGCAGAAAAAAAGATATAAAGACAAAAATGTTTCTTTGGGTTATCCAAAAGAAGGTTATACAAGAATTTTAAGGATTATTTCATAAATTGGTCTGAAAGAAAAAGCTATAGTGTTATTTGATCAATATGAAAGGGGAAAGTGGAGGTATCAGTCTTGGAAGGGGGCAACAGAAAGTCCTCTTCCTTGCAGCTTTCCTAATATAAAATATTGCTTTATAATGCAATTAATTGGATTAAAATTTCAAGAACTATATGCCAAGGAATGTGCGCTAAATGCAGGTGCATTGGTTACCAAATATAAATCAGTAATATTTGGTTGTTTGAACCTTGAATTTGTTAAGCAACAAAAAAGTTGCTTGACTGAGTAGTTGATATATTGGTCAAGAATCTATCTTTGATATAATTTTTCTAATCATCCACTTATGTGACACTTCTCTTTTGTTTCTTTTGTCTTAATATAAAGGGAGAAAAAGACACTATGGGATTGTTGCATGTGCAAGAATTAGAATAAGATCAGCCACAATTATGACAGCCTTGGTGTTTAGGTTGACTTCCCTCCTTAGACCCAGTGAAAAGCATCTGGGTTTTAGGAAGACGTGGCAGATGAGATTCCTTTGTGCTGTTGGATGATTTTCATCAAATTTACCAAAGAAACATAACTATCAGTGCTTTCAGTACACTACATAGTATGCACAGGGTATCTCTGAATCTAAAAATATAGAAAAAATGAGGGGATTTAGTTTGGGGGCTTGATCACCAGAGGAGAAACCATCCTTGGTAGAAATAACCAGTGAATTCAATTGGGGTCTCTGTAAGCTTGATTCAAAGTTAAAGAAAATGCTCTTATTGCCATCAATTGTAAGCTCAATTGCAGCCTTGTATAGAAAAAGGATTTTTATATCTAACTTTGAACAAGAAAATGGCAGTTAAGGCACCACAGCCTATTTTATATAGTGAGTGAGACAGGTGAAGATGAATTATCTCTTGAAGCTTTCAGTAGTTTTTCTCACATCAGCCTCATATATCTACAAAAATACAGACATAGTGGATTAAGGATGATTACTTTTCTGACAGATGGAGGACTTAGAATTGTTGATTTGCATGCACATTATCCTCATTATGAACATGGATTCCAGACTATGTGTTATTAGAAGCCTATTAAGATTTGGGCTGACTGAGAGGAAGAGCTGGTAAGGAATCTCTCAACACACCCTTATCAGCAGAGGCATGAGCTCCAGAATACTTAGGCAACATCAGCAGCACAACAAGCATTATTTATGATGTTCTGAGATGTAGGGGCAGCACCCTGAACATCACTTGCTAGTATAGCACTCCTTCTTATACCAGACACAACCTCAAATTGTTGGGTAGAGATAGTGATACAATCTTTTTGTAGGTTTCTAGGTTCTATTTACGTATTTGAACAATCACATCAGTGGATAAGGTTATATTGACTGTCATTAATGACATTTCTCCTGAAATAAGTGGGAAACTCCAACTAGTAGAATTGAATTTGGGACCTGATTCTGAGGGTTGTGGGGATCCTGTGGACCCTTGGGCTGACCACCCATGTTTTTCACGGCTAGCCAATAAAAGAGCTGAAACAGGCATTGATTCAAATCTAATTAATTAGGGAAATTTGCAAGCCTGCCAAGCCAGAAATTTGCAGAACCAAGCTGAATTGCTGAAAGTGCTAAACCAATATGGTGTCACTCCTATCATAGCTGACAGGCCATCTGAAAAGGGGCTTGCTGCTCAGTACATTGGGTCAAAATCCAAAGGAGTTTCAGATAATTGGCTAGAAGCCCAGGCTACCAGATCATGTGATCCCAGGTCATGTAGTGATCCCAAAGCTACTCCTGAAGATACACGGCTCATGGAGCAAAGGTTGACCCAGAATATAGTTCCTAGAGGACTCTTGATCCATGATGACAGGAACTCCAGTGGCAATGATGAAGCCATGAAGATATTGTGTCTGGACCGTCAGATGGAGTTTATTTCAACAGAAGATGTGACAGGCCATAAGGATCTGAATGGGGCCAGAACTCTTGGCCTAGAGGGAAGTGAGCAAAACTCAGCTATCAGGTGATGGGTTAATTTGTTCTTAACATTTTAAAATGATATTTACAACTCAGTAAAGTCTTGTTAAAATGGTATTGCCATTCTTAAATAAAATAAGATTATGGGACCTTGGTTCTACCATTTTATTTCCTTATTTAATCTTAGTTGTTTTCCATTTTACCACTGTTCCAACTGAAACCTCAGCCTGACGGCCTCATGTTCCTGAGGAAACCCCCAAAACCTGGCCCACATTTTATTGTCCATCCGGAGCACCCTTTGGCCTATTGCATTTATCTGAATACCCACTCAAGCCAGAGTACAAGGCTTTTACTGTGAAGAATACCCCCTGCACATACCACTTGACCCAACAGATAAACCCCCAAACAGCCTTCCACAAAGGCGCCTGGTGCAAGCAACCAGCTGCCAAAATTTGTGTAAAGTACAACTATTTACCTGCCTACTATAAAGATATGGGAGCACCCCCAACACCCAAACCTGACCGCCTACACCAACCCCAGGTCTGACTCCTCCCATATTCAACCAATATGCAGGCATTTCCTACATTCCCTTGGCTGAGTTAGTCAACACTATAGGTTCCAGCTGCCAGACCCTGGTCCTTGGAAGGCCAATCAGCATCTTATCTCATCAAGTTAGCACCATCCTATGGTGGGCTCTTACCTCCTCCCAACAGAGAAAGTTGGCAGCCAAGGCCAACAGACCCACATGGGGTGCGGTACCCTGACATTAAATATTAATTTCACATTATTTTCTAAGGATTTATCCAATGAAGTGAATTAGATGAGATGATATTACATCCAGGCAGGAGTTAAATGGTATTACCTAACCTCTAAATCCTCAGAACATTCAACACAGGGTTATTTGGGTAGCACAAGGATTCACCACCAGCAGGAGAAGTATGGGCAGGGAGATGGTTGTATGGGAAGTCTGAAGGCCAGTAATTATGGTATAGCCCTGAGCTTCTCTTCCTGTAGCAGTGTTGCCCTAAGATCATGAAGACAAGCTGAAACAGAAGCAAGTGAGCAGGTTATTATCTTGCTGGGGTTTGGCCATAGAAACTCCCAAACATTATCAAACTTATTGGGCAGAGAAGTAAGGGACCAGACACCTTGCTGACAGCAAAATTCAGTCCCTCTGTAATTCTGGAGAGGAGTTTATGGTCTGAAGCATGATATTGATAGAGTAAGGGATCAAGGTAGCCTTCTATGTTGAAAAATGTATTGGCAGTATTTTAGAAGTGAGAGTTGACATGCCTGTCAAGGCCAGCAGCTTCATTAATCATGAAAATTCAGGGGATGTCATGCTAGCAAAGGGTATCTTCTACAACCTCTTGCCACATCTTGACATTTCTGTCATAAAAAGAAATAAATGAGCTATATAGGAAGAGAGCTCTTGGAAAACAATGCTTATAGCAGAGGACAGATGTACCTAGGAGCTGGAAGAGCAAAGTTCATAAGTGACACTTGCCTGCTAATCATCAAAAGGTTGGCATCCCGCCCATGTGACTCAAACCCTGAACTTAATAATGATTTACTACTGACCAACAAAGAGACAACATTCTGCCTGCTAGAATCAAAACCCAAATCCCTGGAAACTGCCAGCCCTCAGATCACTTGAATCAAACCAGGAACCAACCCAATTTTAGAGAAATCACTGATTCTTACCAATGAAGCACTGATCACTTGCAGATCTTGCCTTTACATGGACCCACCTGAACTTTTAATTAGATGCACCAAATTGGACAGCTTCTCTGTGGACTGCCAGCACCCTGCCAATGAGTTATTGCAAAATCTAGCCCAAGGCCAACACCTGTCTCTGTGGCCCAGCAGGTTGCAGGATAATGACAAATCTCTTACAACTAAGATGGAAACCAAAATTTCTTATCCAAATCCAGCCAATAACCCA
The DNA here is from genome assembly GCA_014839935.2 of Entomophthora muscae. Lineage (NCBI taxonomy): Eukaryota > Fungi > Entomophthoromycota > Entomophthoromycetes > Entomophthorales > Entomophthoraceae > Entomophthora > Entomophthora muscae. The sequence continues at coordinate 75,286 of QTSX02007189.1, forward strand.
TCACCGCCAATTAATGCCACCAAGGATTCCCAAGCCCAAGTAAGCTCCAGCACCTGGCCCAAAGGAAGTTTCAAAAGTTTTTACATTAAAGATGGGCATAATTATACCCTGGAGTTGCCAGGAAGTTGCTCATTGTCATTCTCACAAATAAAAGTGTTATTAACCCTTTGTTTTACCCAAGTTATCACATAATTACTTTTAGAACTTATACATTCACAGATCAATTACTTCAACCCTGCCTTTCCAGCCTATCAATTACCAGAAACTGTCAACAAGCTGCCCAAGTTATAATGCCCTTCTGGAATACCCCACAGCCCAGCATATCCCTCTCAGTATTCTCCCAAGCCAGCCTACTCATTATCCATGACACCACCATTAACTCCTTGACCCAGTCAACTGCTGGACCCTAAGACTTCTGCTGATACAAACCCTACCCAGTTATTTGGCGTTCTCTATATTACTGTAAGAAAGGGGGATAAAATAACTAAGTTTGGCTCCCATCCTGGTGAGACAAACCACCAGGATACTGCCCAGTGAGTCACTGAAGACAGCCACTCTAAGAGGGACCAGAGGGAAGACACCAGAGACAGTTGGGGAAAGTAGGTGCTCAGTCCCATCAACACAAGACCGGTGACTAACCAAGGGGCACAAGAGGGAACAGGAATCAAAACCTCAGGTTCCTGCAGAGGGGAAGAGTTATCACTCTCTTGCAGAGAGGGAGGGGATGAAGGTGCTCCCTCTACAACTGAAGTGGGAGGAAGGAGGTTGGCAGAGTACAAGTCCAGATTGTTGCAGGTCAGGCTCTTGACCAGCGCCTCTCCTGAAACAAGGAGGGTGGCTGGAAGGTTAAGAGATTGGAAGGGTCATTGCCCACAAGGCGTGCAGAAGAGGAGGGCCAATCCCAAAGATCTGGGGAGGTTGACCAAAGCAGCAACAAAAAGGGCCCAGAGAAAACACAACAAATTTAAAGACAGGGAGTATCATCAGTACAATCCCCTGAAAATTTGGAATCCAAAGGTATATTTCCCAGGCCTTTTTTCTATAAAAATTGGTAAAATCTGAGGGGCTGTGGGCAAATTCAAAGAGAAAAGCAAAAAAATAGCTTAGGTGGCCTTGTAGTTGGCCTTGGATAGCTTTAACAGTATCTTATCAAAGAGCAGGTTCAAAACCAAGCAAAATCAAGTAAAATTCAATATAAAATTAGAGCTTTATATCAATTATTATCTTGAAATTAGAGTTCAAATTGTAGTTTTGAAAGAGTAAGTACTTAATATAAACACTATACACTAACAATTCTCCTGAGTGTTTGGGGATGGCTGCCAGGTTCAAACAGGGGCAAAGGAAGGTAAATTTGATTAAGAAAATGGCTAACCCTTTATAGAATTAGAAGCAAACTAAGAATATGAGGTTTTAGAACTTATTTAAGATAGGCAAAGTTTAGTAACTAATACCCAAAATTTAATGAATAAGATAGTCAACAAGCAGGAAACTTTCAGTCCCCTTGCTAAGTTAAAAGAGGAGTGTTGCAAATTATGAATCACATGACCACCTGCTCAGAATCCAATTGGCTAGGGGAGAAATTTTGCTGGCCCAAGCCAGGGGGACCGGAGAGTTTCATAATAATTTCCAGGGTACCATCTGATTAGATGGAGTTGGTTCTAGGCATTTGTGCTTCATTTAACTTTGTGGACATCAATGTGGCATCACCTGATTGGCTACTTCTAATTTTTTTTAACAGTGGGCAACACCAAGCCAGTAAGTAGTCCAAACTAACCAGTGTTTCTTCCCAGGGGGAGCAACAAAGACCAGATGATCTGCAGGGTAAGCTAACACAAATCCTTTGTCTACAGTGTGCGCCAAATCCTCTAAAACTTAAGCGGCTTGGCTGGTATTTTGGAGCTTTTCTTAGTGTTTTGTGGGAAAATAGTGCAATCCAAAGCCAAAGGGGGCAGTGAATTTAAAATTACACTCACTGGCCTCATCAACTTCATGGCACCTGCCAACAGCCCTTGAGCCTTTCTAATCAAATTGTTCTCTTATATTGTGAAGTTAGCACACATCCTGTGGTGGGCCCTTCCTTTTATACCTGTGGGATGTCCTCCTGCTGACCCGCCCAAACCCACTGCAGGTTGGCTCCCTGATAAGCGGCCTTGATTCTAAAAGATAAGCTCAAACACACTCAGCATCCAAATCTGGGACTGCAAGACTTGAATACTGCCTTCAGTAAAGCTTTGATACAGACCTTGTATTTCATAGAATCCTAGGCAAACAAGTAGGGGTGATGAGCCAAGGCAGGGTGTGTTAATTGTACCATGTAGCTGGTAACATGTTGAGAAGACTAAAAATGTCTGGTTGGGATATAGGAAACTGATGGAAGGAATACCTATTGCAGGTATGGCTGAGGAAATAATAGAGAGCCACATATTGTGAGAGAAACAGGGGTTTTCCCCACAAGGTGTTTGGCGGTAGCAGTAAGATTAACTAGATAGCTTGGTGGGAGTTCCTTTCCACTGTATCAGAAGCAGATAAAGGCTATGTTATAACAGAAAAATCAGGGGTACCATTTTTGTATATGCAAATAAACACTGATTGCAAGGGGAAATATGGGCATCAGGGGGCCTGGAGGAGCAGCATGGATTAGATAGTGAGCACATCCATGGGAACTTTAGAGCTGTTAGCCCTTATAAAAAGCACCAGATATATTGGGGTCTACTTGTATTTATAGGAGGAGAAGAGGCAGCACTGCAATATGTGAGGAATTTCAAACCACCACCAGCTAAGGATATTTATAAGGGAGCAGAAATGGGAGGATACCTTGGGATTCTTTAGAGCAGAAGAAAGATAGAGAAGCTTTTAGCTTCATATAAAACTTCAATAGAAAGTAGCCATCTCTAAAGGGATTGCCCTTTATTGAGAGGTACCTGCAAATTAGATATTTTGTTGAGTAGCAGGTGGATATATTAACCCCCACAGAATAAGTAGATCAGGTAGCTATAGGAATTGGGAATTTTAGTAGAGACCATCCTAAACAAAAAATGCTCAAATAAGCTGGTGAGATTGATCCAGGCTTAATATAGACCAGCCACCAACCTCATCAAATTAACCTCAGATTTGATAATACCAAAACTATCTGGATCAAAAGTTCCCCCTAGCGCCATGATCAAAATTCAGAAAGGGGTGAAGTCTAGACCAGGGACAAGACCTCTTGATAAAAAATCTGGGGTTATCTGGGTTCCCTATGGGATGGAAGAGCAATACCCATAGCCGTCAAGCTCAACTGGCTTGGCTACTAGTAGGGTTTGGGGGACTTTGAATAGAGACTGCTTTAATTATGAAATAACCTGGGGTTAGATGGCCACATGTGTGCCCAAATTAAAAGTAGTTGGCAGAGCTTGCTGAGTGAAAAATACATTGTATTAAATTTAAAGTCTAGTGCCATGCTACCAATAGCCAATAGACTTTAGACAAATTAGATTTAAGTGCTTAATGTAAGATATTGTGGTTTGCATCAGGTGCTGTGGTTAACATCACTCTACAAGAGCTCTAAAAAATCAATAATCAATGAAGGGGCTATATCAAGGGATGGATTACTCTGAAAGCATATAGTACAGAACAGGATGAGAGCCTTAGAAAAGGTTGGTACCTTGATCAAAGTTTCTGAAGCACCTAATATGCCTTGTCAACATATCCAATGCCCCCCATAGAGATCATGAATGGATTCAGTTTGAAGGGGTAAGACCTCTCTGGAAGATTAAGGAGGTTAATCCTATTGTTGGGATACCAAGAGTACCAGGATTCCCCTTCAGATAGAGAAGGGGCAGATGCAGGTACAGGCATGGCCCACCAGATGATGGGACATAACTTTACCAGGTAGAAGAGGGCTTTCCCAGCCACAGCCCAAGGTCCAGCTGCTGGCAAGGCCAAATCAATCAACCTTGTGAGTGCCAGGTATAGCACTCCCGGGAATTGACTACTCTGGCCAGTGGTATCAGAAGTGGGGGGTTAAGATGTACAGTTTGTGGGTCAAGGATGGTTCCATGGGGACCAGGTAGGCGGAAAGATTGTTGTATTTTCTGTTGAATATCAAAGATTATATTGTAATTTCCTTGCTATAATGCACTAATTTGATAGGGATATTTGGGAGCATCTGGGCAGGTGTTCCACTGCAGATCTTCCAAAGTCCAGGGTTTGTGGTCAGGGTTAGGTGGATAATCTGTGGACTGTAAAGGGCCAAACAGAGCATCAGGGGGAACAATAATCAGGTGCTTCTAGGTCTCTAGCTAGGGCTTTATGTTCAACTCCTGAGGTAGAGCTCTGGAATCTGGGAAATTGTAGATAGAAGAGTATATTAAATAATTAAGAAAAAGGGTTGGGGAAACAAAGGCTCATAACAAACTTTATTCAGTAAAAATGACAATAAAGAATCTCTCTGGTGCTTTTGGATATATAGTCATTCCCATGCAGGTACCTCTGGGCATTCTACTTGTGCTATCTGGGTGGCAAGGTTTGGCATATCAGATTATGTTGGTTGATTGGCTGTTTTGTTATCATTCTTGGGGTCTTTAGGAACAGCTTTTTGGCTTCCTGGTGGCTTATCTTTTCTTGAATGGTAATTGGTTCTGATAATGCTGGCTGCAGGTGACATGAGGTCATTTTCAATTTGATTATCATTTTGGGACTGGCTTGGCAGGCATTTCTGAGGCTGGGGAACTTGATTAAAAGGGGGCTCCCAACTGGGAACCCCAAATTACTAAATGAAGGATGGGCTTGAACTGGGAGCCCTGGGCAGCTAAAATTAGCCTGCTCAGGCACAGCCAAACCCATCAAGGCTTGGAAATAGCTTTTGGGGCCCAGAACGGGCAAGACAGCTGTAGTCAGGGTGAAAATGGTTCCAGCACCTAGGTTTTTTCTTTTCAAAGCAAATTCTGGTGTAGGTGAATCCCTGCTACCTGCTTGTCCCACCTAGAAGCTAGGCACAGGTTTGATTACCTCCTGAGGCTTTGAAACTTTTACTTTTGTAATGTCTAGTATGATATATGGGCCGAGCACTAAGGCTGCATCCTAATAAACAGTTGAGCTGTCTCTTGGGAAAACAGTTTCTTAATAGGGACTAACCAAAGATGTTACCAGGTTAGCTATACATTATCCATTGCTGCAGATTAAGTGCTAAGGCTAAAGCATGTTTGATTAATCCTTCTTGGGAATGTTGAAGCCAAACAAACTATAGTTCAGCTTTAGATCAGAAAAGACAACAGTCTGAAAGAAGGCAGAGATTTTGAAAGAGATCATGGCTTTACTGGGAAAATGTTAGATGGTATACTGTAAAGAGCTGCTGCAGAGCTCTAAGGGGGTGATGTGGTGGCATAACCCAAAAAGAGGTTGAGGGTTGAATGATTTTTCAGGGGTGTTTGGCTAGAATTGGCTTTGCTCCTTATAAAGAAGTTTGTTCCCATATTTGATATCTGAGGTGGGAGGTGAAACTGATGTTAGATACTCTATGAAGCAGCCCATGAAGCTTTCTGGCATATTGTGAGTTATGTTTTCAGGTCAGGCATCAATCTTGGCTACAGCAGGAAAGCTTTCTCCAAGAAATGGCTCAATTTCTGGGTAAATGCGTCTCTAAAACAGGATCAGGAAATTACACTGGGATAAAACATTTGAGCTCCAAGGGGATCTGGATCTCCAAGAGCCTCATGGCTGCCATGATCTGCATGAAGGAGGTGTAGCTTATTGTCTAGATATATAGCAGCTTTCTTCTGTATTTAATACAGATATTGTTATCTTCTTAAATCTTCTTTCTTTAGTATGATTTACTTCTGGAAGTATACAATTGGCTTTATTCTGGGTAGGGGTATTTTGGAATGCCTGGCATTGTAGATCTAAAATAAGTACCCATGAAGAAAGTTAAAGGGGCATTTGACTGGAAATCAGGTGGGGGAACAATAATTGATGGGGGTTTCCTACCTGGTAGAAGTGAGGAGTTTATTTTTAGTTAAGGTGGAGGTGTTTAATGATGTAATTTTATGTCAAATAGTTGGGTTTGGTATATTGGCCAATAGCATGCCTGGATTGGCAAGGGGAAATAAATTTGTTAGCTTGGAGGGAGGACAATGTTGATTATTAAAAAAGGGTTTGTTTGAATAGTTGGGGTGGGATAGGTGTGATTTATTAGGGTTGTTTATTGGGACTTGAGATTCAAGGGATGGTGTTTGTCAATTGAACCAAAGGGATGGTCAAGGAAACAATACAGAGGTTAGATGCATTGGGCAATCTTGTAAAGGTAGAGCTTTGAGCCGAGACATCCGCCGTGAGAGGTTTCCATCAATTCGACCTTGCAGTGGCTGGGCAGGCGCTTCTGGAGATAGTCATTGCATATGGTAGCGTCCACCACCCAGTCATGAGCAGACAGGAAGATGCGGGCAGGGACAGAGATGTCTTTGGGGTAAAGGACGGATTCGTTCCAGTAAAGTTCCTTGCTGACGGTGTGGGCAATGAGGGGGTCGCTGGAAATAAAGAACAGGGCCAGTTCGTGTACAAAGGAGATGGGTTTGGAGTACAGGAAGTTGCGGGCTAGTGTTGAGTCCCACATGCAAAAGCAGACGGGGTCGACAAGAGTCAGGCGTGATAGATAGCAGGGCCTCTCGCGCATGAGCCAGCTGGCCAGGACAGTGCCGTAGGAGTGGCCAACGACAGACACCTTTTCCAGGGAGTGGGTCTTGAAGATGGTGTCAATGGCATTGAGTGTCTCGTCGTGGTCAGGGATGACATCAGTGATCTCCATGCTGATGTGTGGGAGCTCAAGGAGAAAGATGCGCCGGTGTTTGTGGAATGCCCCAATGACAATCAGTTTTGCCATGTACATGGCGAACCCAATTCCAATTCCGTGGATGTAAAGAATAGGTGGCTCCATGCTGTGTCCACGCGAATGCCAATACGTAAGACCATCGGCTTTGCTGCGGCGGAAGCCGAGCAAATAAAGGGTAATAAACCCAAGTGCTTGAATACACTTTATCAGCACGTACAGGACAAATGGCTTTGGCTGCATATTCATGGTGTCGATGGACGGGCGAATGGGCAAGTATTTCTTTTTGGAGGGTTTGGAAATGCTCTGGTCAATGTTTATGAGGAGTTGGGGCACCAGCCGTTTCAACTGAGCTTCTTCGTTGACCGTCAGTTCCTCCGCCTTCTTGTCAAAGAGCATCCACACGATCCAATCGATGTAGTGTTCCTTCTGGAATGGCCCAGACGGCCGCTCTACAAGCCAGCGTGCAAGCATATCCTCCATGTCCTCAACATTCTCCACCAGATTGCGGCAGAGAGTTGCGCGCTCCTCCTCACTCAAGGCGCTCGGCTTACGCTGGAAGGGCCGGCTGATGCGCAGCTTCCAGTACAGAAAGAAGCCAACCTCGCACAAGCACAGCACCACAACCAGCAATCTATTCAAAGTCCACCGCCCCGGCACAAGCATCAAATACAGAAGAGTCAGCATCGAGGCATGGGGGACGCTTCGAACCAGGAACTTGCATGAGGTTACTATCCCCTTCATTGCCAACCTCTCCCATGCACGGAGCTCAGTGTATCTTCCATGTATCAATCTATCCATCTACTCTCGCATGGAACATGGTGCCGCCTTTTATTACGTGGCGATTGCTGGAGTTCGAATACGCTCCTTTGGTTATAACAAGGAGATTCTCCACACTATCGCGCCGAAAGATCCATGACCAGACCCACCAGGACATATAAACCTACACGAATATTTCTTTTAAAACAGACTGCGTATCTTTATTGCTAACTCAGGGACAATGCTTTGTCATCAAAACTTTTACATTGTCTGTTTATAACAAGACCGATTCCCAAGCACATGAATGATAAACCTATAGACTTCTATTTTGCTGGGTTCCTGAATGATACACCCCCTTTTGCCGGGCCTTGTAATCTAGCCATCAAACCAGAAGCAGATCATCGTAACCCACCAAGCAGACATGAGCTACCAGCCTCAACAAGCAACACCAGCATGGGGAATTAAGCCCCCGGGCAGCATAAAGGGGATTCCCTTGAGATTGAAAATCGCTGGAGAGCCTCGCTAAATCCATAAAAGGCTAACACAATGCCGCCATCTCCTCCAGGGCTCTTTCCCAGCCTCACCCCTGGCACTAAATCCCGCCAATCGACCCTTGACATCACTCATCGCGCTGGGGTTGGCACCAGACCCAGCACCGAAATGGGACACTTGCCAAAAACGGCAACTCGCCAATTTAGCCCACCGTCAACTAATCAATTACAACCCCGCCTTTAATCTTTACGCCCAATCTGCCCAAATGGAAAGCTCTTGGGCTGGGAACGGAATTCATTCCATCAACTGGGCCGATGCAGCTCCCCTCGGCCAAGCATCAAACAACCAAACCATCCAGAAGGCACCTACAGAATACATGAGAATGTTACCTGCAACGGCTTTCCCAAGGATGCCTAGCGTATAACACATGGATAATCCACATGGTTTTTATGAAACCTTATCATAAAAGCAACCCATCCGCATGTTTAACTGCATTTAAATTTCATATCAAAATCATCATGCTTTACTGCGATTTAAGCATATAAACCAACCCTACAGAGTAATCCAGCATTGGACATCGCCTCTAGTACTCTGCCCACAATCCTTAAACTAAACGACATCTTTTTTTAAAACCCAAAGATGCTGTTACGAAATCTCCAATTATTTTCTCCCAGGAAGTTATTTCCCTTGTATTCCTTTTGGAACCCTTAGTGATAGGCAATCCAATAATCAATCCAAATATTCTATTAGGGAAACATCAATCCCTAAGAAATCTTCCTAATGTTGCAACATCTCCAATTACTACCTCTTGGGAAAGTAATTCCCTGAGTAACTCCCCAAATGATTCCCCAACTAATCATTAAGCTGGTGGCACTCTTATCATTTGCACATCTATTACAGAGATCAAACATTTTGAGTCCTAAGCAGAACACTACTTGGACAAGCCTCATGATCACTATGATGTGCATGGACAGTATGTGGCTTCCCATGATGCTATATAATACTCTGAACTCATACCCAATAAAGTATCATTATCTTCTTAATTTCCCCCCTTTATCTCATTTATTTTACTTCCCAGAAGTATATGCTTGACACTAAATATGCCATATAGTCTACATATCCACAATTTAGAAAATCCCAGCTATAAGAAACATGCCATCATCCAATGTAAACCCATTTCTCTCTAAACCCCACATTTCTTTTATTTATATACTTTTCACAAGTATATATACAACCACACTAGAATAGTTAGATTATTAATATCTACACAGTGCAGAATATCCAAAGAAATCAACCCTCAGAAGACAGTGCTCACTATCAGCTTAAAGAACTTATGAGGAAGGATAAGCTTTCCCTGCAAGATAGTATATATTCATCCATATTCTCACAGTACAGGATAACTACCTCATCACAAGATGAACTTTAAACCAACCAAGAAAAATCTGAAATACTAATTGAAGTCTTAAAGCACATTTATCACCAGAGATTAAACCTTTGCAGGACTCTGCTGATAGAACACCCCCTCTGAATCTAAAGAATCAACCCAGGCTCATATAAGTTGGCTGCCCTAACACCTTTAGCCTGGTGAATTCTTATTCAGAGTTGCCAGAATTGCTAGCAGGGCTGTGAAAGACTGGGATTATTAAAATGCTTCTTTTATTGACTAACTTGCCCCCAAATATGCAGATACCATAGTTGCACTTAAACTGAAGAAACTAAATCTTCTCCCTCCATGAACAGTTGAATTCTGGCACACAATGGTATTTCTTATCAGCTATCAGCCCCATGTACTTTAACAATACATTGACCTGTTTAAAGTTCTAGAATAATCCCCATAAACTATAGGTCATTTTAAACAAAGCAGCTGTAAACTGCCCCAAAAGCCCTCCAAAAGAAAATCAGGCAGGTCAAAAGATAGGTAGCCCAAAAAAACATCTAAAAGGGCATGAGTGTCAGGGATCCAGTCTTGGGCAGCCGGTCTATTGTTTTCAGAGGTAAATCAGGCCAGGTTTTTTGCGGGCAATGCCCACCACAAGAGGGGAGCTAACTTTAAAAAGTATGAGGCAGACTTCACCACCCAAGACCACGGACCGGCAACTGGGATTATAGTATCAGTCACCCCTGTGAGGGTGATGTACACAATCCCAAATAGCTTGCCCATGTGGTCAGTTAGAAGGTTGAGTGAGGAGGCAGGCATAGGCTTGGGGGTCACAGGCGGTTCCATGTGGAGGCTGTAAGAAGGAAGATAGTTGAATCTCCCTCTGAACAACTTGGGTGTTGAAAATATCCGCAGGCCTTGTTGGTTGTATCTAACTGCAGATTGTATGCGGGCCAGAGGATCAAGTTTGGGTATCTTTTCTGGGGTGTATTCTTTATAATCAGACTTCAGAGGGTAGTTGGTAAAGTGGACGGGTCCAAAGGGTACACCAGGAGGACAGAAAACAGCGGGCAGTGGGGCAGGCAGGCCAGGAGATCTCAAACTGAATTGGTAGACAGCAAACACAAAATAAGGTAATAGCTGTATAAGCCAAATTAACATAACCTTTATTCAAAAATGGCAATAAGTTTGGAGCGCGGGGTCCTTGGGTCTATATAGTACTCCCCCTCCAAACTTAACATTTTCCTTGGGGGGTTCATCAGGGCATTGGGAAGGCCAGGGCCAGGAGAACTGGGCGCTTGGGTCCAAGGGCGACAAAATGGCACTTGGCCTGGGAGTTCTTTAATTGGTCAGGGATCTCAATTTGGCTGCCTGATTATCTTGCTTTAGTGTTGAGGTCATGGGACTGGGTCACAGGCCCATGCCTCTTTCCTGGGTTGGCTCTTGATTGGTTGCTGGTGTAGACTTCAATTTTATGAAGCTAATAGTTGCCAAATCAATACCTCCATTAGGCGCTGTGATTAATCCTCCATTTGGCGCAATGATTTCTTTGGTTTGTCTCTTTTAACTGCATGGGTCAATACACTTGGTATCAGCTTGTGGGGGCTCAATCCCAGAAAAACACGGGCAGGCAGTCCTGCAGTCCACAGGCCCGGAGGCCCAAAGGAATCCAGGTTCAGGGTTTGATTCCTGCTCCTGAGCCTGGGTTTCTAGAGAGGAAGAATTGTCAATCCTGACAATGGGAATGACTGCAAATATAAAGCATTAACCACCAAACATCTGCCACCCAGCTCAACCAGCCCCAAACCTACAGATATTTCTCAAAACAATCATGAGAAACTTTGTATGGCCACATATATAACCAGAAAGTGGAAAGAAAGTAGGGGATGCTTAGGTAAGTTACCCCTTTCCCTATAACAAAGATTGACTGAAATTAGTGTATGGATCCAATAATCAGGATTCAAGAAATGTCTGATAACCCCATCTTGATTTCTATCAGTCTGAAATAGACTGTCTGACTATGCTTTTGGTCTCTGTAATTTCCTGGCATTGACTTTTCTGATCCAGGATGGAGTATGTATCTCATGAGAACCCATATATCAATCTTGTAAAATTACCAACCTCAAGGGCAGCATAGATCAGTTTGCAATTAAATGTAGCATAGATACAGGAGTGATAAAGAACTGAACCCATCCTGGACTAAAACAGATGTTGAAAATTCAACTTAGATGGCCCATAGTACCTTTACAAAGCTTGATGGGGTCCTTGAACTAGTTGTGATAAAATCTTAATCCACATATATATAGAAGACGGCTGATATCACCATTCAATACTGGGATCTTCCCATCATGTCTATCTCACATCCCTTGGTATACCCAGAAGAGACCACATCATAGTTAAAGTTAAGTAAACTGATAAAGAGGGACATATCAGAAAGCTAAAACAAAGTTTATACTACAGGGAAGAAAAATTCAAGATTGCCCAGCCATCTCAGGAAAAGATCCCATCCCCAAAAGATCATGAAGCTCCCTGAAACCTTTCAAGAATGACCCCCTGTGCTCTCCCTGGCTGAAAAATGCTTTAAAGAGTTGATTTAAGGAGCAATAGAAAAAAATCAAGGATTTCTAAGTCCTAGCACCTCTGGGAGCTGATGCAAAAAGAAATACCCAAGAAAAGCGCTAGAAAACAGAACTTTATCTGGATAAAAGCCCATAATGTGAAAAAGCCCTCCATTAAATCTAAGAAAAGGTGGGAACCTTTTCCTTGCGGTATATTAACAAGAAATGTATGATTAATGATTTTAAACCATTATCCCCTTATTGGGTCCATTATTTATCTGACTTCCTGGAGGATTGAAATATTTTACCTAGGTCTTGCTGCAGGTACCACCATATTCAATCAAACTTTTCTGCATCCTAAAGACAGTCCTTTGAGAGATTGATGAGTTATTAAAAGATAGTGTAAATAACTGATTTATCATCCTAAGAAACAGGTTCAGCTTGTTCCTTTTAGGGAGAATCAGCATGTAGACTGAGGTGTCCCAGGGGTCCAAACTCTCTGTTCCCCTCTAAAATCCCAGGAAAGGCCATCAAAGTTCTGAAATCATCTTCTGGACCAAATTTTTTGAAAGAGAAATAAGCCCATGGCCACTCTATCTTCCCTATAATACCTAAATTTGATGAAACATGTAAACTAAAAATTGATTCCTCAGAGAAAGCCATTGGTGAAGTATTAGGAATATGCAGTCCAAAAAAGTAGTTTTACTGGATTCCTGTGAGTCAGGAAGAATATATGACAATGACGTGAAAATATAGCCCACTAATGACAAGAACATTAAAAATTTTGCAGACCATTGTTTAAACTAGTGCTACTAAACAGAGCTATGCATAATTGAAAGCAGTATTGGACTATAGGACCTCTAAACTCAAGATAAAACAGCCCCTGTTTAGAGGGGTGGATTAAGCAAGGAAAATTATTCAAAGGTACCCCAGGATAATTTTTCAGTTACAGGAAAAGGGTTGCTTGCTGCAGACGCCCTGGATCAGTCTGATGCAAAATTCCTCTATACAAACAGAAAAGATATGGATCAATAAATGACAATTATGGGAAGCTTAAATGAAGGCTCTCATGGTACCAAATCAAACATTCCTGTAGAGGTCAATAGTGACCTTCTTCAGTTTAAAATTTTATATGTCATGTTATAATGTATACTTTCAAGTTGTGGTAAAGTACCTTACATCCCATTAACATAGAAGATTTATATCATTTCTTATACCATAAAGACCTAGATCATAGCCATAGTATAAATTTTTATCAGTAACTAAAGACATTATAGTGGTGGTAAAACATTACGGAAACATTAAAGAGGATCTCAAGCAATGTGAAGCTTGTAAACTTTGGCCTGTTATAAGGCCCCTACAAGGTTAGGCTTGCTGTATTAATCACCCAGCTGTCCAAGGTATGAGAATTAAACATTATGGGTATGTTTGGGAAAGATCAGAAATAGGATTGCATCATTACACCCATCAACTATGCCATAAGATGCTCTGTGGTATAAGCTGACAAGGAATATACAGGCAACTATAAGTCAATCACTGACAAGGAGTTGATCCCATAATTTTATGAATCTGAAATCTTTTTCAGCAATTCAGGGAAGAGTTTATTGGCAAGAACACATGGTTGTACCTTACATAGAATGCTATTAACCTAACAGAAGCATAAACCCTAATAGCTACTGCAATATTCCAGGATTAGAGACTGAATGGCTCCCTAGTTGAAGAATCAAGCAATTTATCTTCTAACAACCCAACCCTGTGAAGCAACATGCTTCATGAAGATTTAATCTTCTGTTGTATTATAGTAGACATAATACATGAAAAAGCTCATTTGTGATCTTTATTGGTCACCAACTACTATCAATGATACCAAAAATGGATATAATCTATCTCACTAATAACAATTTATCAACAAGTAAGACACATGGGTTCAATATTTCATGAAAGAGCAATAGCAAAAAGAGAAGGAACATATCAACCAAGAAATCTGACCCCTTCAAGATGAAGGACTTCAGTTAGGAGATGAATTTTGAGAATCTAACTGTGACCTTTCCAAACTAAACGCCATCTAAAAAATCTCAGGAATAGCTATTAAAATTAAACCAAATAAATATAAATCCTATAAATTGATTTTGTATCTTTATAATGCTTAAACTAATGTGGTACAATAACATACTATTATGAAAATCTGCAAAGGCCTAACATGCAATCAAGCCTTCTATTGAATAAAGCCAACCTGTATCACAAACATTCCAAGGTTCCAGATTCTCTTAAGGGATTTACCAAGGCTATACCTTCCAATAACATAGTGGGGATATCATAACATGTTTAATTACTCCTGCTTGGGAAAAAAATCACTGAGAGCCATCTTGAGAGCCTAGTAAAATTTAGTCCCAAATCTTGATCTAAATTTTTTTATAAAAAGCCTCAATTCTCAGACAAGTTTCTAAAAAAAGCCACCCAGTCTACTCAGATAACACAGGTAAATTTCACTACCATGAACATGCTCCTCTTTCCCCAATGAAACCAAAATTCTTTCTATATTAACCAGCCTATTTTCTATATTCTATTGGAAGTGTAGATATAGTCCCACTAAAGGGGAGAATCTTTTTTAATTTCAAGGTAGCAGGGATCAACAAATCAAGTCAACCAAGCCCAAAATCAACCAAGCTATAGAAGAGGTTTGTATTAGGATCTCTAAAAACCAACATGAGCTCTTTGGTTCCCAATCTTTTAGGCGTTCTGCTAGGTTTTTTGAGCTGGGTGAGATTTTTAGGCCTAGTTAATGTTGTTCTGTCTCCCACTGCAAAGGTTATGTAGAATAGGGCTGATGGCAGTACTTATCCTGCTATCAACCAGGCTCAATTCAATTTAGGGAGGGGTAATAAAAGGTTTTTTGAGATATGAGGTTTCATATTGGCAGATTAATTATAGTGGTAATCTTTATGGTTTCCACTATTATGAGAGGTATGTCAGGGTACTGGGAGTAGGGGTTAAGTTTAAGTTAGAATGTATAATTACAGCAGCTTTAAAAGCTATGGCAACAAGCAAAAATACTTCAGATTTGTACGAAAACAACTCAGATGTAAACAAAATTAAAAATAAATAAATCTATTGCAAATTAATATAAATTTGTTTATTTTTAATTTTGTTTACATCCAAGTTGTTTTTGTTTAAATCTGAAGTATTTTTGCTTGTTGCCATAGCTTTTAAAACTACTGTATTTAAACTTACTTAATAAAATTTAGTATAACTTAATCATGTGAGGCTATCACTAGTTTATATAAATAGAATTTTGGGATGAAGGTAGTAGTGTATTGATATGAAAAATTGGTGGATATTATAAGAGTTGATACCATTGTAGCTGGATTTTTTTTGCATGTAACCATGAGAAACAGAGAGTGGGTTAGAGAGAACAAAACTATGCTCTCAACCATAATAAAATCATGGTTTCAGCAACAACCAAAAGGTTGTTGCCAAAAATTCCTGGGAGGCCAAAGGGGGAGGAATTAGCTGAATACTAAAAGCAACAGGAAAAAATAAATGGCCAAATTAAACTAACAAATTTTAAACTTTATTAGAGTAGAGAATGATGAAGTAAGGTCTTTTACAACTATTGCGTTCATTTAAGGGGGGAGAGAATTGGGGTAGGAGATTAAATATCAGCAACTAATTGACCAATGATATGGGCAAATATGAGTGCATTTCTCAAGGCAGGAAAGTCTTGAAAATTTTTGAATGGTCAGAATCAAAAAGGAAACCCGGCTCAACTAAAAATTGAGGACCTTGCTTTGGACACAATTACCACTGCTCCCAGCCACTCTTGCACATGATATTTAACCAGGGGTGTCTCAGGTGGATTAGGTGGAACATCTTTGGAATAGTTCCACAATTATTAATTCAAGAGCTTTTCTTGGGCTTTTTCAGTAACTTTTGGATAATTGTTCAAGCACAATTTGGTTGAGGTCCACAAGCATTTGGTAGGAATTGAAGTGGTGGCCTAAGGGGGAGGCATAACTTTACAGAAATAGTATTCAGCTTTTATTCAGAGCTCTAGAGCTCCTGGGTGACCAGGTTATTTTGGCAACAGCACCCATGTCAACAGTGACCATGTTGACACTTTATTAACATAGTCACTGTCAAATCAAAAATCAAAAATCACTATGTTTCTTGCTAGTGGCACTAGTTTAATTCCCATTTTTAAAGCGCTCAGGGGTGAAACCCCAGAAAACACAACAAAATTGTGGCCATTTTGACACAATTTAATAATAAGCTTAATCAAAAACTTTATATAACCCAATTTTCCCTTTACATTTACTAGTAAAAATTAATTTTATTTCTATTTGGTTTCACAACATAAAAGTGTCAATGTCAACACTTTTTAAGCCAAACAAATTTTTAATAATGAAGCTGAAAGATCTACAACAAAAAATTAATAATGCAGTTAAAAATATTTTTTATTAAATTAATATATAGAAATAGGTATAGTGCATATAGCAGATGTTGAAATATTCATCTTATAAATTAATCTGTGACACTTATTCTGACTTTAATGTCATAAATAGATTGGTGGCTAATGACAATCACATAATTTAAGCCATATTTACTATGCAATTTACCTTAGAATTTATTATCAATTATAATTTTGACAATCAGGAATGTCAACTATTTGCTTGTGATCAATCACCAGGGTGGATTTAAGCAAATTAGAGTGGTGTAATCAAGCCTAAATTACTATATCACCTCTATTGAGGATGTCATAAGTGGTGAAGTCAATCCTTTACCTTTTTCATACTTGAATACAATTTATTAACAACTTTATATAAACACAAAGGTAAAATATCATACCCCCACCACCAAAACATCATTTTTAATCAATAAATAAATAACTTTAATGATTTTTAACTTATTTTTATATTTTTATATTTATTTTATTATGTGAGCAAAAACAGACTGAAAATGGTTAATAATTTCTGGTTTGCTTAAATTTAATTGAGCATACTATGTTTTTCACAGTAAATTTTCAAGAAAATGTTGACAGTGTTAATGTTGTCTTTGAAACTTTCTACATTTTTTCTAATCAACAGCAGAAATTCTTCTTTTTTACTGATTGTCACTCATAATGTTGACACTTTTCACTTTGCATACAATAGTTTTAAAATCTACGGCAACAAACAAAATGAACTCAGATTTAAACAAAATGAATTCAGATTTAAGTAAAATTGAAATAAACCCAAATCTATTTTAAATCAATATAAATTCATTTTGTTTAAATCTGGATTGTTTTTGCTTGTTGCCATAGCTTTTAAACTACTGTATAAAAAACTTTATGTTTTACATAATAAAAACATTTGAAATTTCAATATGTTGTATTTTAAACTTTTTTTTCATATTTTTTAATTTTCAAAATAAAACTCTTATCTAAAGTTGCTAGTTTTTCATATTTCTTTTAAATTTTAACTTGCTATTTAAAACTCTAATAAAATAAAAACCTTTACAATATTTTTTATATTAAAATTTCACTAAAGGGATTATATGTATTAAGTTTGAATATGATGATTTATACAGTTTTTGTTTTGTTTTTATATAAAAAACTTTACCTCAGAACTTGTTACTTATTATTTTAGGGAAAGAAAACCCCCAAGCAGTAGAAGAGTACCAAGCGTCTCTCCAAGGCCCCAAAGGCCCCAAAGCAGAAGCCAGCACCAACCAAGAAGACTGACTCCAAGCCTTTCTCTAAACCCTTGCCAAAGCCCTCCCCTGAGAAAAACCCAGCTCACTCCACTAGGAGAGAGAAATATGATGGTTTCCTTACAGATCACAGTTCTATAACTTGGTTTCATATGAGGAGCCCTTCAATAAGCGCCACAGGCCAAAAAGTCCCCTCCCAAGGATAAGTCTCATACACATGAGAAGCAACAGGACAAACCCCTTTCTTCTCCCCCCACCAAATTCCCCCATTCCAGTTCATCAGAAGATGAATCCAAGCTGCAACCTGACTACTTACCTGGCTTTTGCCATGCTCTTGCTGGCCCATGGGACCTTCTTGGGTCCCACAATATCTGCAATGTGATGGGAAGTTCAAGGTTCCTTCCACCTTGCCAAAATACTTCCCCATAATGAATGTCAAAGGGGGAAGCCATTATAGCAAATGATTGCATCTTCTCCTGCAATAACGCCAACTGGGGCTTCAAGAGCCACCACTATACCTGTGAGGACTGCTCCTGCCCAGTGCGTCTCAATACTGAGTGCTAGGACTTAGTCTAAACAATTAAGGGTGAGCATACCTGCATCATGCCCAATACTACCATTGCTTGTCTCCTGAAATGGTACCTTTTGCAGATCATGCTACCTCCAAGGATCTATCCCCTACTCAGATGGCTGTGCTTTCCTGTAAGTACCTCTTCCCCACCAATCTGAAGAGGGTGCCAACCCACACCCAGTTGGTTAATTTTGTTAGTGATAGGCACCAAGCCTCGAACCCTCTGGCCAAGAGTGTCACCACAATTGAAGTCCTGGTCCTTTATGATACCCTCAAGAAAACTGAGGATGGAGAGATGTTCCTGCTCCATGACAATGGGCAGAAAGTGGAGGATAGGATCATTGCCTACGCCACAACCCAAAACCTGGACCAGCTGAACACTGCTACCATCTGGCTGTGTGATGGCACATTTTTAACCTGACCTACCATCTTCAAGAAGCTTTGGGTACTGCATGGGCAGTTTGACACCCAGGTTATCCCCCTTGTTTTCTTCCTCCTACCTGGTGCCAAGAAAGAGGTCTACGCCAGAGCCTTCAAAATTGTCCAGAATGCTTTGAGCTTCCTTCCTGCCAACAAGCTCCCCCTCCCACCCACGCCACCAGGGCAAACCCTTCCTCTACTGAGAAGGATGAGTCAGCCCAGGCTGCTGAGCATCTAGCTTATGCGCGCTCACTTGGGCCAAAGGTGATCATCATGGAATTTGAGCTTGCTCAATTCAGAGCCTTTGAGGCTACCTTCAATGGAGAAGTACAGGGCTGCTTCTTCCATTTCAGGCAGGCCCCCATCAAGCACCTCAAGAGCAAGAAGAAGCTCTGTTATAAAATATACAGCCTGGGTGCTAATTTCTTTAAATAGTTAGTCTGCTACTTCTTTATCTTAATACTATACCTGTTGTGGTATAGTGACAGTCTGGGTAAGGACAGAAAAATATAAGAAGATAATAAGACAAAACTGGCATTTATATAGATAGTGCTGCAGTTATATAGTAAGAAGCAGGGGAATTTCCACCATGGGAATGGTGGCACAGACAGAAGGACTTTCCTAAAGGAGGAGAGTGGAGAGGTACAGTAGAAAGAGCCTCGCAAGAGAACAACCTGTTTCACACGCCTTGCCTAATGAAGACAAGTGGCAATATCTATGTTGTCCTATTTATAACCTCAAGAGTAAAGCCTGCACCTGATGCACATTTGAAAGGCACTTTGAACACCCGTTTATAGGTGTTTTAAACATAACTAACACTGTCAAAACCTGGGTGAGATAAAGCAATTGCACAATTGTTTTGTCGCTCAATCCATAAGTAGGCATCTTATTTTCTAATCCATTTAAATCTGTGACAAACTCTTTGAGAAGTATCTCAGCAATGGTCAAGGGAAGTGCCACTTTGCCTTGACTCAGTTTGCTGCCTTGGCTTTTGTGCGGCCAGAGCATACTAGCTTGGCTTTGGGGCCCTTCTAAAGGATGCTTATGTCAAAAAGCACTCCACTATTTTCAAGGGCTACCTTGATTACTTCAAGCGCCAATGGGTGGGAAAGAAGGTGACTTCCAGGAGAGGAAAAAGTGGGACTACTGTCCTTTGAAACTGCCAGAGCGCCTGTCTGAACGGGGAGATGAAGACAACCTCCAGCCTGGAAATTTGACACAAACACCTGAAGGCAAAGTTTGGGGCAAACCCCAAGTTCAATAAGTTTTTCCTGAAGCTGCAGGAGGAGCAAGCTCAGAATGTCTCAAAGTTTTGTGACCTGTCCAACTGGTTGGCTCCCAAGAAGAGGAAGATTAAGGAGCAGGGCTACCAAGAGGATATCCAGAAGGTAGTCAAGAGAAATTATAAGGTGACAGAGATTAAGAAGTACCTTGAGGATGTTGCTACTGATCTTGCTGGTGACTTCAATTAGCTTAATAAACTTTGGTTTTATTTGCCTGGATCCTTTTTACTTTTAAATTTTTATAAATATTTTTTTTTTGGATTTTACTTGTTTTTTAGGTATAAATGGTAATTTTCAGATACATTTTTAATGTGGTTTTGTAAGAATTATCTTATATTTTCTAAATTAATCTTTGAGGTATGAAATATTTTCAGTTGTGCTTATATAAAGTATATAAAATAAATGTGGATATTTTTTTATTTTTTAGTTGTTATGATATATCAAATATCTTTATTTCTGTCTCATTTGAATTTGAATTTTTATGGGAATAAAAAATAATTTTATAATAAAGAGTGTAATTTACATAGTAAATTGAAAAATATTTGCTTAAATCTCCTTATTCTTATTACTTATGGTATTTTTATTGCATTTTTGAACTCTCTGGGGTCTCTTTTGTATAATAATGATTTTAAATGTTTTTATATATTAAAAACGTCCAGGGTAAAGTGTGCTGTCAATTAAAAAAGTGTTGACATCTAGAAGACAACATCATCTAAAACTGGGTTGTCACTTTACTATATCTGTTGAAATGGCCACTGCCAACATGGGTGTTGTTGCCGTTATTTCACTTGTTAGAAATAGTTTGAGTGTATGAAGATATGGGTCAAAGGAATGGAGATACTGAAAAAAGAAAGCTTTGTTAAAAAGCCCTTGGATGACCTGATTATTGCAATAATTACTGCTTTGTTCATAATACCAATAGAAAATTGACCCCAAGTAGGGTAATTTTTTACTGAAATTAGCTGCTGTTGTAACCAAGTTTCCCTCCTTTCCTGCCAGTGTATCTTACAATACACAGGGGGTGCTTAATGAGTTGCCCCAGGACATAACTAACAACATGGATCAATATGATAACAATATCAAATTACAGGCACTTCCTCCTAATTAGGAGCACTGCCAATTTGACTATGTTGATCCCTACGTAAGTTATTCTTCAGCTTCAAACCTTACATGGAACCCACCACTGTGCCACCCCCTGTGGCCTGATGGCTTTCCCCATATTGTATATTAGTCACAATATTCTACAATAAAGTACATATTATTCTATTCATTCTTGTCCTTTCTATTGGACTGTTATCTTCTCCAACCAAATACTGAACTTTCATTGGTTCAGTTGCAACACTGCACATATCCAAATAAAATTATTTAAAATGTTGCAGAAATAAATTTGATTTTAAAGATTCTCTACTTTTTTATTATAACCTAGGAGGAGAGGTTGAGCCTGCCACAATATATTAACAATTCTTGTGGGGCAACCTTTTTCAAGATAACACCACAGTTGATAGTGAATTTAGTTGATCCCAAACTTTTATAAGGAAAGAGCTCTTATCCATCTAAAATGTACATCTCATTATTTATTTAGCTTATATACTACACTTGGCTATAGTCATCTCCATGATGAAATCAACAGATGATAAAGTCATGTACTTTTAATTAAGGGTTTCATCCTTTAAAATGATATTTAATTATATTTATTAATGTATATAATACTCTTGAAAGATCTTTTCTCTGCAGCTCCTGCATTATGAGAAAACCTCTGTCTCCTATACAACTTTTTAGCATTCCCAAAAATACTGGGGAAATACCCTTTTTTTAAAATATTACATCTTATTTTGTCTTGTAGCTTTCTCCTAACAGTAAACCCCAGGAAAATTTTGTAGCTCATTTTTAGATAAATACCTAGCAAAAATGATCAAGAAGATTTTATTTCTTCATACCAATAATATTTTTGCTACATTCTATAATAAACTTGATGATTTGATCATTTTATTTTAGGATTAGATTTATGCTTACAGTTAAAAGATATCTCATCAGCTAAGCCTTTTTAACTGTGAACTATAAACCTTTTAGCTCTTTGCACCATAATGTCTTGAATAATACCCCTTTTAACTCATTTAATCAATGATTGTATTCAATACTAAAAAATATATGTTTATAATACCACCTTAGTCTAATACTTTAACAGAACAAAAACCAGCCTTTCAAAGAAACCTTCTTTATATCATTTTGTCTATTTGGATGAAATTGTGACATTTATTCAGCCCTAAAAATTTCTTTAATACTTTAATAGAACTATTAATCTTATAAATTTATATTTTAGCTCATTTATCATTTTTAAATGCATATTATTATCATTTATATACCTCTGAGAAGTCTATATTCTGATAAAAACAGAAGATTTAGAAAGATTAATATATATATTGATATACAAGAAGATATTTACAAAGCTAAAATTATTCCACATAATGTCTATGTAGATCATATGGATTTAGCTGAAAAGATTATCTGAAAAATAAGGGTTGATCCAGTATAATATCTGAATGAAGTCTTGGGGCCTTCTTATATCTGACTATTTAAGTTTTTTCTTGGATAATTAATTTCCCCAGAGGGATTGATAAATGTGTTAAGATAATACAAAGTTATCTAGATGTCTGATGATTTCTGTAACCCCTTATTCTCTATCAACAGTTTTGATAGTTTTAAATAGCTGCTTAGAAGTTAAACAATTCGCTATTTGAGTATATTTTTGAGCACCTGATTGCGCATTTATATTTAGTGTGTTATATCATAAAAATACAAGAATCTAGAGTCTGGCTACAGATGTGTTACATCATTTTTTCTAAAATATTAATAATATTATAATGATACCCAACTATAAAAAAATGGCCAAGTTCATTAACAATCAGAGATCTAGTATGAATGCTCCTATCTAAAATCCAAAAAAGATAAAAAAAAGCATGATGCTTACTGAATCCATAGCCATCAACAGGAAAGATATTATCATTCTTTAAAAAAATAAATTCAGAATTATAGCCACCATCATTATACAGTAGTTTTAAAAGCTATGGTGACAACCAAAAATATCTCAGATTTAAACAAAATGATTTCAGATTTGAACAAAATCCAACTCTCAGGTTAAAATATACACTCTGTTAACAGGGTTTATTGGCGTTAATGGGCAAAATGAGTCTACACAGCAACAAAGGGCTCACGCACAAAGCAAAACTATTCAAAATACAATCTGAAATACATGGATTCACAAAAAAATGGTGTGAGTTGACTTTTGGTGTACATATGTTTACTATGTGAATTGGTGACAAAATATGCCCAAGCACAGTGAGTCAAAACTCAATCCAAAAACAAAACACAATAGCAACTCACTATGTAAATGAAATCACTCACGCAATGTGTGCAATGAATTGTAATCATGAATGATACCAAGGTATCTAAAATAAGACACAAGATATGAAAGATAAATTTTAAAAATATTGTGTTAGGTGTTTGAATTTGGCAGTAAAATCTAGGAAAATGGGTGGATTTTTTTGAGTATTCTAAAATGGGCATTGCAAAACCAAAAACAACTAATTGAGAAATAAAAAATCTATAATTGGGATATTGGGTGGGAAAAATATTAATTAAATATCCATATTCAGATAAAAGCAAAAATTAAAAATAGGGAGTAACTTAATTGAAATTTATTTAATATTTTATTAAATTTTAAAAAGGAAGGAACACAACACTAGAGCACCATTGCACCCATTGTGCGCCGCAGTTGCAGTTGCCCCTGTGGGTCAAAGAATAGACTTAGTGCAACACAAATGCCTACTCAGGAAGAAGACAGGATCAGAGAGTTTAATAGTGATGCTGCACTGACACAGCTGGTTTGAGGAGCACAAGCTGCTAGGGTGCAGAGCATAAACCCTTGGGTCCCCAGCTGACCTGGAAGCCCACCAAGGTTACCTTCACCAAGAAAATTAGAGACAAGGAGGTAGAACTTACTTCATACGTGTTTGATGTTGTGTACCAGCAAGAGTCAGTCCTGTTAGCCATGCTGGAGAAGGTGAAGCATGTACTTGATACTACCTATAAGCCCTATGTCAGTGATGGCAATCAGGAGGAGGACAAGGAGCCTGAGTTCTATCAAACCAATTAGGGACAATTAGTGCTAAAGAAAGTTGCTGCATTCTACACCAAGGTACCCATGCCCTGTGTTGTGCCCAATGCCAAAAATTCTATCCCCCACCGCCAAAACTCCCACCCAGAAGTGCATCTCTGATATCAAACACATCATCCTGCTTAAGCTAATGCGTGAATCTGGTGACTACAAGGCGGCCACAGCCATTGTTGGAGTGGATCCCAAGTACACCAGCAAGATCTTCCACAAATTCATCAATACTGGCTGTGTCCTTGCCGCGGAGAAATCCTTGTGCATTTCTACCATGCTCACCAAGGAGCGCAAATGGGCAATCAGCCAGTGGAAAACCCAGAACTGTCATCTTGAACTGGCAAATATATAGGCCATGATCAAATCTACTTTTGGGGATTGAGGCCTCAATTTTCTTTTACTACCATCTGGTCAAGGGAATGCGCTTTTCCTGGAAAAAGCTTGGGGGTATCTCCCTACAACAGAGACAGCCCAGTCAATGTCAAGACCAGGAAAAAATACACAGAGGCGTACACTTCCCTCAAAGCCAAGGGGACAGTAAAATTCTATTACATTGGCAAATCAGCATTTGCCTCATCTATGCAGAATGCATATGGCTGTCCCAAAAGGCTCAAATGACAGGATGGCTTGGCGCACTGCAGTCTGCACCACAGCCTATTCAATAGTGGCTCTCCTTGGTCCAAAGGGGGTTGAGCTCTTCAAATGATATTGGGTTTGCATAACAGCAGGAACTTTCTATCATTCCTCTAATTGGTCCAGGAGCACCTGAGGTGCACAAGCCTGGGCTTCACCAACGTCATTGTGCTGGAAAATGTTGGCTTCCATAAGGTGGCTGATATTCTTGAGGAATTCCCAATCATTGACACTAGCATTGCAGTGGGCCCCCAGCAATTGGCCACAGCAAATTTGCGCCTTCTCTTCCTCCCCGCTTATTTGCCCTTCCTAAATCCCATTGAGGAAGTCTTTGGGTGGCTCAAGCAAGTTGTCAAGCAAGGGACCCCAACTGGGACCAAGGACCTGTTTGATTTGCTGCAGGCTGAGATCCACACCCTACCAGCTGAGACTGTGGTCAAATTGTATGGCCACACTAATTTTTCATCCCTGTGTGCCTAGCCAAACAGCCAATCAATTAAAGGCTTAGTGTGTCCAACTTTTTTATATTCTCTAATTTACTATTCAAGATTTATTATTTATCATTTTATATTTAGATGTTTCCAAGCCCGCAATTACATTTGGCAAGACCAAGAATGGAGGTAAGTTATTTATTTATTTTATTTTATATTATTTTATTATGTCATCTGAGGTTATCCCAAACACTTGATACTGGATTACACAAATATATGGGACATTATTTTAGGGATTAGGCCATTTTCTAATACACATGCTGCCCAAGTCGCAGCATAACACAGTTCAATTTTGAAAAAATCAAATTACAAATGTTTATATTTAAAACAGTAATAACTTAACAAAAAGTCAATATTTTTTCACACTTTAAACTATCAAAATGAAGCTAAATTTTTTATCTTTCCATTAATGTTAAAATATTAATAATTATATAATATTGAATATTAAAGCAAAAGCAATTTAAAAGAGCATATGTCAGATTTTATTATATTATTTTGATAATGAAATAAAATAGATTGTTTAAAGATTAAAAAAAGTTGATTTTTCATTAATTAATATATTTTTTTTATTTTTTGAAATTAAAGATAAGATCAAGAGCATCATTTCGGCATTTTATTTTATTTAAAAAGCTTAATTATTTAGGATTTTATGGTAGTTTGAAGTTAGAACATTAATTTATTTGCTGTTCAGATGAATTTTGAGGTTCAAGTGAACTTCAAACCTCAAATTAAGCATTCTTTAAATAATATTCTTTAATATATTATAATTTTAAAAATATGCAGAAGAGTTACAGTTAACTGAATACATCATTTTAATTGATTCACATTGATTACAAAGAGTATATGGTGTAATAATGATGCTTAGCTGCTTCACATATATCACTTGTGCATGAAAACTGGGTATTTAATTGATTCTGCAAATATAAATTCAAGTTCAAACTATAGTAAAAGCTATCATACCATTTCTTTCTGAATGGTGTCATTTAGCTTGGTATATAATAGCTAAAGCACCACAAAGCTTCTAATCCAAAAGACCCCATTCAAAGGCCACATTCCAATCAGAACTACTCCATCATTAAGGCACATTTCAGAGATCTGACCTAATTACAGATTCAAAATACTACCATGTCCTCAGTTAAATTTACTTCTGTCATGCTACCCTTTTTTTCTTTGGGAGCTTCAACAAAAAGAGAAAGAATTGCAATGTTAAAAAAGGCATTCCTCTTTACTGCTGGTGATGATCTTGATACTTTCATCAAGCACTTCCTTACTCAAACTGAATTAGGGAGATCTCAGTTCCTGCCAACTATTCAAAATCAAAAAAGCAATGAGTTCATTGAAAACTTAAAAGATCTCATGAAATCTTCTCCCCAAAAGCATCTTCCAGCCTTGAGATCTCTGATTAATTCCAGTTACTCTTTAAAAGAGCTTAATGATATGGGGTTTAATATAACCAAAAGTGAGTTTGAATACTCAAGAAAAATATATAAAAAATAAAAATGTAAGCTTAAACAAAAAAAGCCAAAAAAAGAATAACTATTCATTAAAAAAAGAAATAATTAATAAAATAATTAAAAAATTGCTGGAAAATTCTTTTGAAACAAGCCAGTTTACAAAAAAAGTACCTGAAAAAATTTATAAAGATATATAAAAAGAGATGAGTAATTACTCAACTGAAATTAAATAATCTCTACTTAAAACAAAAAAAGAAACATATGAAAATATGAAAATAAAAAATGAAATTTCAGTTTCAATTTCTACTTACTATAAATTAATTCCTAAAAATATAATAAAAAGTAAAAAACAAACCAATATGTGCAATATTTGTAATTTAAAAAATTCACTAGAAAAAAAGAAGGAAGAATGTGAAAGTAAAAACTTACCATTACCAGAATCTATAGGCAATGATTTAAAGACTATTAATCAGCACCAAGACTTTTATGTTCATCAAAATTGTGAATATAAAAAAGATATTTATGAATTAGATGATGAGTCTTGTGTTGTAGTTATAGATTATAAGGAAAACTTAAAGATTGGAAGTGGTCCAATTGCGACCAACAATTGTTTTTATTCAAAAAAACCCATCTCATTATTAGGGTTTGCATTAGTTTTTAAAGAAAACAATAAAACCAAATATGAATATCATGATTTTTTGTCTCAAATATTATCACATGATTCTTTATTTTCAGGTGAATATCTAATTAGTCTTCTTAAATTAGATATATATATATAAAACATAAAAGTGTGGACTGATAATGGAAATCAATTTAGATCATATGAATTTTTATAATACTTATTTAAAGAGGCACCTAAATATATTAAGGGTTCTATAAAATATAATTGTTTTGTTGAATGTCATGGAAAAAGCATTGTTGATAGTCACTTTGGTGTAATATCAAAAATTTTAAAGGAAAAAGAAAATGAGCTTTATATTAAAAATATTAATGATCTTAAAAATATTTTTGAGCAAGAAAAAAAGAAAAGAATTATATGAATCAGTACTATCAGGCTCAAACATTTCTCAAAAGTCATTCTTTTATATTTATGAAAGAAAAGTTAGGCCTATAAAAAAAGAGCTTGAAGTTAAAAATCTGCACATTAATCTTTCATATTTGATGAAAGATGGGAAGTTATATACTTCACCTCTAACATTTGAAAGTTTATCAGAATATTCTGAGATAACTTATCATTTAGAATCACGTGATGATACTAGAGAAACAAAAATATCAGAAGATGCTAGTGATATATTGGGGCAAGTTCATGAAGTAGGGCAACTTACTAGAGGGTGTATTTTAAATAGAGTTATCAGTCTTTCAAAAATAACAACCTTTTTTTCTGAAACAAACTAAGAATATTTATGATGAGCCAAAGATAGGGTAATAGCACTTATAGCTTTGGAGCTGCTATTACTCTCCCATGCAACTCAACATAAATATTTTTGGTTTGTAGTTTGTAGTAGCATTTATGATATTTTCAATAATACTATAAGTTGCACTTTTTGATTCTAAAATTGATGACTTATTTTTTAAAAAAATCATCTAAGCCAAAGATCAATTAAAGTTTTGGGATTGGTTGTATTTTAAGCTTTCTGAATAATTAGAATATGATTAATGTGATTAAGTTAAAAAATAATCAATCTGGCGCCTAGGCATAACAAGAAAAATAATGACCCATATTTATATCGCTTTTGTCAAATAAATATAAAAAATAATTTTAAAAAAATTAAACGTAAAATATACAAGTTAGAATTTATTTTATTAACATATAATTCTAGCTTTTATGAAAACTTTTTCTGCAATCTATTTTGCAAACCTGGTTTGCTGAAATAAAAATGATAAAAATTTATTATAATAAAAATAATATAAATTGTAATAAAATTTATTGGAATCATATTTTTATTGTATACGCCTATAATGAGTCCTTTGGTATGTACCCACCCCGCAATGGAGGTGGCACACAACCTCCACCGCCACACCATGGACAGTGGATATACCCTGGTTAAAATGTTCTTGGCGGCTAGTAAAAGGGAGAAGATTCAGGTGGGAATGTAGGAGCAGCTTCTCTAGTGGGGCTGCAAACCCGTAAATTCCTTCCAGGACCAGGGCGTCTTATATCACGTGGCCCACCAAGTTGTACCCAGGGGGACCTTCTTCCCACCCAGGGAGAGCATGGCCTCTTCAATCTCTAGGAGGACCTCGTCAAGATCCTTCACATCAGCGCTCATCCCAAAGTAAAACAGGAACCCCAGGTAAACCATCAGATGAAGACTTTGTCCAGCAAAGGCTTCAGTAAACTCACACAGCTTATTGTATACTGCGCTTATTTTTTTCTTGTGTTTGGTTTTAGCAAAGGGTAGCTTTGATGTTTGAGGGACCCCCGTCTTGTTGGCACTCCAGGCCAGCCCAAAGTCTGCCAGGAGGATTTTGGTTTTCTTGACAGCTGTTGCGTCTGCAACAGCCAATTTTGACACCACACACCAAAGTTCAACAACAGGTAAGATATTGTGTGCTTCACCGGGAAGCAGAAGCAAGCAGCTGCATGGGCCCAGCCCATCTCTGGTACAATTTTGAATGAGAGTGTCTCCAGGACGTCCCAAACAAACTCAATGGAGTTTACACAGTAAACTCCACTGAGGGATACTGAGTTCAGGTGGACCAGTTGGGCATCCTTGTAGGCAGTAACTGCCCACTTGGATGACCCCTTGACATGTGTCAGCCCGGCCAATGCCTCCTGCAACATAGAAAAGGGCCTGTGGATGCAGTCCTCCAGCTCCCGCAAGACAGGGGGAACAGATACAGCTGCTTGGCTGCATGAGTGGAGTAGTTGGCATAGAAGGTGAGGGGGGGAAAGGGACCAGGACCAGGCAGAGTTCACTGTCTATGTTTTCTAAGGAAAAAAGGTAAGTATTTTGAAAATTTATTAATTTTATTTTTTAGGTTACCTTCTTGTGTTGCTTCCTTGCCTGCAGCCTTGGCCGGCTTGGCCATTTTTGGTGCAAGAAGTTGAGCGGGCAATTCTGTGTCCTCTTTCCTGGCGCACTTGGCTGGTTTGAGGTGAGAATACATTTTGGGGTCGTTGACCCAGACAGACAGCACAGAAAAATTGTACGCCTTAAACTGGAGGCCCTCAAACACCGTTTTCTGAATGTTGAGTAGGCGCTCAATTGTCTTCTTGGGGGTGTCTGGTATTTTAGTTGTAAGGTCCTTTGCAGGCACCTTGTCAATTTTGTCTCCTTTGAGGATAGCAGACTTAACTCTTGCATTGACCTTGCGGTCAATCTCTTAAATTTCAGTAATTGCTGAGTTGAGGTCTTTTAGTAGCTTCTCCAATTCTCTCATTGATTTTTTACTAACCTTTCCATATGTTTTTATAGCTTTCATCCCAATAAAATCTGTATTATTCTGATACTATTGCCTCTTTGTTTATCCCTGTTTGTTTTCACATTACTCAAATATCCCATTTTTTCCCATTGTGTAGATGTTTTTTTGCTCATCTCAATATGTGTTGTTTGCTTTGTGTTGGCATTGCTTCCTTAATTGCCATATTATTTTTGGCGCTTTGCACAGCCTCTTGTAAAAATATTAACAACAATTTGATGATCAGCTAAATTTGAATTAGAAAATTATAGGTTAATTGATTTTATATAAAGTTGTTACTGATCTGAATTCAAAACCTTAATGATAAACTTTAAGCCAATCAGGAGCCAAGTGATAAAGTGATTGTTTTGACATAAAGGGACATTCAATAATTCTTTGATGCATGTGCGCTAATTAATATTATTGGCTGGTTGTTTTGCCATTGTGCGCCATTGCTGCTGTGGCAAGTTGTTGATGGACTAGTGTTAACCCAGCAGCTGATTGGGCACTAGTCCACCAACAACTTGGCACAGCAACAATGGTGCACAATAGCAAACCAACCAGCCAATCATATTAATTAGCGCACATGCATCAAAGAATTATTGAATGACCCTTTATGTCACAACAATCAAATTATCACTTGGCTCCTGATTGGATTAAAGTTTATCATTAAAGTTTTGAATTTGGATCAGTAACAACTTTATCTAAAATCAATTAACCTATAATTTTCTAATTCAAATTTAGTTGATCACCAAATTGTTGTTAATA
The DNA here is from genome assembly GCA_014839935.2 of Entomophthora muscae. Classification (NCBI taxonomy): domain Eukaryota; kingdom Fungi; phylum Entomophthoromycota; class Entomophthoromycetes; order Entomophthorales; family Entomophthoraceae; genus Entomophthora; species Entomophthora muscae. The sequence continues at coordinate 106,150 of QTSX02007189.1, forward strand.
TTCTCACAAGGGGCTGTGCAAAGTGCTAAAAATAACTATGTTTTGGATCTAGATACATGACATAGTAAATATATGATTTTATAGAAATAAGCTGAACATAAATAATATAGTCAACTATAAACAAAGAGATCATTAATTATTGAAATTCAAAATAAAGATAATATAAATAGAGATGGTTGGCAACAGGGGGTTTATTGGGGCAGGGAAGAGTGATGCCTAGGAGGCAGAATAGGCAGAAAGGAAAACATAGAGGTGGTTCTGGCCTGGGGGGTCTGGGGTGGGTTGGGCTTGCAGGTGAGGGGGTGGAGGCAGAAGGATTTTGTGTGATGGCTGCCATATACAATTTTGGTGTATTCCTTGTCTGTCATTGGCTGGATGGGCTGGTAGGAGGCAGTGGCACATGGTGGGATGCAGTTGCCTTTCTGTGATTGGTTACCCATGTTCACATGGAAAACCATTTGCACCAACAAGTCAGCCACCAGTTGGTGACCAAAGAGAGAATTGTGGTCAAGGACCCCAAGATAGAGGTCATTGAAGCCTGAGGGCAACTCTTCTGGAGTGTATCTCCAATATTAAAGAACACAACATCAGCCAGATGGATGTCAGTGTGATCAGCTGGGTACACAGAGGCCTGGTGCCTGAGTTCCTGGATGGCATGAGGGCGGTGGAGCTATCCTCTATCTGATGGCTCAAGAAAACCCGGTACTTGGAATTTGAGCTATCCCAGGAGTCAAGTAATCCACCAAGGATGTGGCTGTACAAGTAGCCATTGATGAAATCTGGGTTTGTCCAATAGTAGACAAAACCCTTGGCTGAAACAGCCAGAAACGCAACAATGAAAGTCCCTTTCTTGACTTTCTTCCTTCTTTTTTGCATGGCGGCTCTTTCTTGCTTGCTGAAATCATCAAAAGCTATTGATAGTTTGTAATAGGAGATGAACTGTTGTAAATACTGCTATTCACCACGTGTCAATTTTGCCTTCAGTGGGCCATTTTGAAGAAAAATCTCTTGCTTTTGCTTTTACCTCTCAAAATGAGTTGATGACTGAATCAGGAAGTACAATTGTTTGGTTTCTTGACTCTTGCATAACACTTGCCCCACTCATGCTTGTGGCAAGTGATCCTACCGTCCTGGTAGTGTTTTGTGGTATTCCTAACTACTATATTCCATTTCATATTCACCAATAAAAATTAAGTTATATTCACATTTTTGTCTTTGTGTCTTCTGTACTTCTGCGCCTCTCTCTAGCCACAACTAGTAGAGATTATTCTTCCAGGGCCGCAAGGTAAGAGCATAGCTTTCCCTGTCATCTAACCAAGACTTAGTAAAATCCAATCCTAAGGTTAGGATTTCCTGTTTTTTGTCTGTGCTGCACCTTGGAACACAACAAAAATGGTGCTCACTACAGGGGCTGTAAGCCCCTTGGCTATCCCTTTCACATCCACATTTTCAGGTCCTTTGCCTCCGCCTATAAAAGAGCCAACTTAACCTGAAATTACTAGCCCTCCTATTGAGGAAGATATTGCCAACCCACCTATTACCCCTACTATACTGAACCTTGGGAATGGTCCCCGCCTAGTTGCTTACCCCATGGGTACCCCTGACTTGGAACAAGTCATGGCAGTAACCCTTGATTAGGCTGTGAAGGAGCCATCCCTTGCCTTCAGCTGCAGTTCAGTCAAGTGGAATACTACAAATTGATTGTGGCTCCTAAAATTCAACAGCATCTCCTCTCAGCGGCTGACTCCGCTGAGCACTTACTATTGTCCTTTGTGCAGCCTGCCTTGGCCCACCATCAAATGGTGTTGGGGCTCCATGTCCAAGAAATCTCATCTCTACAAGCAGCAGTTACTCATCACTGGGACCAGTTTGCTGCCTATCAGCAGTGGATCAATTCCCTGTTTTCCTTGGCATCCGACAATCAGCGCAACTCTGTTACCTCCCAGAACTGTTTGGTTAATTCTATTGAACAAATGCACCTTTCCATCCCTGAATACGTGAGAGAGTGTCTACACAATTTTCACCACCTAGAACAACCCTGGCAGACTCAAGTATATTCCACTTTAAACGCTTATCTCATCAACTTTGAAGACTTGTGCAGCAGCACAATGCATTCAGCAGTATTCATTCAAGCAATTACAGCAGGTAGCAAACTTTACTGCTAACAGCCTTAATGAACTCAGTACAGCGTTTGATCAAGAGAGAGCTACCACTGCTGCTGCTATAGCCAAACTCCAGAGTCAAGTGAATGAATTAGCTACGCCCAAGCCAAATGTTCCACCCTATCCCCCTTTTGATGACTTGGCAGATTGAGAGCAGCAAATATGGGACACTATTCAAGAGCTACATAAACTACTCACAGTCAAGGACGTCCTGCTGAGGCGCCTCAACCTGACCCCCAGGTGCTTGAGTTAACTGCTCAAATTGCAGAGCTACAGCAAGACTTGCCGCCCTACGTGAGATGATGACAACTGCTGCTAGTCCAGTTGGGGTTGTTGACAAAGAAGGTTGCTGCCCTGGCTTACCAGGAGCCCCTTGGATCCAATTTGCTAGGGAACTAATTGCCCTAGCTAACAAGATGGATCAATTGAAGCGGCACCATACTGAGCTGGATAGAGACATACAAGAAATGAATGACTTGATCAACTCTGTGAACAACAGGTTCACCCCTTGCCTCTCAGTGGGACCATCCCTTACTTCTTGACTGGCTGAGCTCTCCACAGTAGTGACCACCCAAGGAAAGCCTAGATGCTACTGAACAACGGACCACTCAAGCTATCAATACAGGTGCCCGCGCTGTTGAGACCCTGACTACCCTTGAAGAGAGTGTTTGTCAGCTATGGGCTAGACAACCCCCCTCTAAATTCAAAGCAGAGTTCTCCCTGCATATAAACGTACTCAATAGCAACAATGGTGGTCCAACTCCAGAAGCACATTTTAAGCCTACCTTTAAGCAAGTTTTGATCCCAGAACCTCAACTATTGCAGTTTTCCTAAATATCTACAAAACTGCAATGAGAAGAGCCTCAGATGAGGTTAAGAAGGAACACATTCTAACCTGTCTACACCTGGCCTGCCAAGAGGTGGTGGTGCCTGAACTACCCACCATTGAGACGTGGGAAGATATGAAGCAGCTTCTGATTGACAAGTTTGATGGTGACCTTGGCCTGGAAATAAAAAAGGACGCTTTTATGCACATTGCTTTCAAGCCTAAAGAGACGCTAGCCAAGTTTTCAGACAGATTCTACATGGAAGGACAGCAGCTGATAACAAGCCACCAGTTGATTGCACATGAGGCATACATGGCTTGCTCTCAAGCCCTCAAGGTTAACCAGATCCTATGTCTTCACTTCAAGGCCCATAAAGCCATGCTTTCTTCCATGAAGAGCATAAAAACACTATTGCAGGACATGCACCTTACCCATTCTGGGGCAGTTGTGTGGGAGAATTGTGCTGCCTCTACCTCTGGTTTGTCTTCATATAGCCCATGTATCCTTACCATGAACTCACAGAATCCTCCTCAACAACAGGGTTGCCATAACTGTGGACAGATAGGTCATCATTCCTGAGTCTGCACCAATCCTTGAGTTGAAGGAGCTGATCCCAAAGAGCAGGCGGGAAAAGAACAGTCAACCTAGAGGCGGAGATGCTCTTGGTTGAAAATTCTTCCCAGTCTCCTTCAATTCCCCTCTCCATTGCTGACTCTGAGCCTACTGACACTGAGGCTTCTCCCATTCTGCTACTATTCCACAATATCTCTGATGACTCTGACATGGACAATTCTGATATAAAAGATTCCAACACCTATGGGTATTCAGTCCTGGCTGTCCCTGAAACTATTGCAGTCCCTTATAAGCTATGTTCTGGGAAAGCTACAGCAACTGCCAAGCCTCTTCCTGAAGCCAAGGAGGTTGTCTCTTGCCCTTACCTCACTCAAGCCAAGAGGTCTCTTGTGCTTGTTGAATCTTCCAAAGAAGCTGCTGAGGTTGCTGATGCTGTGTTCATAAATGTCTCAGTCTTGCTCCCTCTCCAGACAGTCTTTAAGGAGTTTCTGGGCCTAAGATGCATGTTTGAAAGTGGGACAAAAAACTAGAAGAAGATCAAGACATTCTGCCTGTCCTCCCTTCCTTTGGTTGTACTACCACCTATATGGAAATATCCATCCAAAAAGTGAAGATTAAGGCTGTTTTAGACACAAGGTCTCATGTTAATGTTGTCTCCTCAAAGCTTGTAAAGAAGCTCAAACTTTCCCCGACCTTAACTATCACCAGTTGTATGGCACAGCTGGGCTATCCATGACTTGAGCTATAGGAACTTATTCTGCTCTTCCTATGTGTTTTGGAAAACTACTCTTGGCTGTGCCTGCCGTTGTCTTGGAGAATGAGAGCTACAATCTTCTAGTTGGTACTCAATTCCTTTGGAAATACAATGGGATCATCAACTTAAAGTACAGCCACCTCTCTATATTATGGTACAAGGTCCCTTTGATCTTTGAAGAGCCAGTTAAAGTTCCCAGGAAGCGCCTCAAGACATGTGCCTTGGAATATCCCACTGGTGTTTTCACTTTAAAATAACATACCCATTCCTCTAATATGAAGTGCCCTCCTATGTCTTGTCCTTCATCTGAAGGGATTCCTCTCTTGGCCACTTCTGCTGTGACTATTCTTCCTGGGTCTCAGGCTATCCTAGACTCCCAAATATTGTATGAGTTTCCTGAGCATACATTCCTAGAGTTGTACTCTCCTCCCTTGCTAGGATGCAATGAACCCTATCTCTGTCCAGGAATCTTTAATGTCTCTCATAAAGACCCTGTTCAACTGCTGGTTGCCAACTTGACTTCTCTCCCCATACATGTGTCTAGAGGGCAGTTTTTTGGCTATGGCAGGTTGTTGAATGCTCCTGACGTCCTATCACTATATCCCTTTGGTACGTTCCAGGACTTTAACTTACCTGAGGATGAGCCCCAAGTCCTATTGTTATTCACGGCTCAAGACTTCCTGCAGCTATCTCTGGTTTAACAGGAAGAGGTGCTTGACCTGCTGGATTAGTTTTTGGATATCTTTTCTAAGGATAGTACTGATTATGATTTATCCAAAGGCGTCATTCATCAGATGGATACTGGTGATGCTCCCCCACTTTGTGCTAAACCCTACTGCCACAGTCAAGTAGAGGATGCTCAGATGTCTAAAGAGCTCAAACAACTTCTATACGCTGTACTGCTTGCTCCTTCCCAAAGTCCATGGGCCTCCCCCTTGCTCACACTGAAAAAAAAGGATGGAAGTCATTGTATTGTGATGGACTACCAACGCCTTAATTCCTTAACCAAAAAGGATTCCCACCCCTTACCACGTATTAATGATGCTACCGCCGCCTTGGGGGCTTCAAGTTCTTCTCTGCCATGGAACTAGCCTCTGGCTACTAGCAAGTTGATCTTCCTCATTAGGATAGACATAAGGCTGCGCTCAACACTTCTGAAGGATTATTTGAGCCTAAGCAAATCCTGCAAGGACTCTGCAATGCTCCAGCTACTTTCTGACAAGCCATGGACTCCTTCCTCCGTGATTTAAAGCTCTCGTGTGTTCTAGTGTACTTAGATGATATAACTGTCTTCAGTGCTGCCTTTGCTGACCACCTTGCACATCTTAAGAAAGTGTTCATAAAGATTTGTGAAGCTGGACTTAAGTTAAAGCCATCTAAGTGTGCCTTCTTCAAGGAACACCTTGAATTCTTAGGGCATGAGGTGAATCAGACAGGAATTTGAACCATGACTAAGAAAGTTGAGGCCATTGACAAAATGCTTTTGCCCACCAACTTGCAAGAGGTCCAAGTTTTTCTGGGTATAATGGGATACTATAGACAATTTATCCCTGATTTTGCTGACACTAGTTAACCCTTGGTACAGCTGTTGCGCAATGTCCCTTTTGAATGGACTACTAGTCAGCAACAGGTCTTTGAGACCCTCAAGCAAAAACTCAAAGAGGCTCTCATCCTATTATATCCTGACTACAATAAGGAATTCATCCTATATATTGATGCTAGTGACCTGGCTATTGGGGCTATCTTGGCTCAATTGGATGGTGAAGGTGTGGATCACCCTGTAGCTTATACCTCTTGTGTCCTGAATAAGCATGAGAAAAATTACAGTGTGTCCAAGAAGGAGTGCCTTTCTTTGCTGCATGCCATCAAGCAGTTCTGCCATTACATGTATGGCCCCATTTCACTGTGGTTACTGACCACGCTTTGCTCAAATGGCTACAGCAACTCAAGGAACCAGAAGGACAACTAGCTAGATGGGCTTTCCCCCTGCAAGGGTACAACTTCACTGTGCTGCAATGCCCTGGAATTCAACATCAGAATGCTAATGGACTGTCCAGAATGCCCATTCTTGCTTTGCATCCTGCAGAGGCTGATCTGTTATACAAACTAATTGGGTACCCTTCTTCTTGGGAAAAAGAGACAGAAGAAGTACAACTGGCCTTGTCCAAGCTATCCAAAGATACCCTCATACGTGACAATCAGCTCTTCAAGAAGGTACAAGACCAGTATCTGCCTTATGTATGACCCAGTCTTTGCCTCTTGTTGGTGTCATAAGCTTATAAAGAGACTGGGCATGGAGACATTGCCAAGACCTTTGACTGGCTTCAAAAGAATTACTTCTGGGAGAACCTTTGCCTGCTAATCCCAGATGTCATAGCTAGCTGCCATGATTGCCAGCTCCAACGTCCTAAAGCCGCCACTCATGAGTTCAAGCTAGTCCCCCCTCAACACGCATTTCACACTGTCAGTATTGACACTGTAGGGCCTCTCCCTTGCTCCTGCTCTGGTTGCCTCTTTATCCTAATTGCTGTTGATCATTTTAGCAAGTGGTAGAAGCTCACCTTACTAAAGACATCACTGCCAAGACAACTGCCACCTTTCTGCTGCAAGATGTATTTTTCTGCCACAGTTGCCCTCAAGTGTTGTTGTCTGACAATGGGACTAACTTCAACGCCAAGTTAGTGACCTCTGTTGTTGAAGCCTTGGGGTCTCACCAATCTTTCTTTGCCCCTATAATCCTTCCACCAATGGGGCTGTTGAGCGCGCAAACTCAACTCTAGTTTCTATTATGAGGAAGCTCACTTATTCTGACGCCGCCAACTGGGATCTATACTTAACCACTGCTCTCTTTGCCCATTGCCTTAGCAAACATTGTGTCACTGGGTATTCCCCTTTTTCTATGCTGTATAGTTGTGAAGCCACTACTCTGTTGCTCTTTAGGGCCCCCCTACTCTCCTCTGATAAGGCTATGAACCCTGATGAGCATATCAAGGACCTAGTTAACCAAATCATTGATATCCATACTTCTGCCTACCTGTCTGCCTATTTGACCAAGCTGCTTGAGCTCTCCTCTGACAATGCTGGGAGATCTTCCCTGCCTGAGTTCAACATTAGGGACCACACTCTTTACTATCAACATAGAGTAGGAGGATGGGCTCATAAGCTAGACTTGTTGTGGATAAGCCCTTGTATGTAACCTTCAAACAAGGGTCAGAGTATACTGTAAAACTCCTCTCTAGTGGTCAACTGTTTGCTTGTGTGCATGCCAAGTTCCTCCACAAGTACCACCCCCCTAAGGCCAATCTAGAGGGGGGCAATGTTGTTAATACCACTATTCACCATGTTTTGATTTTGCCTTCATTGGGTTATTTCAAGGACAAATCCCTCTCTTTTCCTTTTGCCCTTCGAAATGAGGCTGGCTCTGAATTGGTAAATACAATTGTTTGGTTTCCTGATTCTGCGCAACTTACTTGCCCCACTCATGCTTGTGGAGAGTGATCCTACTGTCCATGTACTGCTTTGTGGTAAAGCTACACAGTATATAATCCCAATTTCTATACCCAATAAAATTTAAGTTCTATTCACATTTTTGTCTTTGTGTCTCCACGTACTTCAGCACCTCTCTAGCCATGTCTAGCAGATATTATTCATTCAGGGCCACAAGGTAATCACATAGCCTTCCCTGCCATTCTAACCAAGACTTAGTATAAATCCAATCCTAAGGTTTGGATTTCCTGTTGTGACTCTGTGCTGCGCCTCAGATCACACCACCTTTTAAATGGAAAAAAAGCCATATAAAGTTTCCTTTTTATATATTATAAATTTTAAGTTTCTTTGTTTGATTTTAAAATACATTGCTTTATTTTAAACCCTTTTACTTATCATTTTAGGACAATAACACCTCTAAGCAGCCCAAAGGAACCAAGTGTCCCTCTAAGCCAACCAAATCTACCAAGATGAAGCCTGTCTTATCAAAGAAGGCCACCCCCAAGCCCTTCCCTGAGCCCTCTCCTGAGAAGAGACCTGCTCACTCCACTGGGAGAGAGAAATCTTATGGCTCCCTTATGGACCACAGTTTTTACAACTTGGTTTCAGATGAGGAGCCAACCAAGAAGAAGCGCTCAGCCTAAAAGTCCTCACCCAAGGGTAAGTCTCCTGCACATGAGGAGCACCACAACAAGCCCTCTTCTGCTTCCCCACCACCATCAAACTCCTCCCCATTTAGTTCATCATGGGATTATTCAAAGCCCCGCCCTGATTACTCCCCTGGCTTCCGCCATGCTCCTGCTGGCCCCTGGGACCCTCTGCTGGCCCACAAAATATGCAATGTTGATGACAAATTTAAGGTTCCCTCTTCCTTGCCTAAGTATTTTCCTATCATGAGTGTAAAGGGTGAACTGGCCATGGTGGCCAATGGTTATATTTTCTCTTATAAAAATTCCAACCAGGGTTTCAAGAGCCAGCACTATACCCACAAGGACCGCTCCTGCCCAGTGCGGCTCAATACTGAGCGCTGGGACTTGGTACAGACCATCAAGGGTGAACGTACTTGTGTGATGCCCAATACAACCATTGTCTGCCTTCTCAAATGGTATCTGGTGAAGGTCATGCCCACCTCAAAGGACCTTTCCCCAACCCAGCTGGCCGTGCTTGCATGTAAGCACCTGTCCCCCACCAACCTCAAGAGGGTCCCAACCCACACCCAGTTGGTCAAGTTTTTGAGTGATAGGCGCCAAGCCTCAACCCCCCTGGCCAAGAGTTCCACCACCATTAAAGACCTGGTCCTTTCTGATGCCCTCAAGAAGTCTGAGGACAGAGAGATGTTCCTGCTCCATGACAATGGGCAGGAAGTGGAGGATAGGATTATGGCCTACACCATAACCCAAAACCTGGAGCAGCTCAATACTGCTACCACCTGGCTGTGCAACGGCACATTTGTAGCCTGCCCAACCATCTTCAAGAAGCTTTGGGTCCTGCATGGGCAGTTCAATTACCAGGTTATCCCTCTTGTGCTCTTCCTCCTGCCTGGTGCTAAGACAAGACTACATCAGAGCATTTAAAATTGTCTGGGATGCTTTGAGCTCCCTTCCCACCAACCAGCTCCCCCCTCCCACCCACGCCACCAGAGCAAACCCTTTGTCTGTTGAGAAGGATGAGTCAAGCCTAGCCACAGAGCAGCTAGCTCATGCGCGCTCACTTGGGCCAAAGGTGATCATAATGGACTTCAAGCAAGCTCAGTTCAGAGCCTTCAAGGTAACCTTCAATGGAGAAGTCCAGGGCCGCTTCTTCTATTTTAGGAAGGCCCTCATCAAGAATCTCAAGAGCAAGAAGGAGCTTTTTGACAAGTATCTTAACAATGGTAAAGGGAAGTGCCCCTTTGCCATCACCCAGTTTTCTGCCTTGGCTTTTGTGCGGCCAGAGCATACTGGGCTTGGCTTTGAGGCCCTCCTGGAGGATGCTTAGGTGAAGAACCACTCCACCATTTTCAAGGGTTACCTTGAGTACTTTGAAAAGCAATGGGTAGGCAAGAAGATGACCACCCAGAGAGGAAAGAGCGGGTCCACTGCCCTTGGAATTGCCAGGGCGCCTGCCTCAAGGGGGAGATGAAGACCACATCTAGCCTTGAGGTTTGGCACAAGCACTTGAAGACCAAGTTTGGGTCCAACCCCAAATACAACAAGTTCTTTACCAAGCTACAGGAGGAGCAGGTCAGAAATGTCTCCAATTTTTGCAAACTGGCCAACTGGAGGGCCCCCAAGAAGAAGAGTAAAGATCAGGAGTGCCAGGAGGCAGTGAAAAATGTGGTGAAGAAGAAGTATAAGGTAGCAGAAATCAAAAAATACCTTGAAGATGTTGCAACTGTTCTTGCTGATGGGTTTAATTAGCCAAATAAATTTGCTTTGCTTTTCCTGGATTGATTTTACTATTGGGTTTTTGTATTTTTTAATTTATTTATATAATACTAATATTTTTAGGTATAAACAGTAAGTTTTAGATACAGTTTCAATGTGATTTTGTAAGAAATATCTTATATTTTGTTAATTTATCTAAGGCATGAGATTTTTTTAGTTGTGTTTATATGAAGTATAATAAATTTAAATTGGAATTTTCTTATATTTTGTAGTTATTATGATACATAAAATATATTTATTTTTGGTTCATTGTAATTTTAATTTTTATGGGAATAAAACATACTTTTATAATAAAAAGTATAATTTAAATTGTAAATTGAAAAAAGTTGCTTGTATCTCCTTAATCTAATTACTTATGATAATTTTTTATTGCATTTTTGAACTCTCTGAGATCATTTTAGTATATTAAATTATTTGAAAATATATTTTTTATATTAAAAATGTTCAGGGTAAAGTGTGCTGTTACTTAAAAAAGTGTTGACATCCAGGAGACAACATTATGTAAAATAGGGTTGTCACTTTACTATAGTGTCTATATTAAAAGTGTCAACATGGCCACTGTCAAAATTTTTAGTGTCAACATGGGTGCTTTTTACAGTAAAAGCACCCAGCTGCACTATTCTTTGAGAAATACAACTATCTTCCTGCTTACCAGATTGATAAAGAAAGCCCCCCACATCCAAACCTGACTGTCTGCCCCCTCAGCCCTGGACTGACACCCCCATCTGCCAACCAATATGCAGGCATAGTCTATATTACCTTGTCTGGGTTAGTTGAGACCATGGTACCCTCCACTGGGCCTTGGTAGGCCAATCAGCATCTTATCTCATTAGGTTAGCATCCCTCCTATATGGGCTCTACCCTCCTCCCAACAGAGTAAGGTGGCAGCCAAGGCCAATGGAACCCCCACTGGGATGTTGTATACTGTCAGTTTCCTTCAAACAGTCTGATACACTTGAATTTCAAATAAAAAGCTACACATAAGCTTAAAGAGGCTTTAGAGGCTATTAAATCCAAAGAAATATTTTGTTTTCAACCATTAGTATGCCAAAGAACCTATCTCAAAATGGTGATGATGGCACCAAAGAGACAGTGGACTATAGCCTAAATGATAACTAAACCCCTCTTTAAACCCAGAAAATGTTCATATATCAAGTATAGGAATGAAAAAGGAAAGGCTTCTTCATTGTTAAAAGAATTTCTAATCAATAAAGATATATATCTTAAATGTTTTGTTGTGGAAGGAATGTAGTATTTTGTACCTAAACTGATTTAAAATTTGGTTTACTGGGAGATCATCAACAGCTAAACTTCATATACTACAGACACCCAAAGAACATCCATCTCCTCAGCTGGTTTCTCTAACTAAACCCCATGAATATGTCTATATCATCCTTACCAACTGAACGTTGCACCCCAAGGCCTCATCTTTACTCTCCCTGATAACAGACCTTCCTTCAAAATGAAGAAAGTACTATAATATTGCCATTCTCTTATAGCAACTTCCATCCAATATTACAACAATATAGGATTTATCTAAATCATTGTGCTAGGATTAGCCACCAGGTTATTCTTTACAATATCCTCTTTGGGCCACAGCTTCTAACTATCTAGTGAAGATATCATATATTGTATTTATGTATTTCAAGGCCTGGACTGTCCTAATGTAGGAGAAGCAACCAGCCTCTGGTATGAGATATGATATTCTTGAAAGATGGGGTATGAATTTTCTAAATTAGTAAGTAATATTGAGCTATCTGTTAATAGCTACTCTGGGGCCATTTAGGTAGAGCAGGGTACATCTGAGAAGCTGATGGATGGAATCAAGAGGATTGATACTTCACCTTTTAAGAATGCAAAGTATGAGATGAAGGCATACATGTTAAAGTTAATCAAACCTGTCTATACTGCTGATAATTTGGAAATTTACCTTGAAAAATACCCAAAACCTGATTTTTATCTATTAATAAATATTTTATTTGCCATTTCTATAATAAATTTTGGCTTATTTATATTTCTAAGTTTAGTTCAATGTTTACTATTGATTTTAAATTCTAGGTAACTGGGTTTTATAATAGTATTCTAAATGTGTGTCAAAATAAAGCTTTTAGAAATCAGGGTATCAAAAAGATTGCTAGACTGTTTTGTGAGAAATTGGGTTGGTACCTTCAGTTGTTAAATAAAGAATAGGGGTTGGTTAGTATAAAACTTACAATTTAATATCTGGCTAAATTTCACTCTATAATATTATACTTAAAGGAATTTTAATTGGTTTAATATTAATCAATCCCCACTTTTTATTTTTATAAAATTCATCCATGGATATTTTGATTGTATCAGATTGTTATTTTTACAGGAAAAGAATTTGAATGAAAACCAATTAAGACTTTGCTTTCAATATTCTCGGTGTTGATAACTTGTACTTTACTGGTAAATTAAGTATAATTTCCAGATGGCTGGGGTTTTAAAAACACCCTATCCAATATAATGGAGTATTTTTAATGACTTTAAAAATAAAAACTCAATTCAGCCTAAAGCAAGATCTACTCAGATGAAAACAAAATCAACTGAGCTAAAAAAATCAATAAGTTTTATAGATTATCAATAGATTCGTTATATCTTCTATTTTGTTCTGAGATGAGCTGATTTTGCTTTAGGCTGGATTAATTTTTCTATCCCCAAATCTGTAAAAACTACTGTACTATTCGCTAATCAATTGGTCATAATCTATGAGTAACCCAATCCTTAGTAGCTATTAGATTTTAGTAGATTTATTCATGCTAAAAAAACTTGGAAGAATAGCTTATTTTAAAGTGATAACATTATAGATTTTTTTACTAATCTCTCAGTCAGTCTCTAATAAATACTAACTTCACACAATGTATTGATTGTCCTTTATTCCTGGATTATATATTTTTGTAGGGGCATTTACATTTAAGAGTTTTTTCTTTAGATGTCAATCTCTAATGCTAATGACTCAACTAAATTTTTAATGTTTGCAAGGTTCTGGATTGAAAAAAATGTCTTTTTTATGGTATCAATTTATAAACTATGTGGTTATATTTTGCATGTGACATATTAGAGTTATAGAGAATGATTTATTTCAATATTACATTATTAATAATAAATGAAATTATCAATAGTCCTTGGAGGATCCACTGCTGCAGTTGGTACATCCTCCAGCATTTCCACCCTTGTTAACGTTGACATTGGTGTTTGAGTTGCTGTTGTTGTTTGTATTGGAGTTGGAGTTCTTGTTGGCATTGGCATTGGCATTGGAGTTTGAATTGCTGTTCGAAGCAACAGAATGGCCACCAAGCTTAAGTTGACACAAGGACATAGAAATCACGATACCACATGTGCGTCGTTCAAGAGGAGAGGCAGCGACGAAGAGGAGACAGAAAGCAGATACAAGTGTGAATTTCATTGGAAGATTTGTAACGAAATTAAAGAGCTTTAATCCCTTTTATACCACCCACCATGTAGGCCTTTTAATTCAAAACGTTTAATAGATTTGGGGTTATTTTTAGAAAATTGTATATTAGTTTAAGGGGTTTCTTTGGTTTAAAAGATAAACTTGATTCTTTTGAAATTTATTCGAAAACATAATAAACATCTTTAAACTAGAGTTTTATAAAGTTGGGGTCCTAATTTAGCTATGTACATTGGATGGCTTAATAAATGAGAGTGCAGTCAAAACTAGCTTAACCACTACCTGCTAATGTACTCAATTACACCTCATACTTAAGCACAATCACATAAATTCCCACCTATCAAAGAAATATGGTTCTTATGCCACATCTTCGTATACCACTGCAGTTTATTAATGAATAAGTAAAATTATCGATGTCATTTAACCAGAGTGGCAGGAAATAGTGTGATGTAGGGCTGAGACGATGTACACTTATCAATCCCAAATGCACATGTATTTAAAGTAAATTGTCCTACCCTACCAACCCATCTGATTCGAGAGACTATTGAGTCCTAGCCCACATAACCTTTGCCAAATTCAAGGTTGACAGCTATTTTCAGCTAACCCATAGAAAAGGCACTTACAGGTTCATAAATATATTGCATCTCCCCCCCAATAGCCACTCCTTTCAATTCAGACTCTGGGTCGTCTTTATCGGATCAAACTAACCTTTTAACCACTGTCCAATTAAAATTTACCGCCCTTTAAATTAAACTATTTCAATAAATTCTAAATAAAATCAAATACAATGACTTAAACTCTATCATTTTCGATTTAATTATAGATAGTTAGGGTTTAGTTTAGCATTTATATTGCTACATCTGGTAAACTCGAAATTGCCATATTGAAAGCCTGATATCACTAAATGGCAGTACGGATATTGTTGGGAGAAAACAACAAAAGTCACATACAACCATAAAGCATCGAATCCCTTTTAAAGTTAATTTTTAAGTACCCACCTTGTTTCTGACACTATTATTTCCATCAACCAATTGATATAATCATGTCATTTCCAATGCTTTAAAATAGAACCCATCTCGAAAATACAGCGAATGATGTAATAAAGTTGGAAATTGGTTCATTGAAATAAGGTGTCGGGAACAAAGTAGCTATCTAAAAAGTGTTTTTAAACCGGGATCTTAAGTTTAAAGCAGTATGAGTTATGAACTCTACTCGTAATGTAAGGCTTTTTATTAAAAAAAATTACCTACACCAAAAATCAGCAAGCATGAGAGATTTAAATTGCAATTTATATGACTACAAAATTCAGCAAAGATAAATCGGTGGTGCAACAACGTTAATCACCTTTAAGATTAACAAAATAAAGCAGCCCAAACAACCCCTCAACTGCCAGGTCAGCAGCACATACAAGCTGACCTACTATTAAAAATAGGTTAAATAATAGTAACATAGTAAATTAACTTGCATAAAATCGAGTCTGGATGACTTAATGCCTTAATATCAGCTTGAGTGCTTCTGAGGTATAAAACTTTAAATTGGCTTGATTTCATAGTTTTTTGTATTTAAATTCATTTGGCAAGCCAATAGGTCGTTTGGGTTCATTTTTGCATACAATACCTTAAAAACACATGAGAATAATGTATAGTGAGGAGGTGGATTGTAATTTAAAACTGTATGAAAATTAAAATATAAGCTTCTCAATCTTTGATAAAATTTTATTTACGACTTTATTTTTTAAACCAGTGGTTTGGGTCTAACAACTCTGATAATATACTTATCTACAAGAGATAGGCTGTCTGCTATATGTGTGCTTCAAATTCATAATAATAAGGAGATTAATTCAAAATAAAATTAAGGTTTTAATTAATATGGTTTGTTACACTTTTTATATAATTAAATATTCATGCTATATACTGAGGCTTTATTTGACTAAAGATGGATGGGATTGACTAATTTAAAGAGAACTAAATAAATTAGATGTAAAAGATTGTTTTAAGCTATAAGTATTTATCTGGCATATTTTACTTATTATTGTATTGAGATAATAGGATATTTTAACTTGATGCATCATCTGACTTTATATCAAACATCAGAATTTAAACTTTCTGAATGTAACATCTTTCATGGCAACAATCCTAAAGTGCATTTTTGCTTATATTTTTTAACTTTGTAACAATAAAAAATACAGAAAGCTTGTTCTATAAAAATCTTTAATGTTATTAGTTTGTTTTCTGGCAAGGAAACATGCTTTATTTAAATTTAAAAGGGTAAATATTTAAAATTAAGCCTTTTAAGTACAAAAATGGAATTAAAAATGATCCTATATGTATATTGTCAGAAAATTGCAGACCATGGTATTTTATCATCCGCCAGATGATATCCTAAGTCTTCTAACATTAGGAAAGTACAGAAAACCTGTGACTTTGGCAGAACCTTTGGTCTGGAATATTTTGTTGTCATCAGAAGTAGCAAGTCTGACTGGGCCCAAACCCCAAGGGATTTGGGATGGTTCTTCCCACTTCTGGATATAGGTTCATGTGTTGTCTTTATATTTTACTATAGATAATTATATTGTATAACAACAGTATCATCTTTTGCTCTACTAATAAAGCCTAAGGGAGGATCACATTAAGGAAATAGGACTTGGATCAATCAACAAGTCAATATGGAATCATCAGTCTTTTATTCTAATGGACTGGCTTTAAGGCGGCCCACCTAGCCACATTTTATCTGAGTTAGCTCACAACGCTAGAAGAGACTGAAGTAGCATTAGGGCAACACAACAGGAGGCCTATCCTTGTTGGGGTGGTTTTGATGGAAGCTTGCTTGACATCTTCCAAAGATTGGTATCTTTTCTGTCTACCTGGGCCACTTCCAGGGCTAGCTAGCCAGTGGGTGGCTACTAGTTTACGGAGATGATTGTTTCATTTAATCAGAGCTACTCTACTGTAAATTCAGAACCTAAACATAAAAATGTGGGATTGTCAAATAATTGGTTCAAATTTCAAATCACTTTGCAGGATGGCATTTTTTTAATTAAATTGATTTTTTTGAGTATTTATTTGAATATTTGAAAATTCAGGATCTCATAGACACTTTGCAAATTTAAAGTCAAACTGCATATTTCCAATAACCAAAATGAATTAACTGGAATTAGTTTTAAAGCGTTCAAATCCATCAACCATTTTCATTAAGTTTACTATGTTTTTTTTGAAATTGCGGTAATGTCAAATCCATGAACCAAATTTCAAATCACTTTTGAATGCCACTAGTAAACTCAAATATTAATTGTGGGAACTGGAATCCAAATTTAATGTACACTAAGCACACTAGGAAACACCAACCCAAATCAAGAAGCTCCACCACAACTAAAATCAAATGAAAAATTCAATCTCAATAATAATAATTAGACATAAAAAGTGATTAAACTTTAAAATCATCCAAACCTGGAAAGGATACAATATTATACACTTCAAATCACAGATATAGAAATTCTGTTACTATTCAAGGTTAAATCAAGAGAAAATAACTACTCACAAATAAACCAATAAATCCAAATAAATACATATTTAATCTAAAATATATATTTTATTTTATTTTTATGGACCATCAATTGCATTCCCAACCAGCTCCTGCACCAGCCCGCGGGGCAGCCCATCCACAAGGGCATCCCAGAGGGTCCAAGAACAGACCCAGAACCCAACTTGAGGGGAGTCATGCCAATACACAGGCCTCCCAAGGTGTCAGCGCCAGCCAACCACCTCCTGCATCTCAAGCCCAATCAACCAGCCTGAATCCCAGACAGAAGCCACTCTCAAGGCCTTCCACAAAAGTTTCCCATACAAAGGTCATTTGAAATAATGAGGTTACATACACCTCCACTGTGTACCCAGTTGGCACCCAGCCCCGCACTCTTTATCCAAGAGTTGCTAATTCCTGCCCTTGCGTCTTTGATACATCATATGAGCCATTGACCACCACTGTTGAGCCATCTGTGCCTGTGTCTTATACCACCATTGATGGCGCCAGCGCAACCAAGCATGATCCCACCTTCTACACAAAGGTCCCCATCCCCTGTGTTGAGCCTGCTAGCCAGGATGCTGTGGTACCTGCCAAGGGCCGGCATTAGTTGTCAGATAGTGAGTGTTAAGCTCTCCTCAACTGCTTGAACAGGGGAATGGCAGTTTGGGATATTGCGTCACAATTTGGTGACACGGCCAGATATATTGGCAACATCAACACCAAATATGGCAACACTGGGCAAATTGCAAAATCTGCCAAGGCTAAGCGGCAGCCCAGCCTACTTCAGCCCACCCATCTCAAGGCAATCAAGCAGTGGGTTACCAAGGATTGCCACCTGGACTCACTTGCTGTCCAATCAATTCTTGCCACAGAGTTTGGGCTTTCTGTTTCCAAAACCCTTGTTTACAAAGCAATGGTTGATTTGGGCTTCTCCTGGAAAGTACTGGGAGTTTTGCGGTTCAACAGAAATAATGATAAGACCATTGAGGATGCACACATTTATGCCAAGACATATCTGGCCCTAAAGGAGACTGGGAATGTCCAGTTCTTCTACATCAACAAATTGTTGTTTTCCTTCTCACTCAGGTCTAGGCATGGGTGGGTTGAGAAGGGGTCCAAGGACGGCATAGCCCATTGTGCAGCTGTCTGTTCCCAGACATATTTGATGGATGCTCTTCTGGGTCCTCACAGTTTAGATCAATACCAGATGATTAAAGCCTCCCATAACAGCATGACATTTCTTTATTTTATCCAAACTATCAAGGAGTATCTCCAGATCAATTACCGCAGTACAACCAACATTGTTGTGTTAGATAATGTCGGGCTCCACAAAGTGGATCTGGTTGTGTCTGAGTTCCCCCTATCAACAAAAATAGCCACACCTCCAGCCATCAGCTTACCAATTGTCTAATGAGACTTCTCTTCCTCCCACTATATTCCCCATTTCTGAATCCAATCAAGGAGGTGTTTTGTTGGATCAAGAATAAGGTGAAACAAGGCCTCCCTCAGGACACTGAGGATCTCTTCAAAATTCTCGAGATCAGCCAATTTGCAATGCCACCCAATGTGGTGGCAGCTTTTTACAAGCACTTGGAATCCTTTCTCCCTAAAGCCCTGGCCTCCAAGCCAATCAGATAAATGGGCGTTCCAGGTTTTATTTGTTTTTATTTTTATTTAGTTTGTTTTTATTAAGACTCAATAATTATTATTTATATATAATAACGTGGCATTTGATTGTATTATAGACATATAAGAATACATAGAAAAGGTAAGTAAAATTAATCATACTAGGTAAGAGGACATATATTTTTATTCTAATGCACTTAATATTATATTGACTGTTGCACTAACAAAAAAATAAATTAAAAAAGATAGAAATAAATTAATTTTATTTAAATAATTGTGAATCCTTATTGGTACTCTGGCTTTTTTAAGCCACAAATTGGACCTTGCAGGTCATCATCTGATCCTTATTATTTCAGTGCCACTATAGCCACACAGCATGGAAACCAATGATTTTCATGTATTGCTTACTAATTAGTACTTAGGACGCAGGTCAAGCATATTGAATATATTTATCAAATCATATTACAAGGGAAAGGTAATTTGAGTTCTAAACAATCACTTGTTTAGAACAATAGTGGAGCGGGCCGCATGATGAGGATAAATTTAATTCTTGTTGTTTATCTATGTAATAAATGAACCTGTACTTGACTAGCTAGCAAATAAAAACATTTTTAACTTATATTAATATTTGACACAGTCACAACTTTAACTAATGTCTTGTAATATATTTAGATATATTAATATTATAATTTACATACTAAAATTTAAAATTAAAATATTAAAAATTTAAATATTTTTTTAAATATTAAAATTTGTATATTAAATTTAAATATTTTTATTTAATTGTGAATTATTTAATATTGAAATATTTAATATTAAAATTTAGATATTAAAATATTTAAAATTAAAATTTTACTATTAAAATTATAATATTACATATTTCAATATTAAAATTTTAATAATTAAAATAAAAATTTAAAAAAATAAATTTTAAGTTATAAGGGAAGATGATTTATTAGGGGGATGCAAATTGCTAAGGGGGATGTGATTATTCTGGGGTATTATTCCCCAAAATTATATTTTCTGATAATGTGTCCAATTGGGACCATGTACTGATCTGTATATGGTGGACAACTCTGGCGCCAATTGCTAGAGGGGTGGCACCCAACACCCCGGTGTTGGCTGAGCGTCTTATTAAAGGCAATATCAAAAGCAAACAACAAGGAGTTGGTTCTCTGGAGGTATTGTGTACCCGTACAACAAAGCTAACATAAAACAGTTGTATAGGACATGCTTTACGGTTTGGTAGCCCTGCAGTGTCTTCATTTTATCCAGTGCCAGCCGGCAGACGTCCATTTGAAGGGGGATGTCCTCCAGCTTCTTAATGTTGGCCTTCATAATGCAGTGTAGTACTACCCCAAGGTAAACAGCAAGATGCAGTCGCTGTGAGGTATATTTTTCTGCAAATAAGCAGAATTTCTTGTAGATTATCACTAATTGATTTGTATAGGATGTGTTTGAAAAATTGAGTAAAGGAGAGTTGGGCATTTTGGAGGCATCCACAACCCATGCCTCTGCAAACAATATAAATAATGGTTTCATTTTATTGACTAAAAATGCATCACCTGTTTGATTTGATATTGATTTTATAAAATTATTGAATATTGCAGCTTTGATGTTTTCTTGTGGAACTTGAAATTGAATTTTTTCAGGTTAATTTCATATGTGTTCATAGTTGAAAATGAAAAATGTTCAAGGCATTCAAATATATATTTGTCAAAATCCATGTTGACATTTATTTGGACATCCATCATTCCTTTGAAGTTGATACTTGCGTCTACTTCTTAGGCTTCTTTGACCCAGGTTGAGCTTCCTTCTGGCGCTTTGAATTCCCTATTCATTGCTTCTTTTGTTGCATATTGATTGATGTTATCTTGTACTATTTTATTTATTTGTTTTACAGGGGCTACCAGTGATTGGTAACCCCTGTAGAACCAACTTGGTGTAAAAGTTGCCACTTCTGCAACTTCATCCCCATTCCTAGTTATAACTAAAGTAAATACAAATAAAACATAAAAAGACTTACTGATTGTTTTCCCTGTGGCTCCCTCAGCCACAGGCGCCCCTTCAGCAAACTTCATGAGTGTTGGCTGCTCTTCATTTGTTTTTCTGGGCTTGATTTTCTTTATTTTTTGTGTTACTTGTGTTTCCTCTTGATTTTCATTAGTTGAATTTTCTTTGTTTTTTGGGGCACTCCTGCTTCTTGACTTTATTTTGCTTTCATCTGTTTCCATTTGATTATTTCCCTCTTTGTTGGTGTTTATTTCCTGTGGGATTTCAGTTCCTTCAATCACTTTGATCTTCTTATTGTTTTCTTTGGCCCCCTGCCAGAACTCCCACAAATTGTAGGCGCGTCATTGAACTTCAGACTTGATAGGAGTGTTCCCTGTAGATTGATCAACGCTTCTTTGTTCTTTTTGTCTATGATATTTCCTAGTTTATTCAGAGCTTCTTCTTTTGACTGGATTAATGGCTGGCCCTTGTTACCCAGCTTTCCTGTTATTATTTCCCTGATATTTTTTTCTATTTCAACAACCTTTTGCAGGTGTGCTTCTAATTTATTTATCAAATTATAGATATTTGACATTTTGTTTGAATTACATCAAAAAACTGGTTTTTATAGTACTACTTTCAATTTGTGAATATTTTTCATCATCATTAATAAATTAAAGACCATAAATGTAAATATTACATTAGAATATTGCAATATACGTCAACTCTTGATATTTTGATATTATGTGCATAACTCAATGAATTTTGCTTAATAAAATCCATTTTAAACTTGGCCTTTTCCATTGTAATTTAATGAAATGGACTGTGTTTATATTAGAGAGCCATTAACACTTATTATAATATTAATAATTAGTGTATTTTACAGCCTGTATATAACCTATTGGTAATAGTTCTGTAAACTTTTCAGTCAGATTTTATAAGGTAATAATAATGTAATGGATTAATAAATTACTGTTTATTGTCATTAATTGGCTGATTTTCTTTGCTGTGGCAATTGTGCATTTTCTGATATTTATGCACTAGTATCCAATTGGTTGGTTTCATATCCAATCACACAGGCAATAGAAAACATGGTTGCCACCCCCAACCACATCTGGTCTTGGGGTGGCAACTTGATTTCCTATTGCCTGTGCAATTAGTGTGAAACCTACCAATTGGATACTAGTGTGTAAATATCAGAAAATGCACAATTGCTACAGCAAAAAAAATCAGCCAATTAAAGTAAAAAAACAGTAGTTTAATAACACATTACATTATTACCTCACAAAATCTAACTAAAAAGTTTATAGATTATTACTAATAGGTAAATATGCAGACTGAAAATGCACTATGTATCAATATTTGTAATAAATGTTAATGGCTCTCTAATTTAAAAACAGGCAAATAAATAAATTACAATGAAAAAGGCCTTGTTTACAATGAATTTTATTAAACAGAATGAATTGCTTATGCATATAATATCAAAATATTGAGAGTTGACGTCTAATTGCAATATTTTAATGCAATATTTACGTTTATTGACTTTAATTTATTAATGATGATGAAAATATCCACAGAAATAAGTATATGTTACCACATCAAATGTACACCATTCTTTTCATATGGGAATGTCAATAATGTAAAAAATATGTTATTAGTTATAAATCAAAAGAAATAGTATCAATTTTAATAAGTTTTCACAAAGAAAGGTTTTATTTTACTCATCAAAGGACAAGTAGGGGAGGGAATGGACAGAATGCACGGTGTCATCATCTGCGCCTGTGAAAGGGACAGCATCAGAGATAGTGGTGAGGAAATGGGTGATGGTTTGGGAGTTGGGGTTGGAAGGCAGGTGGCTTGATGGGGGGTTGGGGAGGCAGGTCTTGTTGACTGGGAAGGGGCAGCAAGAGCTGATTGCTTCAATTGTCAAATTTGTCTTCTGTCACATATGCGGGCTTGGTGAAACAGATGGATTGGCGTGAGGGGAGGCAGGAGTCCTTTCTGGACTTATCACTATCACTTGAATAGAAAATGACAAGATCTGATAGGTCCTGGACAAACACAGAAGGGAAAAGCTCATAACCCTTATCAATTTGGGTGCACAGTTCATTGTATGTGGCAGGCTTTAAGCGCCTGAGAGCAGAACCAAAATTATAGAGACACACATCTGCAAGATGTATGTCAGCGTGGTTGATGGGGTAGAACTAACAGGTATGCCCCACAGCCCTGATTTCTTGGGTTGCCCATTCCTGCTGCTCCATCTCAGCACTCAGAACAACTGTGTACTGTAAATTCAGAACCTGAACGTAAAAATGAGGGATTATCAAATCCTTGGTCCAAATTTCATCTCTTTTGCGGGCAATTTAGCTGAGTGAAAATTAAAATATTTAATAAAAGCAACCATTTAATTTGACTTTTTTGGTTTATGTAAATTGGCAAATTTTGAATCTCTTGAGAAGATAACTCAACTAACAAAAGACAAAACACAACAAACAAATGCGGGATACATGAATCAGAAATGCGGGATTATAATGTATGATTTGAGATTTCCTGTATTTCAAACAAATCATAGACATTGTGTAAAACTTAGGGAATCTGAAATTGCGGGATTGTCAAATCAAAGAACCAAGTTTCAAATCATAATTGCAAGGAATTTGAAATAAATATAATTTATGGGCATCTCAAAAAGGATGCTAAAGGATCTAGAGCGGATTTGTGATAATTCTTTTAGGAATCATAGGCATTCTCAAAAAGCACCCTATTCCAATTTAGGACGGCTAAAATTTAGATGCTACTATTCACCAACTTAACATACTTAACAATAAAATTGACTAAAATATAAACTCCTCTTTTTGAGCTTAAGTTTTTTAATAAAAACTTATTATGTCTTCTTTCAACAACAATCAAGTCAATGAGCTGTTCCTTGGCCTTGACAAAATCATGCAGGGCTACGCTAGATCTCTTAACAGTGAAGCCTCCCTCTATGGCCACTCCCAACCTGCAGGCCCCTCTGCAAGCACCACCCAGGAGTGTGTTCTTTCTCCTGCAACTTCCAGCATGGCCCTGTTTGCCCATCACACACAGGCAGCTGCCAACCCAAATCCTGTATCAACAATGGCATCTGGAACCAGCCATTTGAGCCATGGGGTCACCCAGAGAGCCCAGAACCCCAAAACAGCCAATCAGATGACATTGACCAGTTCCCAAGATAGACACTTCCTCCCCCAGCCAATCAGCCTGCAAGACGCAGAAGAAAATTAATCACTCCAGAGATTGTTCTCAAAAAATGGTTGAAAAGCGAGGGAAGCTTATGTCCCTTGGGGAAATTGCGGCTACAATGGGGTTTGCAAAGTCCACTGTGGCTGCAACCCTGCAAGCCCACACCAACTGTGGCCCCCCTACCAAGAAGACCCCAACTGGTGCCTGTACTTTGAACAAAGGTGACACAGCCCATCTACTTATGATGGCCATTATAGAACGTGACCCGCGGATGCCCCTAGTTCAGGTACGTCTCCAGTTGGGACTTCACAGCATCTTCACCAACAAAAGAACTGTGAATTTTTGGATGCACAAAGTTGTGGTTGCTGCTAGAATCTTTTCCAATCAATTTCTCAGTGGCCCCATTTTGGTGGATACTGACCCCTACAATTCAACTATTATTAATTTTATCAAAGGAAGGGCAATGAGAGCCTGTAATGATGTCATCTTTCTGCTGTATGCTAAGATATCTGCAAGTATTCAAGACTATGGAGAAAAGCATATCTAGTCTGACGTGTACAAGTGCGGCCTCATCTTGTATTGTTTTGTTGGGGTTTTATTGGCAGTTTCCCCATTGGGCATTAATTATTACTCAGCAATATTATACATCACAGATGGGTATGCCTACCAGACGGAGATCAAGGCCATGCTGGAGGAGTGGGCCACACAAAACGCTGTGCACACAGTTGTACTGAGTGCAGAGATGGAGCAGTGGGAATGGGCAACCCAAGAAATCAGGGCTGCGGGGCATACTTGTTGGTCCTACCCCATCAACTACGCCAACATGCATCTTGCAGATGTATGTCTCTACAATTTTGGTTCTGCCCTCAGGCGCTTAAAGCCTGCCACCTACAACAAACTATGCACCCAAATTGATAAGAGGTATGAGCTTTTCCCTTCCGCGTCCATCCAGGACTTATTTGATCTCATCCTCTTCTATGCAAGTGATAGAGATAAGTCCAGAAAGGACCCCTGCCTCCCCCCATGCCAATCCATCCGTTATGTCAAGCCAGTATATGTGACGGAAGAAGAATTTGAGCAATTGAAGCAATCAGCTCTTGCTGCCCCTTCCCAGTCAACAAACCCTGTCTCCCCAACCCCCCATCAAGCCACCTGCCTTCCAACCCTGACTCCTAAACCACCACCCATTCCCTCACCACTATCTCTGATGCCGCCCCTTTCACAGGCGCAGATGAAGGCAATGTTCATTCTGCCCATCCCCTCCCCTTCCTGTCCTTTGATTAGTAAATAAATCTTTTCTTTGTGACAACTTATTAAAATTGATATCTCTCTTTCAATCCATAGTTAATAATATTTTCTTTTTACATTTTCAACATTTCCCATAATTAATACAATGTTGTACATTTCACAAATAACTTAAAACTATGAGCATACATATTTTTCATCATCATTAATAAATTAAAGACAATAAACATATATATTGCATTAAAATATTGCAATTAGACGTTAACTCTTAATATTTTGATATTATGTGCATAACTCAATGCATTTTGACTAATAAAATTCATTGTAAACTTGACCTTTTTCATTGTAATTTATTTAAATTGACTGTGTTTATATTAGAGAGCCATTAATACTTAGTACAATTATGGATACATAGTGCATTTTACAGCCTGTATATTTACCAATTGGTAATAATTCTGTCAACTTTTCAGTTGGATTTTGTGAGGTAATAATAATTTAATGTGTTAATATAATACTGTTTATTGTCATTAATTGGCTGATTTTCTTTGCTGTGGCAATTGTGCATTTTCTGATATTTACGCACTAGTATCCAATTGGATGTGAAACCAACCAATTGGATACTAGTGCATAAATATAAGAAAATGCACAATTGCCACAGCAAAGAAAATCAGCCAATTAATGACAATAAACAGTATTCTATCAACACATTACATTATTATTACCTCATAAAATCCAACTGAAAAGTTGACAGAATTATTACCAATAGATAAATATACAGGCTGTAAAATGCACTATGTATCAATATTTGTACTAAGTGTTAATGGCTCTCTAATATGAACACAGTCAATTTATTTTAAATTATAATAAAAAGGCCAAGTTTACAATGAATTTTATTAGTCAAAATGCATTGAGTTATGCACATAATATCAAAATATTAAGAGTTGACGTATAATTGTAATATTTTAATGCAATATTTATGTTTGTTGTCTTTAATTTATTAATGGTGATGAAAAATATGTATGCGTTGAAGATAGTACTATAAAAACCAGTTTTTTGATGGAATTCAAACAAAATGTCAACTATCTATAACTTGATTTACAAATTAGAAGTACACCTGAAAAAGGTTGTTGAAATAGAAAAAATATCAGGGAAATAATGACAGGAAAGCTGGGTAACAAGGGCCAGCCACTAATCCAGTCAAAAGAAAATGCTCTGGATAAATTGGGAAATATTATAGATGAAAAGAATAAAGAAAAATTACTTAATCTACAGGGAACAATTTTATCAAGTCTAAAGTTCAAAAATGTGGCCTACAATTTGTGGGAGTTCTGTCAGGGGGCCAAAGAAAACAATAAGATCAAACTAATTGAAGGAACATAAATTCAAAAGGAAACCAACACCAATGAAGAGGAAAACAATCAAATGGAAACAGATGAAAATGAAACACAATCAAGAAGCAGAAGCGCTTCAAGAAATACAGAAGCTTTATCAAATGAAAACCAAGAAGAAACACAAGTTGCAAGAAATATAAGAGAAAATTCAGCCTAAAAAATTAATGAAGAGCATCCAACGCTCATGAAGTTTGCCGAAGTGGCGCCTGTGGCTGAGGGGGCCGCAGGGAAAACAATTAGTAAGTCTTTTTATGTTATAATTATTTTAGTCATCACCAGGAATGGGGATGAGGTCCCGGAAGTGGCAGCTTTTACGCGAAGTTGGTTCTACAGGAGTTACCAATCACTGGTAGCCCCTGTAAAACAAATAAATAAAAACTAAATTAATAAAATAATTCAACAGAATATGTTTAATTTTTCAAGTAGTGAAGCTAAAAATAGGGAATATTTACCACCCGCAGGGTGCTTGCCGTGGTTGAGGAAAGCATATGAAATAGGATCAAGTATCAACTTCAAAGAAATGAATGAAATTTGTGGGGATATCAAATTAAACTTTGATGAATATATATACAAAAGCATTCAAAGATTCCCCTTCACAAACATCAACAAATATGAAAAGAATTTAATAAAAACTGGCTTTCAAATTGGAACTGAATATTTGAAAACTGCAATTTTTAATGAAGTATTTAAGGCACTGTCAAATAAAGTTGGGGATGCAGTCCTTGTGAATAATTTTAAACCTTTATTTATTTTGTTTGCCTAGGCCTGGGGGGCTGATTCAAGTTGGGCGCCTCCCCCAGAACCCTCTTCAATTTCAACCAAATATCTTATATCAATAGGTTAGTTCAAACATTCAAAAAATTATGCATGTTCTTGGAAAATTATACCTCACAAAGAATCCACGTTGCAGTATACCTGAGAATCCTCCTTCACTGCATATTAAAAACCAACGTCAAAAAGTTGGAGGATGTACCTATTCAAATGGATATTTGCAGTGTAGCCCTCAACTGCCAGAAGACACCGCGGGGATATAGGACAGTTGAGCACGTCCTGTATGACTCTTTTCCATTGGCAACATTATATGGGTACTACGTGCCCCCTGAAAAAACCCTACTAGTTGATTCACTCACCCACCTTCCTTTTATCAAACAATCAACAACCACTGGAGTACAGGGTGCCATCCCTCTAGCAATTGCACTCAGGGTTGTTCACCACGTACAGAAGAGTATGTGGATTCAATTAGACACATTAGCTGAAAATTTAATTTTGGGGTATAATTCCCCGGAATAATCACATTCCCTTTGCAATTAACATCCCCCCAATAAATATTTTTCCCTTGCAAATTACATTTTTCAATATTAAAATTTCAGTATCTAAAAGTTAATACTAAAATTTTAATAATACATATTATAATACTTAAATTTTTAATATCAAATATTTTAATATTGAATAAATCACAATTTAATAAAATTGTTATATTTTGATTATTTAAACTTTAATATTTAAATTTTACAATTTATAATTATAATTTTACTTTTAATATTTTAATTTTAGTTTTAATTTTTAAATTATAATAGTAATATATAATTAGGTTGATAACAATAAAGGGACAGTTTAATAAAGTGAACATGTGTAATAACAAAATATGATTTATAAATTTGTTTATTTACTAGCGCGTTGAGTACGGGTTCATTTATTACATAAACAAACAACAAGAATTGAATTTATCCGCATCATGCAGCCCGCTCCACTTATATTCTAAACAAATGATTGTTTAGGACTCAAATTACCTTTCCCTTGTAATATTATTTGATAAACATATTCAATATTCTTGACCTGCGTCCTAAGTACTAATTAGTAAGTAATATATGAAAATCATTGGTTTGCATGTTGTGTGGCTATAGTGGCACTGAGATAACAAGGATCAGATGATGACCTGCAAGGTCTGATTTGTGGCTTAGAAAAGCCAAAGTACCATCAAGAATTCACAATTATTTAAATAAACTAATTTATTTCTATCTTTTTTAATTTATTTATTTATTAGTGCAAAAGCCAATAGTAATATTCAGTGCATTATAATAAAAATATTTGTCCTCATACCTAGTATAATTAATTTTACTTACCTTTTCTACATACTCTTAGGTGTCTATAATACAATCAAACATCACATTATTATATATAAATAATAATTTTTGAGTCCTAATAAAAACAAACTAAATAAAAATAAAAACAAATAAAACCCAGAG
Organism: Entomophthora muscae; assembly: GCA_014839935.2. Lineage (NCBI taxonomy): Eukaryota > Fungi > Entomophthoromycota > Entomophthoromycetes > Entomophthorales > Entomophthoraceae > Entomophthora > Entomophthora muscae. The sequence goes on from QTSX02007189.1 coordinate 135,052, forward strand.
CGCCCATTTATCTGATTGGCTCAGAGGCCAGGGCTTTGGGGAGGAAGAATTCTGAGTGCTTGTAAAAGCTGCCACCACACTGGGTGGCATTGCAAATTGGCTGATCTTAAGAATGTTGAAGAGATCCTCAGTGTCCTGAGGGAGGCCTTGTTTCACCTTATTCTTGATCCAACAAAACACCTCCTTAATTGGATTCAGAAATGGGGAATATGGTGGGAGGAAGAGAAGTCTCATTGGACAATTGGTAAGCTGGTGGCTGGAGGTGTGGCTGTTTTTGTCAATGGGGGGAACTCAGACACAACCAGATCCATTTTGTGGAGCCCAACATTATCAAGCACAACAATGTTGGTTGTACTGTGGTAGTTGATCCAAAGGTACTCCTTGATGGCTCAGAGAAAATCAAGAAATGTTCCGCTGTTATGGGAGCCCTTAATCATTTGGTATTGGTCCAACCCACGAGGACCAAGAAGCGCAACCATTGAATAGGTCTGGGAATGGACAGCTGCAGGATGGGCTACGCCATCCTTGGACCCCTTCTCAACCCACCCATGCCTAGACCTGAGTGAGGAGGAAAACAATGATTTGTTGATTTAGAAGAACAGGACATTCCCAGTCTCCTTTAGTGCCAGATATGTCTTGGCATAAATGTGTTGATCCTGGATGATCTTTTCACTGTTCCTATTATACGGCAAAACTCCCAGTACTTTCCAGTAGAAGCCAAAATCAACCATTGTTTTGTAGACAAGGGTTTTGGAAACAGAAAGCCCGAACTCTGTGGCAAGCATTGATTGGATAGCAAGTGTGTCCAGGTGGCAATCCTTGGCTACCCACTGCTTGATTGTGTCAATGTTAATAGGCTGAAGGAGTTTGGGCTGTCATTTTGCCTTGGTGGATTTGGCAATTTGCCTGGTAATGCCATACTTGTTCATGTTGGCAATGTATCTGGCCGTGACACCAAATTGGGATGCAATATCTCAAACTGTCATTCCCCTGTTCAAGCAGTTGAGTAGAGCTTCACACTCACTATCCATCAACTGATGCCAGCCCTTGGCAGGTACCACAGCATCCTGGCTACCAGGCTCAACACAGGGGACGGGAACCTTTGTGTAGAAGGTAGAATCACGCTTGCTTGCAGTGGCGCTATCAATGGTTTAATACACAATAGGCGCAGATGGTTCCTCAGTTGTGGCCAATGGCTGATAGGAGGTATCAAAAACGCGGTGGCAGGAAGTAGCAATTCTTGGGTCAAGAGTGCAGGGCCGGGTGACAACTGGGTATACGGTGGAGGTGTAAGTAACCTCATTATTTCAAATGACCTTTGTATGGGAAACTTTTGTGGAAGGCCTTGAGAGTGGCTTCTGTCTGGGATTCAGGCTGGTTGATTGGGCTTGGGATGCAGGAGGTGGTTGGCTGGCGCTGACACCTTGGGAGGCCTGTGTATTGGCATGAATCCCCTCAAGTTGGGTTCTGGGTCTGTTCTTGGCTCCTCTGGGACTCCCTCCTGGATGGGCTGCCCCGCAGGCTGGTGCAGGAGCTGGTTGGGAATGCAATTGACGGTCTATAAAAATAAAATAAAAAATATATTTTAGATTAAATATGTATTTATTTGGATTTATTGGTTTATTTGCAAGTAGTTATTTTCTCTTGATTTAACCTTGAATAGTAACAGAATTTCTATATCCGTAATTTGAAGTGTATAATATTGTATCCTTTCCAGGTTTGGATGATTTTAAAGTTTAATCACTTTTTATGTCTAAACATGGTTGAAGATTAAATTTTTCATTTAATTTTATCCAGAGTTGAGCTTCTTTATTTGGTTTGGTGTTTCCTAGTATGCTTAGTGTACATTAAATTTGGATTCCAGTTCCCGCAATTAATATCTGAGTTTACTAGTGACATTCAAAAGTGATTTGAAATTATGGTTCTTGGATTTGAAAATCCTGCAATTTCAAAAAACATAGTAAACTTAATGAAAATGGTTGATGGATTTGAACACTTCAAATCAGATTACAGTTAATTCATTTTGTCCATTGGAAATATGCAGTTTGACTTGAACTTTGCAAAGTGTCTATGAGTTCCCTTGTTTTCAAATATTCAAATAAAATACAAAGAATTCAATTTAATTAAAAAAGGCCATTATGCAAAAGTGATTTAAAATTTGGACCAAGGATTTGACAATCCTGCATTTTTACTTTCAGGTTCTGAATTTACAGTACATGGTGTTTTGGGTAGCCCACTCCTCCAGCATGGCCTTGAGCTCTGTCTGGTAGGCATACCCATCTTCTGTGTTTGACAACATGGAGTAATGATTGACCCCCAATGGGGAAACTGCCAAAAACCCAACAAATTGATACAGAATTGGCCCGTGCTTGTATACGTCAGACTGGACACGCTTTTCTCCATAGTCTTGAATACTTGCAGAAATCTTGGCATACAACAGGAAAATTACGTCATTACGGGCCCTCATTGCCCTCCCTTTGATAAAATTAATCATGGTTGCATTGTACGGGTTGGTATATATCAAACTGGGTCCACTGAGAACCTGATTGGATAAGAGTCTGGCGGCAACCACAACTCTGTGCATCCACAAATTCACTGTTCTCTTATTGGTGAAAATGTTGTGGAGTCCCAGCTGGAGATGGACCTGGACCAGGGGCATCTGCGGGTCATGCTCCATAATAGCCATCATGAGAGGGTGGGCCTTTTCACCTTCAGTTGAAGAACGGGCACCAGTTGGGGTCTTCTTGGTAGGGGGGCCACAGTTGGCGTGGGCTCGCAGGGTTACAGCCACAGTTGACTTTGTAAAACCCATCACGGCTGCAATTTCCCCAAGGGACATAAGCATCCCTTGCTTCTCAACCATTTCAAGAACAATCTCCAGAGTGATCAATTTTCTTCTGTGTCTTGTAGGCTGATTGGCTGGAGGCAGGATGTATCTGTCTTGGGAACTGGACATTGCTATCTGATTGGCTGTTTCTGGATTCTGGCTTCCCTGGGTGACCACTTGGCTCAATTGGCTGGTTCCAGATGCCATTTCTGATCCAGAATTTGGGTTGGCAGAAGCCTGTGCATGATGGGCAAACAGGGCCATGCTGGAAGTTACAGGAGAAAGAACACACTCCTGGGTGGGGCTTGCAGAGGGGCCTGTGGGTTGGGAGTGGCCATAGACCGAGGCTTCACCGTTAAGAGACCCAGTGTAGCCCTGCATGATTTTGTCAAGGCCAGGGAACAGCTTGTTGAATTGGTTGTTATTGAAAGAAGACATAGTAAATTTTTATTAAAATTTTTTTAACTCAAAAAGAGGAATGTATATTTTAGTCAATTTCATTGTTAAGTATGTTAAGTTGGTGAATATTACAATTGAAATTTTAGCCATCCTAAATTGGAATAGGGTGATTTTTGAGAATGCCTGTGCTTTCTAAAAGAATCAGCACAAATCCACTCTAGATCCTTTAAAAAAAATTTGAGACACCCATAAATTATATTTATATTCAAATTCCTTGCAATTATGATTTGAAACTTGGTTCTTGGATTTGACAATCCTGCAATTTCAGATTTGCTAATTTTTACATGATGTCTATGATTTGTTTGAAATAAAGAAAATCTTAAATTGTACATTAGAATCCCAAATTTCTGATTCATGTATCCCGCATTTGTTTGTTGTGTTTTGTCTTTTGTTAGTTGAGTTATCTGCTCAAGAGATTTGAAATCTGCCAATTTGAATAAACCAAAAAAATTCAAATTGAATGGTTAATTTTATTTAATATTTTAATTTTTACTCAGCTGAGTTGCCCGCAAAAGTGATTCAAAATTTAGACCAAGGATTTGACAATCCCGCATTTTTACGTTTAGGTTCTGAATTTACAGTATAGAGCCACAGTTGAAAAGTAACTATTAACAATTTATTTTTAAATCAAACTTGGGTCTGATCACATTACTGTAGATTTAGAACCTATAGGGTGAAATTTGCAATTTCAAATCCAAGAATCAAATTTAAAATCATATTTGAAAGCCACTAGTAAACCCAAAAACTAGTTGTGGAAACTGAAATATGAATTTAATAGACATAAATAAATTAGTAAATAAACAAAAAATAAAAGGCTACACTATGACTAAAATCAATTGAAAAATTTTGATAACCATATTTAGACATAAAAATCTAATAAACTGTAAAATTGTCTCAAGCAAGGTCTAGTAAAATATTACACAATCTAAATCATAAAGATATTGATCACAATTTATTTAAGGATAACCCAAGGGAAAACAATAACCCAAAAGTAAACTAAAATACAGGAAAGTTCAGAAATTGAAAATATGACCCCTCCTGAATTGTGCAAAAATTGAAACACTGTGTAGGGTGCAAAAATAAAAATAAAATCAAATATCAAAATGCCAAATTTGATTACCCAGAAGTTAAATATTGTCCCAATTTCATATACTTTTTATTATAAAAAATATACACTTTGAAACTTCTAATAGTCTGAAAAGATCCTGAGAATTTTATTCTACAATAAAAGGTATAAGCTAAATAACAAAAAATATTAATTTAGTTGTTCCTTAAAGAGGAATTTTTACTTGTAAAATTAAAATTATGCTAGAATTCATATGCAGCTTTATTAATACTCTATAGACTATGAAACTACACAAACAACCACTTTATGAACTATAATGTTTTAATGCTCTAATCTTGTTATTTTATATATAAATCCATAATAATTCTTCAGTATAAACAAAATAAAGAATATTCCTTAAAATATACAGGCATATAACTTAAGTTATTTTAGTGATATTATTTTAATGATAAACTATTACAGTAGTTTTCAAAGCTATGGCGCTAAGTGAAAACAACTAATATTTAAACAAAATTAACTTAGATGAAATGAAATAGAATTGAACCCAAATATATTGTTAATCAATATAAATTAGTTGTGTTGCAACATCTTTGATTACTCCCTCTTGGGGAATTAATGCCTGAGCAGATCACTAAATGGTTCACCAAATGGTTCACTGGCCAACCAGTAAACTGGTGGCACCATTATCAGTCAACCATCTATGATGGGGATCACCCAATCCAGATCCTAAATGGAACACAACTTGAATAAGCCTCGTGACCCAAGAGGAACATTACCCAGATAATCCCCATGACCCCCATGACGTACATGGACAGCATGTGGCTTGTCATGATAATATATATTACCTATATTCATATTCAATAAAGTATCATTCTCTTATTAAATCTTCCCCTTATCTTGTTTATTATACTTTCAAGAAGTATAAGTTTGACAGTTGGTTTTAATTTTGTTTGCATCTGAGTTGTTTTTTAAATCTCAGTTTTTTTGCTTAGTACCATAGCTTTGAAAACTACTATATAGAATCTTATATTAAAATACTATAAATTGCATTACTTACTTATTAAAGCCATACTGTACAATGATATACTTAATTAAAAATATTATAGGCTTAGATCACCTTTTAAAATGGTACAATATTCAAAGCTATCAAGAAATTGTCACTTAAATTTTAATTAAAAATAGGGGCTTGAATAATTTTATTTGAAAACACTGTACTTCTGCCAACACATAATATATATGGCTCAAAACTTTATATCATAGATACTTTTTATCTACATCTTGTTTTCTTGTAATCCATAAAGTAAAAATAAAGAAGAAGACAAGCAAGAAGAAGAGGAGAGAGAAATGATAAGAAAACTTTTCCTACCTGGTATCAGATTCTATATTATCCACCCTCCTGCTGGTCCAGAATTCTTTTAAAGGTTTTTCCCCCTGGTTGTTTCAGAGGCCAACAAAATATTTTTTGAGGAAGAAAGGAGAGGTGGAAAAGGAACAGCTTCAAAATAAAAATCATCGGTTTACTGCACTTTGATTTGAGCACTCTGATTTGCACACTTTGATTTGTGTACTTCAATTTTATGCCCTCCATTGAAAATAAGTTTATTAGTAGTTAGTGTAACTTAAATAAAGGGTAAATTATTTTAACAGTTGTATATGCATGTATTGTTGTTAAGAATATAAAGTCATAGTTGAGTTTGGAAAATGTGAGTAATAAAATAGAATAACATAATCTCATTTAATATCATTAATATTATGAATTCATTATTACAGTGATTGTACATTTGTTGTTAATCAAATACTAGCATATAGTTAACAACAAATGGACAACCACTACAATAAGGAAAGCAGAAAATTGATGACAATAAATTGCATTAATTTGTTCTATTTTATTATTAGCATTTTCTAGACTCAACTGTGATTTTACATCTTTAATGGCAATAAATATATATACAATTGTTAAAGTCATGTGCCCTTTATTTAAGTTACAATAACTGTTGATAAGAGCTTTTTGTGTATTATATAAATTGAAAAGGCTAGTTTTAATAACAATGTTATCAATAAGATATAAAGATTTTTAATAAACAAAATATAGTATAATTCATATTCAAATGTTAAGTATATCTATTTTGATGAATAGTTGACATGTAAATTTTTGCTGTCCTAGAATGGAATTGGGTGATTATTCAAGAATGCCAATGATTCATAAAAGAATTGGTGAATCCACTCTAGGTCCTTTGACACCCTTTTTAAGACGTTCATTAATTAAATCAATTTCAGATTCACCTCGCTTATGCTTTGTAATTTGGTTCTTGGATTTATCAATTCCACAATTTTGTGTTTGCAAATTTTTAGGTTATCTTTAACTCGATTTGATTAAAGAAAATATCAAACAGTATACTAGAATCCCACATTTCTGATTCATGGATCATTAATGGATCATTCATTTGTTCAAGTTTTGTCTTGCACTAGTTGAATTATCTGCACCAGGGATTTGAAGTTTGCAAATTTAAAAATGCCGAATTAAATAAATTATTTTATTAATTAGTATAATTTAACTCAGCTGATTTGCTCGAAATTGTGATTTGAAATTCAGACTTAGGATTTGACAATCCCACATTTTGTCCTACAGGTTCTGAATCTACAGGGGAAAGTGCACCCAAATCGAACATTTGATTTGGGCGATTCCGCTTTAAGTTAGCCTTTCCAGGGCGTACCGAAAATAGCCTGCATGCAATAAATTCGAGGTAGAGAGGTTTTTTTGTGGAGTGTTCACTGCCTATGAGAGCTTCATTAAATCCAGCGTTTAAAATATTTGAACTTAAAAATCCAACCGAGAGCCTTGGATTTGACCAAATTTAGTCGGAAATTAATTGCAGCCCAATGTATCACTTTTGATGCCCTTCTCCACTCTAGCCAACGTCACTTCTACAACTGCTATTAATTACACCACAGTTAATTAACAAAGAATCGACCAATCGACGAGGCCAAGATAAAGTCCACGAAGACAATGGGTTCTCATTACTGACTCTGGTGGTTGAATAGCAGAGTCTATCGGATTGGAATTACAAACACCTGCCCGAACTACCACTTAATTGTTTGTCGACCATGTCAGGGTTCTTACAAATATCAAACTAAATGCTTTGATGAATCGACTTGCTGATGTTTAGGAACCCAGGCTAAAATTAATGTGTGGCTGGACGGAAATAGGACGCACTGATCTAATTAAATCGATTCAATTTAGCATTTATGTTTGATGCTGTAAAAGAAAGCTGAAATGGCTTGTACGTAATCAATTTCAGCATATCCTGATTCCTGCAAAAGCATCTAGTGAATCAAGCAAATAAACTATCTTCAAAATACTCTGTTTCTCCGCAAGTTTCACCTCTAATGCAACCAGTATCACCACATATATGATTTAACCCAAATTATAGTAAACCCGCAAGACTTGGGGATAAATGTTTAATTGGAGCAATTTCGCTTAGTGAGCCCCGCCAAAAAGCAATGTATCCCTTACTTGGATGCTAGTCTGAAATAGCTATTATGAACATTTAATCAATTGGGGTTTGCTCTAAAAATAAACACCCCGTTTTCAAATGATCCCATTGCAAAGGTACCATTCAGTACGCTTGTTCAATAAATCGATGTGCTTCTTTAGCTGCCATGATATTTGGTGTCAGGAAAGGAGGATTTGCATATAAATACACCCATGGCTGCAGATCATCCAAACATCTCTAAAATGAAATTTAATCTTGTCTCTGCCTTCGCTAGTATTCTTCTGGTCAGTGCTGCGCCCCTTGAACGTCGCACTTGTGGCATTATCATCCCTTTGTCCTTTTGCCAGAAACATATTCCTGTGTCTGTACCCTCTATCTCCACTGGCACTTCCAACAACAGAAATAGCAACAACAATCAAAACACTAATAACAACAGCAATAGTAATATCAATATCAACAACAATAGCAACACGAACAGCAATAGTAATGCCAACTTTGGAGGTAACTCAGCATGCTCAGGCTCTGGGTGTGGAGGCAGTTCAGGCGGATGTTCAGGCTCCAGCTGCGGCAACTATGGTGGATCGGCTGGCAGCAGCTCAGGTTACTGAACTTAAGGATGCTGCATTCTTAGCAATAACATTTTCAAAGGAAGCCTTTCCAGAATGCATGCTGCATTTTTTACTTTAAATAAAACAAAAAATTATTCTCATTTTTATTTTTATTTTATAAATCTTGTTATACAACAGCATCCTTAGCTGCTAGTCTACGTGGATATTCGAAATAAGTTAACCCATTGAAAAGCCCTACTATACATTTATAGGTGCAGTTATATTAATTTGACTCTCAAAGTAAACTTATCAGTATAAAATAAAACAAAGGCTTGATATAATTGATGACGAGCGACTTGTGGGGAAGCTTGGAAGATAGGTTTAGAGAAGAAGAGCAATTTTATTGGATAATATTTAGGTTTATATATTGTGTTTGATGTGGCGGGGGCTCAAGTTGATCAAATATTGGAGGGCAGGTAAGAGTCAGATTAGAGTATCTGGATACCTGGATGGGTCATGGGATATTGGTTGACTGCCAATTCAGGAAGGTCAAATATTTTGTTGGATTGACGCCAAACCAGGCAATGGCTGGATGTTACTTGTGTCAGCAACAACCAGAATACTTGTACATTCAGACCCTTGACATAATTATAACTTTTTGGTTATGAAATTTTTTTTCTTGAAAGTTAAAATCTGTTAGATCATAAAGATTAGATTAATGAAAACCAGTTAGTTCATGAAAAATTAAACACATATTTTTTAAATAAGGAACTCTCACCTTTGTCAGAGATTTCATTAACTCTGAGTCTTCAGGCAAACTCCCTGTCTCAGGAATTGACTCAAGCTCAACTCCTATAGCCACTAACAAAGTGTGCCCAAGCCCATTCCACAATGGGGCTTCAGATTGAATAACTTCTTCTTAAACACCAAAAAAGTGTCAGCTTCATCAAAGACAACTACAAAAGCCTACTTCTGCTAAGCTATTGCCCCCTTTATCTACCACTGCAGATAATAGTCATAATACCCCTATATATTCTTTACAGCCCTGTCAGCCTACTAAGGCATAATACTCTATCTTGTATCAAACAATACATCTATCATTTCTTTCTCTGATCCTTATCATTTGAGTATGATCCATATAATTGTGTTGCAACGTCTATGGTTACTCCCTCACAGGAAACTATTCTCCAAGAAATTCCCCAATTGATAAATAATCAGTGCCACTATTACCAGGCATCCATCTTATATGGGGACCAACCCTTTCAAATCCTAAATGAAACACTACCCATACAAGCCCCATGACTAGCATGACGTACATGGACATTATGTGGCCTTCTGTCAGGGAGCCAACCTTGGCTGACCTGTTGTTTTCCGGGAACACACGGGCCACAGGTTTTGCCGGCAGGGCCCACCACAAGATTGGGGCTAACTTAATAAGATAGGACATTGACTTTCCCACCCAGGACCACAGGCCGGCAGCTGAGATTATAGTGTTAATCATCCCAGTAAGGGTGATTTACACAATCCCAAATAGTTTAGTGGTATGGTCAGTTGGGAGGTCAGGTGAAGAAGCGGCCATAGGCTTGGGGGTCACAGGCAGTTCCATATTCAACTGGTAAGTGGGCAGGAAGTTATATTTGTCTCTGAACAACTTGGTTTCAGATACCTTCCAGGGACCTTGTCTATTTTATCTGGCTGCCAATTTTATGCGGGCCAGGGGGTCTTGTTCCAGGATCTTCTCAAGGGTAGATCCCTTGTATTCAGGCTTCAAAAAGTATTCTGTAAAGTGGATGGGACCAAAGGGAGCACCAGGTGGAAAATAATCTGTGAGAAGAGGGCAGAAGGTCTGGAAGATCTTGTGCTGAACTTCTAAATAGCAAATAAAAAGGCAACAATTGAGAAAATCAATGTCTCATATGCTTTATTGTTAAAAAACAATAAAGTCTTAGTGCAGGGTCTATGGGTCTATATAGTACCCTGCTGCCAAACTTTACATTTTCCATGTGAGGTTCATCATAGGATCAGGAAATATGAGGTTTAGTGGTCAGGACGCCTGGGTTCAAGGGCAGCAAAATGTCACTGCTGCAGGTTGCTTGCTTATGGGTTGGAACCTCTGGAAAGGCTGCTCAATTATTCTGTTCTCAAGCCATGGTCATATGAAAAGGCTTCAGGCCCGCAGTTTCCTTGGGTGCTTAATCTTGATTGGTCACTAGTGTAGACTTCAAACTCATAAGGCTGATGGTAGGAATTTCTTTGCCTCCATCAGGCAACATGTCTGCTATTCCAATGGGCGCTGTAGTTTCTAAGGTTTGTCCACTATTATCATCTAGGGAATTATGCTTGGCTTCAGCTTGAGGGGGCTTAATCCCAGGAAAATTCAGGTGGCTGTCCCTTTGGTCCTTAGGGCTAGAGGCCCACAGGGGATCAAGGCCAGGGTTCAAATCCCACCCTTGGACCTGGGTTTTGAGGTGAGGAAAATTTTCAATACTGACACCATCCCCTTCTTTCCCCCAAAGCCCCTCCTTTGGGTCCTTGTGATAGTCCACGTGTAAATGGTTTTGCAGGTGAGGGTTTATTTGGCTTCAAATAAAGACGCTATGCTGAGGATTGATAATGTAAGTTGTTGGTTTGTTACAGGTAGAGGCCTAGTAGGGAATGATGGCTACTAGGGAAGGTAAGGCCTAGCTAGTAGGTGAAAAGACTACTAGGGGCAGATGTTGTCTCCACTCAGCAGAAGATATTGGCTGCTGTGGGCTAGAGGTCCTCACCTAGTAGGCAACTGCAGCTGCTTGGGGTGAGGAATAAGATAGCTCAGCAGGAAAATTTAGCTGCTTGGGGTGGGAAGTGATCCAGACTGATGGGTAGTGTGTGCTACTCAGGCTGGAGGATGTTTAGACCCTGGCAGGTAATGCCGGCTACCAGGGTAGAAGAGTGTGCCAGCATGGTAGGTCACTTGGCTACCAGGGCTATAGGTTTTAGACCCCTAGCAGGTGGCGCGGGCTGCCAGTGAGGGGAAGAGCTCTGAGGGCTCTATGTACCCTGATACACTTAAAGGAGGTCTGTGAGCAAGCATCCTACCTAACTGACTGGTAGGGTGTCCTTGTTTATGTCCCTATGGGAGCTTTGGGTGGAACCTGAGTGAGCATTGGAGGGTATATATTTGCTTAAAGATGTCACCAAGGCAGTTTGCTTGGGGAAGCAAGCTGCAGAACTTGGTGTTATCAGGCCTCTGGGAAGTAGGGCTGATTACTCTGCAACTGAAAGCCCAGACTTAATCACCTGGGTGAGTAAAAATAACAGCATAGGCTTTAAGGATCTATGGTTGAATGGCCTAAGTGGAATGCCACTTGCAAGGGCCCAGTCAAATGCCAGTTCAATGTAGACTCATGCCTGGGTCTACAGGCTCTGGTAACAGGGACTGAGATAAAGAACCAATGTGATTCAAAGAATCAGCAGAGAAGACTAGTGAGAGGAACTGTTTGATCACAGAGAAGACTAGTTGAGGGACTGTTGGTTCATATTGAAGGTTGGAACCAAAATGGTTCATTGTGCAGGTGGAACCAAGGTGGTTCCTAGTGAGGATAAGTTGTTTTAAGACTAAACAGAGCTGTTTGTGAACAGAGATGGACAGATTGCTGGTTAAGCTGAAGAGCTGAGAGATGTGGTTGAATGAGCTGGCATAAGGACCAGAAGATGTTAGTGCAGGACTAGCTATGGGGCTAGAAGATGACTTAGAAGGACTAGTCAGCCTGGATATAGAAGCTGGAATGCTGATTTTGGTGTCTTAGGAGAGGAAGTTATTAAGAAAAGAAGCAGTTAAATAAGGACTTTAAGCTTACAAAGATATGATATAAAATAAATAAATATCATATAGAAAGGAAAAAAAAAGAGAGAAAGGAATTTTTCACAGTGATTAAACTGTGAATTCATTAGAGTTAATTGAATGGAAAGAAGCCAGAAAGAGGCCAGAAACAGGACAGAAAAACTGTGAGGCAAATATGCAAATTTTGCCAAGAACAACTAGAAGAGTTGAGAGGCAAGCAACAGGCAAGTTCAAAGGCGCAAAACGTTGAAGAAAATGCAGAGAAACTCAGAGAAACGTTGAAGAATTGAGGGTTCAAAATCCCTTATGTGAAACATAGACAAAAGCGCTCAAGATTTGCCAAGGAAACATGATGGGAATCACAGTGAAACCATTCAAAATGCGGAGCAAGTGTTTACCTGGAGAAAGACAGCTTCTGGTTTGAACCATAGTCAAGAGCAAGTCATTTGGGTAAACTGTTTGGCAAAACAGTTGAATCAAGGCGTTTGATTGGCTGTGAGACAAATTTTATCTAATCAGTGTTTTGATGGCTTTAACTCAAGAGTTAAAGCCTAAAAATTGGGGAGCAGAAGCAGAAAGTTCAGAGCTTTCATTGGATGAAGTAAGTTTTAAAGTTTAATATAATGTAGAGGAAGAAAAACTGGATAGATTAAGATTTGGAAAACAAGAGTTCTGAGAGACATTTTGGTCTGAAACAAGGAGCTATAAAAGGGGGAGCTGTCTGAGACTCTTCAGGGACTGGATCAAGTGAATTACAGAGGCCACAAGGACTACAGAAGAAGCTGAAGATCAAGCTAAAGGTTCAGAAGCCTAAGATACAGCAGCCAGAGCTAATTATAAGGAACCAGAGCTGGAACAGAATGCAGGAGCCTGAGATAAAGGTGCAGGAGCCCAAGAACAAGCACAAGGAGTCCAAGAGATTGTTGGAGGACTCCAAGTATTGGCAAACCCATGTTTTTCCCTTACCCATGCATTATATCAGAAGGTTTCTAAGGGGATCTTCCTTCTGACTGTGAATAAAAAGTCTATTACAACCCCTGCCCAAATTTTCCAGTGATCAAAGTACAAGTCCTATGAGTGAGTTACCCCATATCTTTTATCCTAGCCAAGGGGAGGAAGATACCTATTGTAAAAGTTGTAGAAGATTTGCCACCAGTAAGTCTTCCCAGGAGGAGTGGAAGAGATTAACTAGGCATCTTGAGATGGCAGATAGGGGAAGGGAGTTTATAGGAAATGAATTTACTAGGTTATTACAGGAGTGGTACAGGCCCACAGAGGGGCTAGCGCCTGCTGAAGTACAGGTGCATGGTGGGGATGCCCGCCTAGTAATTGGAAAGGTGCTGGAATAGTTTGCAGTTATGCAGGCCAAGTACAAGCTTCTGATCAACCACTCACCACTGCTGGGGAATGACAACTACTCCAAGCTGGTCCCTGGCTATGACCCAGGACACACTTTGGGGACTGGCGGCCAGGAACCCCACAGTCCTTCTTGTCCAAGTATTGTTGGATGGCTTGCTTGGAATTTGCAAGGTTGCTCAAGGGTTCACATGTGCTTTCTTCTATTGGGTAACCTTTTCACTTGACATAGTACTGGGTTTTCTGGTAGTGGGTTCTGTTGCCATGTATGTACTCAACCTTGTATTCCTTGGAGCAGCCTGTTTGGATGGGAGGGGGGCGTCTTGAGTTGTTGGTGGGGGAGAGATGTTCCATCTATTTTGAATAACAGGGAGCAATGAAGCACATTATGAATCTTCCAAGTGGGGGAAGATCTAGTTTAAAAGGCACCTCTCCAACTAGCTTGATGATTTTGTGGGGACCTCTTCTTCTGTGAGCTAATTTCCTACAGGGTATGTGGAAGGGCACATTCTGAGAATCCAGGTAGACTTTGTCCCCCAACTTGTAGGGGTATACCAGAGGTTTGCTTTCAATCAGAAAAGGCTTTGTATGTCTGTACTGTGCATTTTGGCTTGGTTATACAGGTAGTTTGTGTGTTGTGAATCTGTTCAATCCAGGTATATCCTGTAGTGTTGGTTTCTTTCTTGCCAATCTTAGGATCCCAGGTGAGGTTGAACTCATAGTTGGCTTTGAATGGGGCATCCTGGTTGAGGCGTGATCCTTGCTGTTGTAGGCAAACCGGGCCATGAGAAGCATCTTTACCCAGTTTTCATGGTCAGTGTTGGCTTAGCATTGGAGATATTTCTCAAGTATTTGTTTAAATCTCTCAGTTTTGCTGTTGGTCTGTGGATGGTAGGAGATGGATACACAGCGCTTGATTCCTAGGTCTTTATTTACCTGGGTCCAATAGCTAGAAGTAAATTGTGGTCCTCTATCTGTGATCATTTCTTTGGGTGTTCTGTGATGGGTGATGATTTGATTGTGGAAGTGCTATGTTGTTTCTGAAGCCGTAAAATGAGTGGTGGTTGGTACAAAGTAGGCCAATTTTTTGAATTGGTCTACTATAATCAGTATTACATTAAAGGAGAGGGATGGGGCGGTTCCACAATATAGTCCTTGGAAACAGATCTCCAGGGTCCATTAGGTATATCCAGGAGTCTTAGAAGTCCTTTGGGTTTGTTTCTGCAAGTTTTGGTCTGTCTGCAGGTCTCACATCTTTTTAGGTATGTGCTTACTTCTTGGTCAATCTTAGGCCATGTAAAGTTTCTTTTGATGCTCCAAGAGGTCTTGAGTCTCTCTGGGTGTCCAGTTATCTCTCAATTGTGATATTATCTCAAGATGTTGGTTCTGATATCTCCTTCAGGTACATAGACTCTGTTGTAGAGCATCAGCATTGTTCCCTTCAACAAGTAGCACTTCCTGTAGTGGGCGCTATCCAGGGATTAGATAGGTCAGGGATCATGGTCTTGGTGAATTTATTGAGGGTTTGGGCTCTTAGCACCTCTGATTTGCTGGCTCAAATCTTTAGGTAGTTTAGATAGATGCCCAGACTAATTGGGTGCAGAAGGGTTTGTGTATTGTGATTGCGGGTTTGGTGTGGGTTAGTACCAGGTTGGCTCTTTTACTTAGCATATTGGGGACTACATTTGTCATGGTCCAGGCAGCTCTACTGAGATAGGTATGACAGAGAAGAGCGCTCTAGAGCTATGGCTTTCATCCTAAGTCAAACAGGCTGGTTGGGACAGTCCTTTATTTAATACTCATGGGAAGACGGCTGGAGTGGGAAGAGAAAGGTGAAAAAGGGAAGGGAAAGAGATGTAAATATAGGAAGGACTAACTAGGATGAACCAGGATGTATTGTTTGATGCTGGCGTCCTTTCTTCATTTCAATGCGCTCATTTTATAACACTTCCAATACAAGCTTTAGGAAGGGATTTAGATTTGCATCCAAACTGGGGTCACTTTTGCCATCACTCTTAAACTTGATTTATTGCATAAACTGGTGCACTGACAGGCTTTGATTACATAAGGAAAGTTGTCAGTCATATCTGGAGCTTTTAAACACAGGTTTTATAATTGATTTAAGTTTGGTAATTGATGAGATATGCTTGCATGAATGACGTTGTTCATGCAGCTAATCTTCTCATGCAGATTGATGGACTTGGACCATTTAGTCTAATTGCAATTTATGGTTGCCAGGCTCTGGTCTAGACTTGGGTAGGGGACTCATAAGCTATGCTCATAATTGAAGCTTGTTATTTGATCTCTGAAATTATACATGATATCAATAAGGGCAATGCATGAATTTCTTTTACAAGCTCTTTAGCATGCAAACAGGATTCTTATGCTCAATGTATCCAATAAGTTAAGTGGCTGAATCAGCTGCAGCTTTCTAATGAATGTTTAAACGTCTTTATTCATTCAGTATTTGCGAGTTAACATTAATTTGCTGTCATTGTCACATCACATCTGAATTTGATACTTGTAAGGCAGGCCCTGACAATATTGACCTTTCTGGGTTTATAATTGATAGTGAGGATGTAGTCTGCCATTTATGGAGCCCATCTGGCCTGTCTTGATTCAGCTGTCTGGTTTTAGATAAGTAGACCAGGTTCTTAAGGGCTGTAAGGACCCTAACTGGGAATTCAGCTCTGCACAGGTACCTTCTCCAATGCTTTAATGTTTTCATAATAGCCAACATCTCTTTGTTATAGATTGGGTAATTTCCCTTCAGCAGGGATCATCTTCTTGGAGTAATATGCTATATCCTGTAGCATACCATCCTCTCCTTCCTGAAGAAGGACCCTCCTACCACAAAGTTGGAGGTTTCAGTTTCCAGAATGAAAGGCTTGACGGGATCTGGCATGACAAATATGGGTACAGAGGTTAAGGCAAGCTTCAAGGCTTTGAATGCTTACGTGCTGTGGTGAAATAGCTACAATGCTATTTACCAGCTTCTGTTGTCCAAACAAGACTATAGGCCTTATCTGTCGTCCATATAAAGCTATAGGCCTCATCTTTTGGCCATACAATGCCTTAGGCATTACCTGCCAGTCATAGGAGGCTTTAAGCCTCATTTGTTGGCCATAAAATGATATAGGCATTTTCTGTTGTCCATACAAAGCTATAGGCTCTATCTTTCAGCCAGACAAGTCTATAGATCAAAGATGTTGGCCAGATCATTCCACATGTCATATATGTCGCTCATATAAAGTATAAGTGATCTGTTGAACTGTCTGTTCCATAATCTGTCCAGATTATGCCCAAATTACCACAATTGTTTTTGAAACAACCAGTTACTAACTGAAACTGCTGACCTAACTTACAATCACTCTTGTCAGTTGTAATCTCCACATGAAACTGTAGCAACTAACTTGATTGATCATCAATATTTCATATTGTTGATCAACATTTCAGTTGGCTATCATCCCAAAAATGCCTATATAATCTTTTCTTGACTTATGTAATAAATTAAAGACATTTTATTGTAAACCAAATACTGTTGTTTCTCCTTTAACTTGGATAAATTACTTGTTAACTGCCTTTGCAGAGGTGCAGACCTTGGGTCTGTACAACCTATGATAGCTCCTTTAAGCTATAAACAGATGTTGAGCTTGTGTTTTCAGCACTGTTAATATAGAGATGCCTAGGAATCATAAGTCTGCTGTATGCCACTTATTAATTCTGAATCCTCTCTTCCCCTTCCCCAGTATCCATTGTCTGTCCGGATTCCGGCTGATTGACATACACCCATTCCTCCGCCAGCCCTGTTCTGACTCCATTTTCTTGCTGCTGACTGACAACCAAATCTTTCCCAAAGTATATATTGTCTATCTGGTATCTGACTGACTACTATACACCAACTCTGTATTCTGTCATGTTGCCCTGTTGCTGACCAACACCTGAACCTCTTTTGCTGTTGTTAATACTATGATCTTCCTATATTGACAATAGTTGGCAACTCCTCAGTTTTATGCTGGCAAGGCATATTCTGTTGTACTCCACCTTGCATGGTGCTCACATATCCAAGTAGTTCCTAAGCCTGAAAACCTGTTAGAGCAGTCATCATATGTGCCTTCAGGGATCAGAAAAATGGAACCTTCTTGGAGCAGAGGCGCTTCAGGGACAGGGTGATTAGAGAAATTTTTTGGATGAAATCCCTGCAGTAATTTGCTAACCCCAGGAAGCTCCTAACGTCTTTCTGGCATGTGGGCATGAGTCAGCTTGTCAATGCATCCACTTTATTTTGTGCCATTGTGAACCCATCTTTCTTGACTATGTATCCCAGGAACTCCACTTTGGTCTGGAAGAATTCACACTTTTTGAACTTAGTTTGAAGTTTGGCTTGGGACAGTTTCTCAATGATCAGTTCCAGGTGGTGTAAGTTTTCTTGTGGGTCTTTCTATTATCAGGATGTTATCAAGGTAGGCTATGCATAATTGATTGAGGTACTCACCCAGTACAGTATTGATCATTTTTGGAAGGTGCTTGATGCATTGCATAGCCCAAAAGGCATCACCAGGTATTTGTAAAGGCCATATCTGGTCTTGAAAGCTGTTTATACTCATCTCCTTCCTTGATGTGTATCTGGTTGAAGGCATTTCATAGGGAAATTTTTTAATATACTTGGGCTCCTGTGAGTACATCACACATGTTGTCAGCATTTGGGATAGGGTATCCGTTCTTTACAGTGATGTTGTTCAACTTCTGGTAGTTCACATAGGGACACATACCTCTGTCCTTTTTTCCCACAAAAGCATTGGTGAAGAACAGGGCGCCTTAGATACTATGATGAATCCCTTGGCAGTCATTTCCTCAAGGTATTTTTAAGGGCTATCTGTTACCTATGGTTACAGCTGTAGATTGGTCTGTGACTGGGTTGTGTGTTTAGCAACAAATCAATGGCGTGGTCATAAATAGAGTGTTCAAGGAGTTGGGCAGCAGCGTCCTTGTTGAATATGTTATCTTATCTTGCTAAGACTGCAGGAGGATCCTCACACTGGGTTTCATCTGGATAGTCAGGAGCTTGTGGAAGGGCAACCCCTCTGGATTTGTGCAAAAGGGTACAGTATTGTGATTCCCTGGATTTTCCAGGGTAACAGTCTGCTCTCTGTAGTTAAGGGTAAGGTTGTGTTTGTCAGAACAGGAGTCTCCAAGGATGAGGGGATGGGGTAGTCCTTTAAGCAGGATGAGAGATGAGGGGTATGTGTTATTTCCTATAACTAGGGGCAGTTCTTGTTTGCATTCATATCTTTTGTCCTTGGTGCTGTTCCAAATTATGATCTGTAGACAGTTCTTTGATGCAGAAAGACCTAGCTCTTGTGCTAGGTTTTTATCAATAAAGCTCTCATTGGCTCCAGTGTTAATGAAAGCCTTTAATTTCTGAAGGGTTTCATTGATGTTGACTGATAAAAGTATAAATTTTTAAGGCTGGGAGGAAGCATTTATTTGTGCCAAAAAATGGGTGCAGCATTTTTCTTTGGGCAGGCTCTGGTCAGGTGACCTGCTTAATGGCATTGGAAGAAGATCCCTTCCCAGTAGTGTATCTGGAGTTCTTTGGGGGTCATCCCTGTTCTGTTTGGTGTGGGGGTATGACCTGGGCATAATTGGGTAGTGCTGAGTCCTTTGAATAGGGGGACCAATTCATCCAAGCCAAGAGAGGGAGGTTGATGCTTCAGTAGGTCCTTCATTGCCAGGTAAATGCCTTTGCAGAAGATAATTTCAGCCAGTTTGTCCTCAAGCTGGGTTTGGGTTTTCAGCTTGAGGAATTTATCAATGTAGGTCTTAATTGGGCAGTTCCCCTGTTGGTTCTCTAACAGGGAGTTCAGTGTGTAGTATCTGGTGTTGCAATCTTCCCCTATTATCATCAGCTCTGCTTTGAACTTGATGTAGTCCAGGAAAAACTCCACATCCTCCTGAGTTTTTTTAACAAACCAGTCAAGGGTGTTGCCAGAGAGAATAGCTGCCACTCTCAAACCCTTCTTAGTATTGTTGGTGTAGGCAGGGGTGTTTGCTTGGAAATGTAGGCGCAGCACAGGTATGGCTTGGTGGGCTTCTTTGAGGGTGACTTTACCCATATAGAACATCTCCACCTTGGTGAGGTATTGGTTAGAAATCACAATCTGCACCTGGGAGAAGAGACCTTTGGCAGTTTTTGTGGTGATGGTGGTGATGATGTCAGTTTTCTTAGGGTTGTTCAGGTTCATGTTCTTCCATGTGGAAGAGATTAGATTCTTGATCATCTTAAATGTGTAATAAGTGATTATCATTACAAAAAGCATACAAGATGCCCCAATAATCATCAACATCTTGGGGCACAGGGTACCAGGTTTAAAATAGACTTCCATAATGGCATGGAGCCAACCTTGGCTGGCCTGTTGTTTTCTGGGAACGCACAGGCCACAGGTTTTGCCAGCAGGGCCCACCACAAGATTGGGGCTAACTTAATAAGATAGGATATCAAATTTCCCACCCAGGACCAAAGGCCTGCAGCTGGGATTATAGTGCCAATCATCCCAGCAAGGGTGATGCACACAATCCTAAATAGTCTATTAGTATGGTCCAAGGGAAGCTCAGCAGCGGATGTTGGCATTTGTTTGGGGGTAATTGGAGGTTACATATCCAGTTGATACATGGACAGCAAGTTGTACCTGTCTCTGAATAGACAGGGCTCAGTGAAATGCCAAGGGCCTTGTCTGTTGTATCTTAATTGCATATTTAACCGGTCCTGGGGATCTTTTTCCAGGATCTTTTTAAGGGTGTATCTCTTGTATTTAGGCTTCAGTGTATACTCTGCAAAGTGGGCGGATCCAAATGGGGCACCTGGCGGACAGTAAACTGTGGGCAGAGGGGCAAGAGATCTTGTGCTGAACTGGTAAATATCAAAGACAAAAAAGGCAATAATTGGGAAAGACCAATGTCTCATAAGCTTTATTATCAAAAATGACAAAGTCTTGGCGCGGGGTCTATGGGTCTATATAGTACCCTGCTGCCAAACTTTACATTTTTCATGTGAGGTTCATCATAGGATTGGGAAATATGAGGTCAGGTGGTCAGGACGCCTGGGTTCAAGGGCCACAAAATGGCACTGCTGCTGGTTGTTTGCTTATTAGTTGAAATCTCTGGAAAGGCCTCTCAATTCTTCTGTTCTCAAGTCATGGTCATGGGATTGGGATTCAGGACTGTGGTTTCCTTGGGTGATTAATCTTGATTGGTCACTAGTGTAGACTTCAAACTCATAAGGCTAATGGTAGGAATTTCTTTGCCTCCATTAGGAAATGTGTCCAATCTTACATTGGGCGCTGTAGTTTCTAAGGTTTGGCCAATATTATCATCTAGGGAATTATTATCAGCTCAGCTTGAGGGGCTTGATCCCAGAAAGATGTGGGCAGCCGTCCCTTTGGTCCTTAGGGCTAGCAGTCCACATGGGATCAAGACCAGCGTTCAAATCTTGCCCTTGGGCCCAGGCTTCACAGGGAGCAAAATTGACAATCCTGACACCTTCCATGATACTATATAATAATTTATATTTGTATCAAATAAGTTATCATTTTCTTCTCAATTTTCCCTTTATATTGTTTATTATGATTCTCAGAAGTATATAACTGATAATTGTAAGAGTCTATAACCACAGTTTATATGTTTAATTCATTGTTGCCAAATCTAACAGAAGAATTCTGCTTCTAGGTTACAATCATTGTTTTAACCTGTACAAACAAGAGTTTTTTACTCCTTTGTTTGTAAACAGTTCAGTTCTTTCAAAGAGCTGGCTTGACTATCAATTGTAGTCAACTCTTTTGTGACTGTACAACAGTCACTGAGAATGTTTAGCTGAATGAATACACCAATATTAATATACTAAGTTGTAAAATTATATGATAGATTTTGTATGGATAAGTTTATGGGATTCTTTGGGAAAAGATTCCTAGATAAACTTGGTACCTATATAAGATAAATAACAAAATGTCTGGTTGTTAGTTAGACTGTACCATAGTTGTAACATCTATGGGATTAAGCAAAAACAACTTATCTGTAAGCAAAATCAAGTTGTATGCAAAAGAAATCAATTAATCTCAGAAAAAGTTGGGCTGAACCCAAATCTATTGTTAATCAATATATATTCATTTTTTTGACATTTTTTCATGAGTTGATTTTGTTTACATCTGAATTATTTTTTTCTTAGTACCATAGCTTTAAAAACTATTTTACTGACTAAAAAGATTGAGGCAAGATTGGCCAAATTAATCTTGGAGATTAGGTGTCTCATAAAGGAATACATTAGTCAGGAAGGTTAATTAATTATGTACCCTGGAATAAAATTAATGAGGATAAAATCATAGGGCAAAAATAGACTTGGCTATGTCAAGAAGTTTTATTAAGGTCAATCAAAACTAAACCCACAAATTGTGGTTTAAAAGCACTTTGGTGGTGCTTTAATTTGACTTTCTAAGTATTTAGATGGGATTTAAATGCAAAGAAGTCAGTTAGCTCAAAAATGGCTTATTGTAGACAATGGTGTCTAGGTATTCAGGATTGATCAGCTGGTTCCCAGTTATAACAATGATATATTGAATCAGGTATACATAGACTCCACAGGATTTTTCACCAGAAGTCCCAAATGCTTCAAGTCATGGAATTAAATTCCATGGAAGGAATCAGGTGATTCTGGAATGTACTGTGACACATTCTTATAAGTTGAGGGTGTGAGGATCTTTTGGAAAGAGATCTTAACTGAATGATGCTTTTATGTCATAGATCACATGTTAGGAATCTGGATGTGATTCTGGAACCAGAGGGGGTTTCAGTCAAATATGCCCTGAATGGTATATAAATGGAAACAAACATAATAAATAAAAAGAATCTAGTCAATATCTGACGCTTTCCCCTCACCTTGTTTTTTTCAATTTTATGTCTTCTCAATTATCTTTTATTAAAGTGAATTTTGGAGTGTTGAGAGTGGAGACTGCTTCTGCAAGAAAAGAAGCTCCCAAAAAGTTCCTGGGGATGCCTGGGAATAACTTGATGTGGTTAAGACATTCCTGAATGATTTACTAGTAGAGGTTAAAGCTGCATACAAGGAACTTTACTCTGAATATTTGAAAAAGAAGGGAAATTGATACAAGGCAACATATTTTACACATGGGACTTATGGAACTTGTTGCTGGAGTTTGATGAAATCTTCAAACAGATGAAGAATTTCACCAACAAGAAAATTGAAGGGCTCAGACTTTGAGAGTAAAAGAGCATAGAAATAATGACCAAATGTAGAAGTGAAAACAAGGAATCAAGTCAAAAGGTTGCCTCTTTGAATACAAAGCTCTCCAAAGCTTTGCTACAGGAGGTTTTTAGTAATAAGAGTCTCAGTAGTAATAAAAACACTAAGTATGACAAGATGGGCCTTGATCCAGCACACCCATCTTAAAACAAAACCTAAGAATCTGGCAACCTTTAAGGAACATTATTAAATATTATCAAACAATTTTATCAGAAGATGTAAAATAATGTATGTCTGATACACTTTATATGAGATCAAAAAAAATTCAAAAAAACATGCATTTGATGCAGAAAAAATGAATCTTTTCAGTAATAGTACTCCTCTATTAAGATGATACTATATTTTAAATATAAAGTATAAGCTAAAATATCATAAAATAAACCAAGGAAAATAATTCATTTGTTTCAGAACCCCCTTTTTTGATTTATGTTGTAAACCTGACTTCAAAGGTATTATTGATTAGACTGGAACATAGCCCAGCACAAATTTCTAAGTGTGAAATAGAGGTTTTTTGCTTTCAAACTGAAGTTATAAGACTACCCTAATCTGTATTGAGGTCAATTAGTGAGTCTTCTGTACCTCTACCAACAATATGCCACATTGATGTCTCCACTAATGATACTGAGATCATTTCCCTTGATATTTAATATATTTTCTCTTTATAAATAAACCTAAGTTTATCTTTATTCTACTCTTGCATCTTTAAGCTTTGATTGCTCTCTTCCTGATGTCCAGGAAGACTTATTTTACATCATCCTAAAGAAGGGGGAAAATTTAATACAATTTACCTTATTAAAAAACCCAGCCTTTTAACCCCTGCTTAGTTTAAACTAAAAGTATTTTGTTATAAAGACTTTCTGCCAATCTATCTCCTATTTCAACTTAGAAAAGTGCAACTCAACAAAAATGATGCTCACTAAAAGGGCGCTAAGCCCTTCCCTAACGTCATACACCACCACTTTTATTAGTCTTTCTTGTACCCCATTGTCTTAATGTACTTATTCAACCATAAAAAGTCTGCTGCTCAAATAAGACATTACAGATGTGCCTGTAATATCTAGGGCTATTGAGATGCCCCTAGGACCTCAAGTGGTAACACTCTCTTTTGGTGCCCTTGCCTTCAATTATACATGTGCCTCTGTCCTTGTTCTGGCTAGGGGAAAGTCTCATATTGCTGGGATTCCTGTGTCATAGGGCTTGACATTTTGATGTCAGAGTTATATCTTATGCTAGTAGATGTTGGGAAAATCTGCACCCATGCTGCCACACTGAATTCTATGAGCAAACGGATGCAACAGTTTGTGCAACCTGCACTATTCCATCACCATCTTGCTTTATTATCCTACTTTACCAGCAATATGAGCTGACACTTGCTTCCAGAAACAATCACAACCAGTTTGTGGGACAACAGCGCCCATGTTGAAAGTGGCACTGTTGACTCAAAATCTTAAAAATATTATGTTTTTTAGTTGTGCTGGCTTTATTCCCCTTTTTTAAAGTGCTCAGGGATGCAAACCCAGAAAATACAACAAAATTGTGGCCATTTTGATACAGTTTAATATTAAGCTTAATAAAAATTTGATTTAACCCAAATTTTTCTTTACATTTACTAATAAAAACTATTTTTATATCAATTTGTTTTCACAATGTAAAAGTGTCAATATCAACACTTTTTAAGCTTAACATATTTTTAATAACAAAACTGAAAAATCTACAATAAAAATATTAGTAGTGCACTTAATTTTTTTATTAAATTATTATATAGAAATAGATATAGTGCATATAGCAGATTGTTGAAATATTTATCTTATAAATTCATCATTGGCACTTATTCTGCCTTTAATATCACAAATGGATTGGTGGCTAATGGTGATCTCATAATTTAAGCCCCTTTTACTATGTAATTTACTATAGAATTTATTATTGATTATTATTTCAAAAATCAAAAAATATCACCTATTTGCTTGTGATCATCTACCAGGGTGGATTTAAGCAAATTAGAGTGGTGCAATTAAGCCTAAATCACTATGCAACCGCCTATTGAGGTTATTGTAAGTGGTGAAGTCAACACTTTACCTTTTTTTCCTTTTTTAACTTATTTTCATATATTTTTTAATTTTTTATGTGAGCAAAAACAAACCAAAAATGGTTAATATTCTCTGGTTTGCTTAAATTTAATTAAGCATACTATTAAAAAAACATAAAAAATTGAAAAAATGTTGTCAGTGCCAATGTTGTCTCTGATAATGTCTACATTTTTCCTAGTTGACAGTGTGAATTCAGCATTTTTTGCTATTTGTCTTTCATAATGTTGATGCTTTTCACTTTTCAGATATAAAACTTTATGTTTTATATAATAAAAACATCTGAAATTTTAACAAGTTGTTTTTTTGGCATTTCTCTTTCAATTTTTTTTAAATTTTAAAAACAAATTCTATACAGTAGTTTTAAAAGCTATGTCAACAAGCAAAAATACTTTGGATTTAAAAAAATAACTCAGATGTAAACAGAATTAAAATAAATAAATCTATTTTAAATTAATATAAATTTATTACTTTTAATTTTGTTTACATCTGAGTTATTTTTTAAAATCCAAAGTATTTTTGCTTGTCACCATAGCTTTTAAAACTACTGTATCTAAATTTAATACTTTTGCATATTTCTTTTAACTTTCAACTTGTTATTTGAAACTCTAATAAAATAAAAACTTATACAACATTTTTTATTTTTAAATTTCAATAAAAGCCATATACAGTTTAAACTTTATTTATTATGCTTTTTAAGTTGCTTTGATTTGGTTTTTAAATACATTGCTAATTTTAAACCCTTTTACTTATTATTTATAGGACAAAAATACTTCCAAACAGCACAAAAGCACCAAGCGTCCTATCAAAGATACCAAAGCCACCAAGCAGAAGCCAGTATCCACCAATAAGGCTGTCTCCAAGCCTTCCCCAAAGCCCTCTCCTGAGCCCTCCTCTGAAAAGAGCCCAGCTCACTCCACTGGGGGAAAGAAATATGATGGTTTCCTTATGGACCACAGTTTCTATAACTTGGTTTCAGATGAGGAGCCCTCCAAGAAGCGCTGCCAGGCCAAAAAGTCCTCTCCTAATGATAAGTCACCCACACATGAGGAGCTTACCAAAAAGCCCCTTTTTCTCCCCCTACCAAGCTCTCCCCATTCCAGTTCATTGGGGGATGACTCCAAGCTGAACCCTGACTACTTTCCTGGCTTCTAGCATGCTCCTGCTGGCCCTTGAGACCCTCTTGTGGACCACAATATCTGAAATGTTGATGGCAGGATCAAGGTTCCTTCCTCTCTTCCAAAGTACTTCCCCATAATTTTAAAGGGTGGGTCATCCATGGTAGCAAATGGTATATCTTCAGCTGTAACAACGCTAACCTGGGCTTTAAGAGCCAGTATTACACTTGTGAGGACTGTTTTTTCCCAGTGCGGCTCAATACTGAGCACTGGGATAAGATTCAAACCATCAAGGGTAAGCATACTTGCATAATACCCAATACCATCATAGCCCACCTTATCAAGTGATATCTTGTCCAGGTGATGCCCACCTCCAAGGATCTTTTGCCCACTCATCTGGCTGTACTTGCATGTAAGTACATCTTCCCTATTAACTTGAAGAGGATGCCAACCCACAGCCAGTTGTTCAAGTTCATGAGTGATAGGTGTCAAGCCTCAAACTCCCTGGCCAAGAGCGCCACCACCATCAAAGACCTGGTTCTTATCAATGCCCTCAAGAAAACTGAGGATGGAGAAATGTTGCTGCTCCATGACAATGGGCAGGAAGTGGAGGATAGGATCATTTTCTATGCCACAACCCAAACCTTGAGCAGCTCAACACTACTAGCACCTGGCATTGTGGCAGCACTTTTCAACCTTTTGCACCCTATTCAAGAATATTTGGGTCCTATATGGGCAGTTCAATGCCCAGGTTATCCCCCTCATTTTCTTCCTCCTGCCTGGTTCTAAAACTGAAGTCTACGCCAGAGCCTTCAAAATTGCTATGACAGTCAACATGTTTGGTGGTTTGCAGGTGGGGCTTATGTTAGCCAAGTGGAATTTTAGTGACTTTTGATGCAGTAAAGCTAGAGGATTGGAATATCATGATGCAGGAGTAGCTGATTATGATAAAGGATTGGTGAAGGAGTAGCTGGTCATGATGCAGGATTGATGAAGGATTAGCTGACCATGATGCAGGAACAGTTGAGGAACTGAAAGTTGGCTAAGAAGGACTGGCAGAAGTGGATATAGGAGCTAAAATTCTTGTTTTGGACTCTTGGAATTGTAGATGTTTATAAGAAAGAAGCAGTAAAAGAATTAATTAATACTGCCAAAATATATTATATAAAGATGAAATTAATTCTCATATAAAAGAAGAGAGAAAAAGAAATAAGTTACAGTGTTTGAACTGTAGATTTATTGGAAGCTGATTGAGTGGAATAGTGCCAGAATAATGGACCAGTTAACGCTTTGGTGCATAAAAAGTTATCAATTTGAGCAGTTTGAGCGGTGGAAATTGATTTCCTAGTTGGATTGCAGTGGAACTTCAGAAATAATCCAGTTTTGAGCTCTGCATTAATTGGTTGAGTTCTGGAAGGTTTCCTGATGAATATGATTGATTGAAAGCCAAAAGCTTAAAGTATAATCAAGGAAATAGTGAATGAATACTTTATGCTTTTGAGAAAGTAAGTATGTAGGCTTAAGTTATTATAGGAAAAGTGAGTGTCAGAAATTGCGCCATTAATGCTATTTTGATATGGCCTTCAAATAATGATATATGCAAAGATTTGGTTGGTTTTGCTTTTGACTTTGGGAATTCCTTGCCTTCTGTAAATGGGCCTGATTCAATATCCACCCATTCCAGATAACTGTACCTGCCCTTGTCTGATCCTGGTATGATTTCAACCCAACATGACCCCCTCAGCCACTCTGTCTTTCTAATGAGTGATCACCGTCCCTTGTCTACTATTTAAGTAGAATCATTTCTCCTAATAAAGACAAGTTTATCCACATTTGTGTTGGCTTTAATATTCTTCATGCTTTTTCCTTTCCTTTTTTTCAAAAGAAATTCCTCATCCTGTACTCCAGGAAATTAAGGTATGTGCCCTTAATTTTGCCCTAAGGCTAACCCAAGGCTAGCTTTGAGCCTCAAATCTTTTTTATAAAGATTTCCTGCTGTGTCCTCCTGGATGTTGTCCCCAGGAGCCAAACACAGCAAAATGATGCTCACTACAGGGGCTGCAAGCCCCTCAGTTACCCTGTTCCTATGTGCATTATCTGGTCCTTCCCCCTTTGTTTCTGAAGTACCCAAGTAACCTAAAGCTTCTAGTCCCCCTCTAGAAGAAGATATCACTGATGCCTCATCAACTCCCAAGGTAATAGTGCTATCCCCCTGGCCCTCTTGGGCCCCCCCTTCCAGCTTTCTCCCTCAACTATGAGCAAGCTTGTGCCTCTACCTGCTCTCTCCTCCACACAGGCGCTGTGGCAATGCACACTATTCCTGGTCTCTGTCCCAGGTATGCTTCCAAAGACCTGTACTCCTTCCTCTTAGACTTTGGTCTCCCCCGCGCTGATGGAGTCCATGAAGACTATTGACGTGTTGATTAACCAATTCATCCAACCTGCACTGGTCCATTTTCAGTTGGCGCTGGGGTTGCAAAACCAGCTCTTGACTGCTGTGGCCACCGCAGTTTCCAACAATCATGCGCAAAATATGGCCTATTAAGAATGGTCTCATAGTTTATTTGCTTGTATTTCAGATAACCAGCGCAACTTGCTAGCTTCATAAAAGTATTTGAACTCGTCCCTAAACTCACTTTGCTCCTTGCTCCCTGGATACATCAAGGATCAACTTTGTGAACTGGATGATCACCAAGCTTCTGGCGTAGCCAGATAGAATCAACCCTCCTAAAATATTGTCAAGATTTTGAGACCATTGTTGCTGAACTCAATCAGCTTTGATAACATGTTAATACCCAGTTCAAATTGGTTGGGACCCATGTTAATACATGGGTCCAACATCTGCACTTACAGTATGGCTTGGACAAGGCCGCTTTGGGAAACACTCTGAGTCAGGTTCAGAACTATGTCAACAATAGGATGGCTTCCATTAAAGTGACTCTGCCAGTTCTTTTGGTTGATGTCCCGTCTCCCTTTGAAACTAGGGTATGGGAAGCTATAACCAAACTCAAAGCCACTACTTGACGTCAAGCCTTTGCCCCAAACCCTCTGCCTGTCAAACCTACCCTTGATCCTTGCATTGCCTTGCTAACTGACCAAGTAGCAACTTTTTGAGGCAAGATTGAGTATTTGAGACAACATCTCTCTGCCCCTGATGACTTGTCCTCTGAGTCTGATGGTGAGAGGGAGGCTGAAGTCACTGGTACTCCTATCCCCCTTAATCATGGGTGTTTCCCTGGATTGAAAGGCCAAACCTGTGTCAACTGTGCTCTCACCTTGGATCACTTAGTGGCAATAACTAATGATGTGGCAGATTGGCAAGATTCTCTATAACACAAGGTGAAAAACCTCTCCCAATACACAGAGACAATAGATGGACAAGTTACCCCTCTGGTTGCTCAAACAACTTCTCTGACTACATGTATCAACGGGATTACTGGCACATTGGTAGTGCAACAGATCAAAATCAATGAATTTGGAGCTGCTACCGCCACTGCTAGGGATATTAGTGGACAGAACAGCTCTACCTTGGATACCCTAGAGGAAAGCCTTTGATTTCTCTGGGCTAGATAACCTGCTGCTAAATCCAAGTTTGAGGAAAATCCTCACATCAATGTTCTCAACCTGGTGACAACAGCCAATCCACTTCCTTGTCCATTGACCCAAACTATAAGCCAACCTTCAAGCAGATATTTGACCCTAAAACCTCTATCATTGCTGCCTTTTTAAAAATATACAAGATAGCAATGCATAGGGCTACTGACAATATCAAAAATGATCATATTCTCCCCTGTTTTAATCCTACATGCCAAGAACTGGTGGTCCCTGAACTCCCCTCCATTTTCACTTGGGAGGACATTAAGCACCTCCTTATTGAGGAGTTCAGAGGAGAACTCAGCTTAGAGGTTAAGAAAGATGCATTTATGCACATTTCCTTTAAGCCTAAAGAAACCCTGGTCAAGTTTGCTGATTGCTTTTATATTGAAGGTCAACACTTAATTACCAGCCAACAGTTAAATCCCTGTGAAGCCTATACAGTATTTTTAAATTCTTTGAAGGTGAACCAACTTCTATGCCTACACTTTAAGGCACACAAACCTTCACTCACTTCCATGAAGAGTATTAAGACGCTCTACAAGACATGCATTTGACCCATGGGGTACTGTGGTGTGTGAAAATAAAGACAGTAATTCTGGGATTACCTTCCGTACACCACACATTGACTCTGGGTTCAGGTGAACAGCCTAAGAGGCAAGGATGTCATAACTGCAGTCAAATAGGGCACCACTCACATACCTGCACTAATCCCCAGGTAGAAGGTTGTGATCCTAAGGAAAAGGCAGAAAAAGAGAGGTCAGCTTAGAGGCAGAGACACTCTCTGCCGATCGATCCCCCTGTCTCCTCCTGACCCTCCTTCTGACAAGGAATCTCCCCCTTCCTCTGGCCCAACTATTCTTCATCTATTCCACAATCTCTCCAGTGATTCTGATAGTAAAGAATCTGATAGTTATGGCTACTCTGTTTTGGGTGTTCTGGAAACTGTGTCTGTCTCTTACAAGCTTTGCTCAGGGAAAACCAACACTACTTCTTGTGCACCTTCAAGTGAAGCCAAGGCCATGGTAGCTCACTCTTACCTGGCCTAGGCCCATCAACCTCCTGTCCTGGTAGACTCTTCTGAAGAAGCCGCCAAGCTAGCTAAAGCTCTCTTTCAGAATGTGACTGTATCTCACCCACTGCAGACTGTGTATAAGGAAATTCCTGCCCTAAGATGCATGTTAGCTAAATGGGAAAAAGAGCTAGAAGCTGCGCAGGATGTGTTAGCTGTCTTGCCCCCCTTTGGAAAAGATACAACCCAGGTGGAAGTATCAATCCAAAAGGTTAAAATCAAAGTCATTCTGGACACAGGTTCTCCAGTCAACATAGTATCCTTCAAGATAACAAAGAAGCTTAAACCGGCTCCTGATCTCAACTACACTCAGTTGTATGACACAGCTGGCATGGCACAAACTCAAACCATTGGTACCTACTCAGCCCTTCCCATGAGGTTTGGGAAATTCCTCATTGCATCCCCTGCTGTTGTACTTGAGAACAAAAGCTACAGCCTCTTGGTTGGTACTCAATTCCTCCAAGAATATAACAGGATTGTGAGCCTGCAAGATGGATACCTATTGCTCTTAGGATATGATGTCCCTTTGATTTTTGAAGAACATCTGCAGCTCCCAGGCAAACGTCTTAAAACTTGCATTCTTGAGTACCCCACAGGTATCTTCTCCCTCAAGTACAGGACTCATTCTTCCAGCATGTGTACTCCTCCTCCTTCCTGTCCTGCAGAGGAAGGTGTACCTCTTCTTGCCCCTGCAGCTATCATAATTCCTCCAGGCTCCCAAGTAGTTATAGACTCCCAGATCTCTTACAAACTATCCAAAAAGTCATTCCTTGAACTTTACTCACCTGAATCCCTAAGCTGCAAAAAACCCTGATTGTGTCCAGGAATCCTAGATTGAACGCACAAGGAGCCTGTACAACTGTTGCTTGCCAACCTGACAGCCCTACTCATGCAGGTGTCTTGGGGCCAGGTTTTAGGGCATGGTTGTATATTGGGAGCTGAACAAGTGGCGTCCCTCTACCCTTTTGGAACTTTCAGTGATTTCAATTTACCTGAAGACAATCCTCAAGTTCTCTCCTTATCCACTGCTGCCAACTTCCCACAACTGTCTTACATCCAGCAAAAAGATGTGTTGGATCTGCTCAATCAGTTTAGTGATATATTTGCCTCTGGACCTACGGACTATGGCCTAGATAAAGAGGTCATCCATCAGATTGATACTTGTGATGCACTACCTTTTTGTGCCAAGCCTTACTGCCGTAGTAGAGTAGAGAATGCCCAGGTTTCTAAGGAACTCAAACAACTCTTAGACGCTGTACTTTTGGCTCCCTCTCAAAGTCCTTGGGCCTCACCTTTATTGATCCTCAAGAAAAAGGACAGAGGACATTGCATTGTGATGGACTACTGCCACCTGAACTTGCTCACTAAGAAAGACTTGTACCCCTTGCCCAGAATCAACGCTATCAGACAGCTGGGTGGTTCTAAGTTTTTCTCTGCTAGGGATCTAGCTTCTGGATACTGGAAGGTCAACTTATCACCAGAAGATCAAGAAAGGGCTGCTCTCATCACCTCTGAAGGGCTCTATGAATCTACTTGGATGCCCCAAGGACTCTGCAATGCCCCAACTACGCTTCAAAGGGCTATGGATTCCATCCTACAAGATCTAAAGCTCTCTTGTGTCCTCATATACCCTGATGACATGGACAAGTGCCTAAAGTCAAAGTGTGGAGATTAAAATCTCCAAATTGATGGATTTTTTGGTCTCCACACTTTTTATCAATAAAAAGTTATCCAAAAAATTTTAATATTTTTCTTAAATTTGACTTTTTTTAAAATGTTTTTACTAGTAGCTAAAATTGAAAAACCAAGTTCAAAGTGCCCAAATCAATGCAATTTAAAGCACACCTTAAATTAATTTGGCTTTTAAAGTAGAATTTTTTCATCCTTTTAAATATAGGGGACAAAATCAAAAGTGCAAAAAATGAAGTGCAAAAAAATCTTCAATTTAATATTTGACACATCAAAATTAAAAAAATTAAAATTTTAAATTTTTTTCTATATGTAAAAAAAGAAGTCAAGAGCTAAAAAAAGCTTTTTTAACTTTATATAAATTTTTTATTTTTGTTTAAATAATAATATAAATTACTATTATGAGTCATTCATTTTTTAAAAATAAAATTTAATCATAAAAATTTATTTTAAAATTTACATATAGTTTCTTAATGGATGCAGAAATCAAAAAGTAGTCAAATCAAAATCCAAAAAGGTACCAAAAAACTAGAACCAATTAATATTAAATTTTTGCAAAAAATTAATATTTTATTCATTATGTTTTTATTAAGTTCCTCAAATCAAAAGTGAGGAAATTGAAAATCAATTTTTTAGATTTAGTCACACTTTTTATAAGCTTATAAAATTTTAAATAATTAATAAAAACTTTTGAAATTCCTCATGTAAATTCTTTAAGACCTGATATTTAAATACATAAAAAAATAAAGTTTTTTTGGTAGTGTCAGGAATTTCTGATCTATTAGGATTGGCTGATTCATATCCCTATCACTAAAGCTGTGGGTTGACACTAGACAGGACACAGCCAGATTGAAACAGCTATTCTGGAATATGGAGAAACTTTATCAAGATTGTTATAGTTCAAATCCAGAAGCTTCTATGATTAGATGCTAGGCATTCTGTAATCCCCAAAAACAGATGCAAACCTGCCCTACAGAATAAAGGCGGGAAAATAAAAACATTCTGTTTCACCGAGAAGTGAGACAGAAGACTGCCTGAGAAAATCTTGCACACTAGACCAAAAATAAGACAGGGCTTGGGCTATGGACGTTAACTTAGTTGATTGCAACTAAGTCAATGGATATCTAGGCTGAAGAGGAGAAATCTGCAGCCTAGAATATTACCACATTCCAAAACCTTATTAAGGTTTGAAATCCAACTCTGGGGGTGAAACTAGTAGCTTGGGGATGATAGGCTAGATAGTAAGAGTTGTCTGCAGCAAAAGACAGTCTGGCTGCTAGCTGCATACTATAGAAAGTCCTTTTAAGATCACTTGGAAGGCAGAGAAAAATAACAGTCATCAAAATTACTACTAAACCAAATAGTAGTAGTGTCAAGTACAATAAAAGTGTATTATTGTTACTTTGGAATCCTGCCAAACCACCAAAAACGGTGTCATGTCCCACAGACCACAGGACTCCCATACCACTTGGCTTGAGCAGCAACAGAACACAGCCTGCTGCAACACCAATCCACACTAATTGGAGGCGCATATGTCTTATTATAGATTTATCTATCCCAAAATTAATAATACAATTAATAAAAACTATATCTCTTATTCCTCAAGATCCAAAAATCTTGACAGGTAGGTTTTATTTACTTGTAATATTAATAAATTGGTGTGTTTTGGAGGCAATTTCAAAAATATATTAAATTAATATAATATTGTACTATGTTTCCCTATGTTATTTCAGGGGATGAAATTGAAGTGCCTAAACAGAAGTGCAATAAGCTCTTGATTTTTTTGAAGGTTTCTCTTTTGAATTTTCTCCTTTCCCACCTCTCATCCCTCCTTAAAAAAATTTAAAAGTTTTTTGGCCCCTGGCGCAGCCAAGGGGCCTGTCAGGAAATCCTGATCTATTAGGGTTGACTGATCCATATCCCTATCACTGAAGCTGTGGGTTGACACTGGATGGGACACAGCCAAGGTGAAACAGCTATTCCGGAATACAGAGAAACTATAACAAGATTGATATAGTTTCCAAGTCAGAAGACACCTAAGACATTCCAGGTCTCAGGTCATGAGACAATCCAGAAGCTTCTGTAATTAGACACTAGGCATTTTGGATTCTGAATTACAACTCAAACCTGACTCAGAGATTGGAACAGGGAATTACAACATCCTGTTTCA
The DNA here is from genome assembly GCA_014839935.2 of Entomophthora muscae. Lineage (NCBI taxonomy): Eukaryota > Fungi > Entomophthoromycota > Entomophthoromycetes > Entomophthorales > Entomophthoraceae > Entomophthora > Entomophthora muscae. Next base: position 169,665 of record QTSX02007189.1, read on the forward strand.
CCAAGAAGTGAGACAGAGGACCGCCTGTGTGAATTTTTCACATTATACCAAGCACAAGGGCAGGTCAGCCAAAATTTGTGTTAACTTAGTTTGCTGTAACTAAGTCAAGGTATATCTAGGCTGAAGAGGAAAAATCAGCAGCCTAGAATATTACCTCATCTCAAAACCTTATTCAGGTTTGGGATCCAACTCTAGGGGGTGAAACTAGTAGCTTGGGGATGATAGGCTAGCTAGTAAGAGTTTTCTGCAGCTAGACGCCAGTTTGGCTGCTAGCTGCCAAATATAAAGGGTCCTTCCAAGATCACTTGGAAGGCAGACAATTAATACCCTTCAACATCACTACTAGTCCAAATAGTAGCGGTGTCAAGTACAGTAAGAGCAACTTATTAATACTTTCAAATTCCTACTAAACCACCATTGACAGTGTTGTGTCTCCAAAGGACCACAGGATTTTCCCATCACTTGGATCAACCAGCAACAGAACACAGCCCGCTGCAACACCCATTCATACCAATAGGAAGCACATCTGTCTTATTACAGATTCATATATCCCATTATGCATAATATAAATAATAAAACTATATCTCTTCTTCCTCAAGATCCAAAAATCTTGACAGGGCCAACAAAACTTTTAAAAAATTTCTGCGTCATCAAGAGGGTGGATTATATAAAATCTGATACCAAGTAGAAAAAACTTTCTTTTTTCTTCTCTTCTCTTCTCTTCTCTTCTCTTCTCTTCTCTTCTCTTCTTCTCCTCTCTTCTTCTCTTCTCCTCTCTTCTTCTCTTCTCCTTTTCTTGCCCTCAATTACAGTAGTTTTAAAAGCTATGGCAACAACCAAAAATACCTTAGATTTAAACAAAATCCAACTATCAGGTTAAAATATACACTCTGTTAACAGGGATTTTGGCAATAATGGGCAAAATGGGTCAACACAGCAAAGAAGTGCTCACACACAAAGAAAAACAATTCAAAATATAATCCAAAATACATGGATTTACAAACAAAATGGTGTGAGTTGACTTTTGGTGTACATATGTTTACTATGTGAATTGGTGACAAAATACGCCTAAGTGCAGTGTGTCAAAACTCAATCCAAAAACAAAACACAATAGCAATTCACTATGTAAACAAAATAACTCACTTAGTGTGTGCAATGGATTGTAATCAAGAATGATACCAAGGTATCTAAAACAAGACACAAGATCTGAAACATAAATTTTAAAAATATTGTGTTGGGTGCTTAATTTGGCATAAAATCTGGGTAGGACACGCCATTTCAAAAACGCCATCTCAAATTCCTGCTATCTTGATTTATTAGTAAAAACGCCATTTTGATTTACAGCATTTTGACTAAGAAAAAATAGTTTTAAATTTTTAGATTTTTGAACTCCAAAAATTACCCAAAAAATAAAATTTAAAAAACATTTCTAGGCTTAAAAAAGCCTCAGAATTCTAAATCTGCAATAAAAAAATGGGGTCAATTGTAAGCAACATAGTTGCGTAAAGCCCAAAAGTTAAAATAATCCCAAAAACAACTATTTTCATCTATTTTAACTAGAAACTATACTTTAAAATAATCATAGAATTGTACCAAATACTAAATAAAACTAAAATATGATAAAAGTAAAGGAAATAAGAGAGCAAATAAAGGAGTTTTTATTGCAAATAGGCTCAAACATTGGTAGAAAGAGCAACTGAGATAGCTTGGAGATGCTCAAGCTTGCTATCCTTGGGATAGTAGACAAGGACCACCTTGCTAATTTCAGTGTACTTTTTCACCGCTTTGATCATCTTGGGGGGATCACCCTTGGTCTTCATGCCAGTCTTGAAGAGGCGGGCAGAGATGACATTTGGGTTTTGAGGTGGACCATGATCTTATTGAATTTGGGCTTATGAACCCTAACCCTTGTAGCAAACTGGCTATGCCACCCTTCAAGGGAAGAGGTGGTCTTGATCAATCTGTATTTAACCTTCTTGAAAAAGTTCCAGGTGATTGAGTCACCGCCTTTTCTAATTTGGCGTGCTCCTTGGAAGATGCCAACCCATTGAGTCTCAAAATACTCAATAAAGGGCGCAAAGGCTGCTTGGTTGGCCTGGATATATGGATGGCAGAGGAGGGCATCATAAAAGGCATTTGTCTCCTCCTTTCCAACCAGAGCAAGGGCAGCAAAGCAATTAAAAGCGTCCTTTACTTCTTTGGTGCCATCAGTGTAGACCAGCTCATGGAGGTCAGAGCACTTTTGGAGGCGGCAGCAGAGTGCCTGCCTGAAGTGGAAGTAGAATCCCTGAGGGGAGCTCTTAAAGACACAAATAAAGGCATTTGCCTGAGCCTGTTCAAAATCCACTACCAGATATTTGTAGTAGGGAAGGCTTTCAGGCTTTTTCTTGGTTAGGGTGGGAGCGTCTTCTTGGGAGATGGATTTTTTCTTGCGCCCTCTAGTCTCCTTGGGCTCCTCTTCAATTGTTGGAAGGATTTCATCCAGTTTGGCCTTTAAAATTGTGAGTGCCTGGACATAGGTTTCCTCCTTCTTATTTGAGAGAAAAAAGAAGACTAAGGGAAGAACCAGATTTCCAACCTGCCCATGGATATTCCAAAGCTGGCTAAAGAGCTTTGGGAAGGTGAAGAAAGTGCCATCTGCAAGCCAGGTCTTGTACTTGAGGAGGTTGCACAGATCCTGTCTTGTTACAAAGCATATGATACGCTCTGGGGCATGTTGACCATCATCATGGAGGAAGAATCTCTCTTCATGAAAAGATAGTTTTTGCTCCTCAGTTATGATCAATTGGTCAACAGAACTTGCACTGACGCATTCAGTGCTCAGACCATATCTTTGATCAGTAAAATATCTCTGTAGTTTTGAGGCGCCACCAACAGTTACTAGTTGGGTATCATTTAAATTGAGGAGTGCATTGTTGACAACCTCAGTTGCAGTTTGATCCTTTGTGGTTGGGATTGCCTGGCAAATAAACCAGTGTATGAGTTGATATAGAGGGTCAAAAGGCTTGGTGCAGTTGTGATTAACAGTGAGGGCCTTAAATCTGGTAAACCCATAAGTTGTGAGCCTTGCTGGGCAGCCAACATTATCACATTTGAAGTGATGTTGGCAGATGGGCTTCTTCTTGTCATTACAGCTGAAGCTGTAGCCCTTGTAGACAAAACCAACACCCCCTTTTTTTGTCATAATTGGATAGCTGATAGGGTATGTTGTTGGCACAGCAAAGGTGCCATTTTGGTTGCATATATTTTGGATAGAGTTAAGATCCCAGAGCTCAATTGGCTCATCTGCAGGAGCACCAGGCTCAGGCTCAGGCTCCTCTTCATCCTCAGGCTCTGAATTGGGGTCAGAATGGCAATTGAAGTTAAACAACTTCTCTTGAGGATCAGAGGGGGAGTAAAAAAATGGAGAATGGGGAGGAGTAGGACTGTTTCCCTCTTGTTCAGGTGACAGAGTTGGGGTCTTGGGGGGAGCTTTGGCCTTAGAAGGCTGCTTCTTTGGGGTTGTCTTGGCCTTTTTGGCCTTGGGCGGAGTGATTTTGAATTTTGAGGCCTTGTAGGCCTTGGGCGCAGCTTTGGCAGTTGACTTGGGAGGCATCTGAAAGTGAATTAGTATCAAAATATGAGCAATTTGGGGGTTTTTTAAAGAGAAAAAAAAATTTAATATAAAAGTATCAATTTTTTTACATAGAATTGCAGAAGAGATCAAAAAATATATAATATCAAAATTTTAATGTTTTTTATTTTATAAAAATAATTTTTTTATTAGTAACACAAGTATGCAAAACTTTGGGTTTTGACTGAAAACTTGCTCTCAAAATGGCGTTTTTGAAGTGACGTAATCAAGGTGCCATAGCTCAAAAACATAGTGTTTTGGCCATTTTTTATATTAAATTAACAAATCTACGGTGGAGCTACCTCAACCAGGCCAAAGTGTAAAACTTGAATTTCTCAAAAACTAACTTATACAACTGGGGTTAAAAAGTATACAGTTGTTTAGAGAAGATCAAAAAATCTATATATTTGCAAAGTTTCATATGTTTTCTTACATTTTTTTCTTAAGTGGTTTTAGACGTGAAACTATACTTTTGAAAAGTGGAAAGCAAGAATTGTGGTGGGGGAATCAATATAGTGTAGCCTTGCGTCATAGGTAATTTCCCATTATTTTCCCCTATTCATTGTACGCCTTGAATCAATTAGGTGATATTAAACTTGGTGGAATTCAAAGTGACGTAAATCAAAATGGCGTAATCACCCCCTTCCATATTAAAATCACTATTAAAATATTTTATTAAGAGAACCCTTATCAATGTATCCATGTATAATAAAGTTATAAATTATATATAACAAAACTGGTTTTTTTACCCAGCAATGACAATCACTAGAAGGACTAACATAGTGGCGTCTATTTAGGTTGTTCTTATTATAAGTGTCTTAGATTAACACTATAGGAACATCTTCTGGCACTATACCACAGGCTTTATTTTAGTTTGGGTATAAACTTATTTTAGTTCTAGATAAATGGTGTAATTTGAAATGACGTAAAGTTGAGATGGCATAAATACGTCCCACACTAAGTGATTTCATATGTAAATAAAGTTAGCAAAATAAGATTTAATTAATCTGACTTGAAGTGACGTAATTGAGATGCCGTAAATTTGAGATGCTGCATTATAAAGGTATATGTAAATTTTAATTATTTTTTTGTTTATTTTATTTTTTTGTGATTTAAAATCACTAACTCAAAAAATACTATCTCAAATTAAATTTGAGATGGCGTTTTTCAAGATGGCATTTTTGAAATGGCGTGTCCTACCAAAATCTGGGGAAATGGGTGGAAATTATTTTGGGTATTCAAAGATGGGTGTTTTAAAACCAGAAACAACTAATTAAGAAATAAAAATCTATAATTGGGGTATTGGGTGGGAAAAAATTAATTGGATATCCATATTCAGATAAAAGCAAAAATTAAAGTTAGGGAGTAACTTAGTTGAGTTTTATTTAATATTTTATTAAATTTTAAATGGAAGGAACACAGCAACATAATACCATTGCACCTGTTGTGCGCCGCAGTTGTGGTTGCCCCCGCAGGTCAAAGAACAGAGTTAGTGCAACACAAATGCCTACTCAGGAAGGAGACAGGAGAGGAGAGTTTGATAGAGACGCTGCACTGACACAGCTGGTTTGAGGAGCACAAGCTGCTAGGGTGCAGAGCATAAACACTCTGGTCCCAAAGCTGACCCAGAAGCCCATCAAGGTTACCTTCATCAAGAAAGTTAGAGATAAGTATGTAGAACTTACTTCATACGTGTTTGCTGTTGTGTAGCGGCAAGAGTCAGTCCCGTCAGCCATGCTAGAGAAGGTGAAGCCTGTACTTGATACTAGCTATAAGCCCTACATTAGTGATGGCAATCAGGAGGAGGACAAGGAGCCTGAGTTCTATCAAACCAATGAGGGACAGTTAGTGCTTAAAAGGTTGCAGCCTTCTACAACAAGGTGCTCATACCTTGCAAGCCTGTCACTAATCAGGATCCCAAAACATCTGAGCCTACTAAGCCCGCTCAGAAGTGCACCCCAGATATCAAACGCATCATCCTGCTCAAGCTAATGTGTGAATCTGATGACTACAAGGCGGCTGCAGTCATTATTGGAGTGGATCCCAAGTATGCCAGCAAGACCTTCCACAAATTCATCAATACTAGCTGTGTCCTTGCTGCAGAGAAATCCTTGCGTGTTTCTACCATGCTCACCAAGGAGCACAAATGGGCAATCTGCCAGTGGATAACCTAGGACTGCCATCTTGAACTGGCAAATATTCAGGCTATGATCAAATCTACTTTTGGGGTTGAGGCTTCAATTTCCTTTTACTACCATCTGGTGAAGGGAATGCAATTTTCCTGGAAAAAGCTTGGGGTATCTCCCTACAACCAAAACAGCCCAGCCAATGTTGAGATCCAGAAAAAATACGCAGAGGCGTACACTGCCCCCAAAGCCAAGGGGGCAGTCAAATTCTACTACATTGACAAATCAGCTTTTGCCTTGTCTATGCAGAATGAGTATGGCTATGTCCCAAAAGGCTCAAATGATGGGATGGCTTGGCGTTTTGCAGTCTGCGCCACAGCATATTCAATGGTGGCTCTCCTTGGTCCAAAGGTTGTCAAGCTCTATCAAATGATATTGGGTTTGCATAACAGCAGGATCTTTCTATCATTCCTCCAATTGGTCCAGGAGCACCTGAGGCGCATGAGCCCAGGCTTCACCAATGTCATTGTGCTGGACAATGTTGGTCTCCATAAGGCGGCTGATATTCTTGAGGAATTCCCAATGATTGACACTAGCATTGCAGTGGGCCACCAGCAATTGGCCACAGAAAATTTGCACCTTCTCTTCCTCCCTCCCTATTTGCCCTTCCTAAATCCCATTGAGGAAGTCTTTGGGTGGCTCAAGCAAGTTGTCAAGCAAGGAACCTCAACTGGGACCAAGGACATGTTTGATTTGCTGCAGGCCAAGATCCACACCCTATCAGCTGAGACTGTTGCCAAATTCTATGGCCACGCTGATTTGTTCATCCCCGTGTGCCTAGACAAACAGCCAATTAATTAAAGGCTTAGTGTGTCCAACTTTTTTTACATTCTCTAATTTACTATTCAATATTTATTAATTATCATTTTATATTTAGATGTTTCCAAGCCCACAATCACATTCAGAAGATCCATCAATGGATGTTAGTAATTTATTTATTTTATTTTATATTATTTTATTATGCCATCTGAGGTTATCCCAACCGCTCAATACTGGATTACGCAAATATATTTATATCACGTTTGTCAAATAAATATAAAAATAGTTTTAAAAAAATTAAACATAAAATACAAGTTAGAATTTATTTTATTAATGTATAATTTTATGCTTTTATGAAAACCAATTTCTGCAATATCTTTTGCAAAACTGGTTTGCTGAAATAAAAATTATAAAAATTTATTATAATAAAAATAATATAAATTGTAATAAAATTTATTTGAATCATATTTTTATTATATGCGCCTATAGTGAGTCCTTTGGTATATACCCACCCTGCAATGGAGGTGGCGCACAACCTCCACCGCCACACTGTGGACGGTGGATATACCCTGGTTAAAATATTCTTGGCGGCTAGTAAAAGGGAGAAGCATCAGGTGGGAATGTAGGAGCAGCTTCTCTGGCGGGGCTGCAAATCTGTAAATCCCTGCCAGGACCAGGGCGTCTTGTATCACGTGGCCCACCAAGTTGTACCCGGGGGACCTTCTTCCCATCCAGGGAGAGCATGGCCTCTTCAATCTCTAGGAGGACCCTGTCAAGATCCTCCACATCAGTGTTCATCCCAAAGTAAAACAGGAACCCCAGGTAAACCACCAGATGAAGCCTTTTTCCAGTAAAGGCTTCAGTAAACTCACACAGCTTACTGTATACTGTGCTTATTTTTTTCTTGTGTTTGGTTTTAGCAAAGGTCAGCTCTATTGCTTGAGGGACCCCCGTCTTGTCAGCACTCCAGGCCAGACCAAAGTCTGCCAGGAGGATTTTGGTTTTCTTGACGGCTGTTGTGTCTGCAACAGCCAACTTTGACATTATGCATCCAAAGTTCTCCAACAGGTAAGATATTGTGTGCTCCACTGGGAAGCAGAAGCAAGCAGCCGCATGGGCCCAGCTCATCTCTGGTACATTCTTGAATGGGAGCGTCTCCAGGATGTCCCAAACAAGCTCAATGAAGTTTACACAGTAAACTCCACTGAGGGATACTGGGTCCAGGTGGACTAATTAGGCATCCTTGTAGGCAGTAATTGCCCACTTTGATGTCCCCTTGCCATGCGTAAGTTCTGCCAATACCTCCTGCGCATAGGAAAGGACCCATGGATGCGGTCCTCTAGCTCCTGCAAGACAGGAGGAAACAGATACAGCTGCTTGGCCACATGAGCGGTGTAGTTGGCATAGAAGGTAGGGGGGAGAGACCAGAACCAGGCAGAGTTCACTTTCTATGTTTTCTAAGGAAAAAAAGTAAGCATTTTGAAAATTTATTAATTTTATTTTTTAGGTTACCTTCTTGTGTTTCTTCCTTGCCCGCAGCCTTGGCCGGCTTGGCCATTCTTGGCGCAAGAAGTTGAGCAGGCAATTATGTGTCCCCTTTCCTGGTGCACTTTGCCAGCTTAAGATGGGTGTACATTTCAGGGTCATCTGTCCAGACAGACAGCGCAGAGAGGGCAAATGACTTGAACTGGAGGCCCTCAACCACAGTTTTTTGAATATTTAGTAAGGGTTCAATTGTCTTCTCTGGGGTGTCTGGTATTTTGGTCATTAGGGCCTTTGTAGACACCTTGTCTATTTGGCAACTGTGGTAAGTTTGACTCCCTGGTGATTGACTCCCTGTTGATTGACTCCCTTAAACTCAACTCCTTGTGCTCGACATTATAGTAAAGTGAGAATTCAGCTTTAGCCCTGATCAACAACTGGAAATCAACACTTTTTTAATTAACAAATTTTGATGTACTAAAAACTTTTAATATAAAATATTAAGCCTTACAGCTATGGTATACTAAAGTGACCCTAGAGAGCTTAAAAATCCAATAAAAAAGTATTTTAAGTAATAAAAATAAGGAGAAATAAGCAATTATTTCTCATTTTACTATGTAATTTACATTCTTCATTATAAAAATATTTTTTATTACCATAAAAATTAAACTTCCAATGAACCAAAAATAAACAAAAACACAACAAAATAAAATATGCAAAATATAAAGAAATATTAATATTTATTTGATATAGTTCATATTAGAACAACTATGAATATCATATGTTTTATTTGGAAATTAACAAAAGTTAAGATATTTCACTTACTTTCAACTATAAACATTCATCTCAAACTTACCATACATACATAAAACAATCACTGCTATCTAATTAAATTAAAAAAACTTAAAATTAAAACTAAAAACTAAATGATCAAAGCTAATATAATAAAAATTAAAGTTAAAAAGTTAAAAGTTAAAAGTAAAAATCATATAACTGAGCAAGCAAGTTTATTCCTCATCCTTCTTTCCCTGTTTCATTTTAGCCCCTTCCAGGAGGGAAGTAGCAATAAGCTCAAGCTGCTTCTTAAGCTCAGAGGCCTTTTACTTGTGCTTGGCTGCACCCTGGATGGCCTTAGTGAAGAGGGTGGCGCGAGTTGTAGGCTTGGTGGGGGGACGCGGTTGGTGAGATCTCAGAGCTTGGAGATGGTTTTCTCCTGCTTGTGCTGCAGGAGGGAAAAGAAATTATTGAATTTTGGGTGGAGCCCAAAGTTGGCCTTGAGGTGTTTGTGATATGCCTCTAGCGCTGAGGTGGTCTTGAGCTCACCACTCACTGCTGCCCAGTACACATTCCAGCTGGCCTTAGCACAAGCCTTGCCTTGCCTCTGTGTGACAACCTTCCCAATCCACTGGGGAAAAGTACTTGAGGAAAGGCTTGAACTCTGGGTGCTTTACTATGTAGGGATCCTTTGAGAGCACCTCAAACCCTTGTGCAGTGTGCTCTGGCTTTAAAAAAGCCAAGGCACTAAATTGTGCCAGCACAAATCTGCAGGTGTCCAAAGTATCCCTCTGGCTCAACCCACTAAGCTCAGCGTGGGCCTGCACGTTACAAGCAACTTCTTGGCGGAAGTGGAAGTGGCAACCCTGCACCTCCCTGCTGAACAGCTGCTCAAATGCATTGAACTGAGCAGGCTCAAAGTCCATAATGCACACGCAAGGCCCAAGAGCTCTTAGCCTTGCCTTTTCCTCCAAGTCCAGGGTGGCCTGGTCCTTGTCAGAGGCAGGTGGGTTGGCGCGGGTGTGGGGGGTGTCTTCTTGGATTTTTCATTGTTGGCAGGAGGAAGGAGGGCAAGTTCTTGGCAGAGGATGGAGAACACGCGGGTATAGATGGCCTCAGTGGCCCCAGGAAGAAGAAAGAATGCAAGTGTAATCACCCAGATGTCAATCTGGGCATGGACCGTCAAGAGCTGCTTGAACATCTGGGGGCAAGTGGCAAAGGTACCATCAATAAGCCAGGTTGACGCTCTTTTCAACTCCATCAGGTTCTTCTGAGTTGAGTAGCAGATGATATGGTCCTTGGCGGCAGGCCTGTTGTCATGGAGCAGGAAGCGCTCCCCACTTAGAAGCTGCTTAAGCTCATGAGTGAGTGTGAGCTCTGAGAGGACGTCAGAGGCCTTGGGGGGAGGGGGATTGGCAGCAATATGCCTATCACTGATGAATTTGACCAACTGCTCCTGTGTTGGTACCAACTTAAAATTGTTGGGTTTGAGATATTGCAAAGCCTTTATGGCCAGATCAGAAGTGTGGAGGTTAGCAGAGGTGGGAATGACCTGAACAAGGTACCATTTAAGCATCCAAGTGATTAGATGATTGGGGGCTTGCAAGTGTGCTTCCCCTTCTCTGCTGTTACTTGCTCCCAGCCCTCAATGTTCAACTGGGCCCCACAAGTCTTATCTTCACAGACAAAGTGCTTACTCTTGGTCTGCTGCTTTTGGTTGTTGCAATTGAAGATGTAGTTGTCAGCAATGTAACCAGGGCCGCCCTTTACAGACATGATGGGGAAGTAATGGGGGAAGCGCTTGGGAACTTTAAACTCTCTGTCTACATTACAGATATTGTGGATGGCCAGTGGATCCCAAGCCACATGACCAGAAGCTTTAAACTTCTTGGAGTAATCCTCTGGCTCATCTTGGGGGTCAGATGAGGAAGGAGGGGAAGAGCCATTGGGGGGGGAGGGGAAGGATTCTTTGAGGCCTGCTTGGATGCCTCCTTTTTCTTACCAGAAGAAGAGGTGGGCTCCTTGGCAGCCTTTGACTTCTTGGTATGCCGCTCCTTGGTGGGCTCAGAGTTGGCCTCTGAGTGGTAAAAGGAGTGGTTGGTAAGATCACCATCAGATTTATTGGGGGAGGAATTTTGGGGGGGGAAGGTGAAGGGGATGTGGAAGATGAGGGGGGAGGGGGAGGAGTAGGAGGAGATGGAGTGGGAGGAGATGGGGTTGGAGACTTTGCCTTTGCAGGCTTCTTGGCACGCTTGGGTGTGGAGGAAGTTTCTTTAGAGCCCTTGTAGGCTTGGCGCTTAGGCTGTTGGCTGTTCTTGTTTGATCTTGTCTAAATAAAAGTTTAGTTTTGTAAATAAAATAGTATGAAAAATATAAAACCAGAGGTAAAGCAAAGTAAAAGTTAAATTAAAAGTATGCAAATAAAGTTTTATTTATCAAGAAAAAAAACATAAAAAAGTAAATAGAAGCAAAATAGAAACTCAAAGTATAGATATAAAGGTTAAAACATAGAAAATAAATGAATTCATGATGAAGCATCAAAGATGTCAGGTTCAGCATAGCATCTTATTGTTAAATCAATGTAAAAGTTTAATTGAAAATCAAAAAAAAATATGAAAATTATATGTAGAGCAGCAGAAAAAGTAGTAGATTATAATAGCAAAAAAAATGTTATGTGGAATTTTTTTATTGAGAGTTGAAAATTCAAAACATAGTAAAGTGTCAAGTTTGGCACTGTCAATCAGCCAGAAAAAGCTGAATTCTCACTGTCAAGTATGCCAGAGTCAAGAAGAAACATCAAATTTACTATGTTTTTACATATAAAACTTGCTTAAATTTAAAACAGGTTCAAAAGTTAACCCAAAAGCTTGGCATTTTTGTATGCTCAAAAATTAAAAAAAAATACAACATAAGTTAAAAAAGTAAATGAGTGGAAAGGTGTTTATTAGTGATAATAATGTGCTGTGAGGAGCTGGGAGTGAATTATCTACCATAGTGTTGGTTAAAACCTTAAGAAGCTCTCTGTACTAATCTCAAAGTTAAAGTGTCAAGTGGGTGAGTGTTGAGTGGCGCTCATAGTGCGTCACATATTAATTCAGCCTTAATTCTGATACTTTGATTAGTTATATCTGAAACCAATTGCATGTCAAGTGGATAGAGTCAAGGAAAGAAAGTGTCAAGTTTCAGTTTTTTATAAATTACATATGAAATCTCTTAAAAAATTGGGCTTAATTTATGTGGCACCACTTAATCCAAAAACCCGGGAATGACATAATGTAAAACAAGTGGGGTATTTGATTAATGTCTTACCACTAAATCCAGTATAGTGGTGCTTGGGAGCCTAATCAATGACTATGGACACTGATAATAAAAATAAAATAGTAAATAATAAATTTTACATAAGCACATATGTATTTTATTAATAAAATTAAAATTTGGCTTAAAAAGTGTTGAACTGGTCACGTTTTGTTTTAGAGTGTTGAACACAGGTTTTTTCATTTCTATTAGTAAATTCACTTATAAATTGCCCCTTAAATTGGTATTTTAGCTAACCAGTTTATTAAACAGAGTCAAGTTCAAGTAACTTTAACCTTATTTTTTGGTTTTGAACCCCTGAATTACTAGTAAAAATTAGCTTAAAATTGATTAAGCCAAAAATACTAATAGATTCACATATGTGGCACTCAACTCCCTGGTACTTGACAAAGTGTCAAGTACCAGGGAGTGGAGTTTAAGGGAGTCAAACTTACCACATTTGCCGTCTATTTTGTCCCCTTCAAGGACAGCAGACTTAACTCTTGCTTTGACCTTGCGGTCAATCTCTTTAATTTCAGCAATTGCTGAGTCAAGGTCTTTTAGCAGCTTCTCCAATTCTCTCATTGATTTTTTACTAACCTTTACATATGTTTTTATAGCTTTCATCCCAATAAAATTTGTATTATTCTGATACTATTGCCTCTTTGTTTATCCCTGTTTGTTTTCACATTACTCCAATATCCCATTTTTCCCCATTGTGTATGTTTTACGCTCATCTTAATATGTGTTGTTTGCTTTGTGTTGGAATTGCTTCCTTAATTGCCATATTATTTTTGGCGCTTTGCACAGCCCCTTGTGAAAATATTAACAACAATTCAATGATCAACTAAGTTTGAATTAGAAAATTATAGGCAAATTGATTTTAGATAAAGTTGTTACTGATCCAAATTCAAAACCTTAATGATAAACTTTAATCCAATAAGGAGCCAAATTAGAAAGTGATTGTTGTGACATAAAGGGACATTCAATAATTCTTTGATGTATTTGCACTAATTAATCTGATTGGCTGGTTGTTTTGCCATTGTGTGCCATTGCTGCTATGGCAAGTTGTTGGTAGACTAGTGCTAACCCAGAAGCTGATTAGCACTAGTTCACCAACAACTTGCCACAGCAGCAATGGCACACAATGGCAAAACAACCAGCCAATCATATTAATTAGTGCACATGCATCAAAGAATTATTGAAGGACCCTTTATGTCACAACAATCACTTTATCACTTGGCTCCTGATTGGCTTAAAGTTTATGACTAAAGTTTTGAATTTGGATCAGTAACAACTTTATCTAAAATCAATTGCCTATAATTTTCTAATTCAAATTTAGTTGATCACCAAATTGTTGTTAATATTTTCACAAGGGGCTGTGAAAAGTGCTAAAAATAACTTTGTTCTGGATCTAGATACATGACATAGTAAATATATGATTTTATAGAAATAAGCTGAACATAAAGAATATAGCCAACTATAAACAAAGAGAACATGAACAATTGAAATTCAAAATAAAGATAAGTATATATAGAAAATGTTTGGCAACAGGGGGTTTATTGGGACAGTAAGAGTGATGCCTAGGAAGCAGAATAGCGTGGGAAGGAAGACGTAGAGGCAGTGCTGGCCTGGGGGGTCTGGGGGGTCTGGGATTGGGTGGATTGGGCTTGCAGGTGAGGGGTGTTAGTGGCGGGGGTGGAGGCAGGAAGATTTTGCGTGATGGCTGCCATATAACACTTGTTGTATTCCTCATTGGTCATTGGCTGAATAGGCTGGTAGATAGCTGTGGCATGGGGTGGGAGGCGCTTATCCTTATGTGATTGGTTGCCCATGTTCACATGGAAAACCATTTACGCAAACAAGTCAGCCACCATCTGGCAGCCAAAGAGAAAATTGTGGTCAAGGACCCCAAGATAGAGGTTGTTGAAAGCCTGAGGGCGGCGCTCCTGTAATGTGGATCCCATGTTAAAGAAGACAACATCAGCCAGATGGATGTCAGCGTGACAAGCTGGGTACACAGAGGCCTTGTGCCCGTGTTCCTGGATGGCCTCAAGGGCAGTGGAGCTATCCTCCATCTGGTGGCTTAAGAAAACCCTGTACTTGGAATTTGAGCCATCCCAGGAGTCAAGTAATCCACTGAGAACGTGGCTGTACAAGTAGCCATCAATGAAATCTGGGTTTGTCTGATAGTAGACAAAACCCTTGTCTGAAACAGCCAGAAATGCACCAATGAACGTCCCCTTCTTGACCTTCTTTCTTCTATTCTTGGCGGCGGCTTTTCCCTGCTTGCCAAAATAATCAAAAGCTATTGATAGCTTGTAATAGGAGATGAACATGATATCATCAGTTAGACTAGTCAGGCATCCAATCAGGGTTGATTCAATGGCGGTGTCATATGGGAAATCTTCAGCACCATCCCATAGGTCACTGGCAAAATTGGTAAGAAACTGTATGGAAGCCACATTTCCATGCATCCAGAGCTGCATCATGCGCTCAGAGACCCATATGGTATGGTGTGCAAGCTGTTTGCGGACCTGGGTTAGGGGAAGCTTGGGTCCCACTGGAGGAGTTTAAGCATTATTAGGTAGGCCTCAGTTATCTGGGACTTGGCGGCCTTCTTTGGCTTCTTGGCTGTCCCAATCAGATTCCCCTTGTTGATTAGGTTGTTGAACTCCCGCATTATGATGGCTCAGGTAAATTGCGACTGGGCAGCAATCTGGTCCCATGAAAGACCCTGTAGGTTTAGCACCACAATTTCCTGGAGAATTTGGGCGGTGATGATTTGTTGTTTGGGGCGCTGGGCTGTGGGAGCTGAAGCTTGATTGGCTGTAGGTGGGAAGGTTGGGTTGTGGTGGGAAGTTGTTCCAAATTAAGGTTGTCATCCTGATTGGTTGGTTGGCAGGCAGCTTGTGTGGGGGTGGGTACGGGAGCAGGGGCAGAGCTAGACACTAAGTGACTACTGAACAAGTCAAAGCCATATGGTTGGGGGTCAGTAACAGGTCAGCTTTCTTGTTACCCACCTCAAAGGCTTGGGTGTAAACAGATGCCTCCACTTTCTGAGCCTTGCCTCCATTTAAGCTGGCTTGGCTGCTGGCGCTGTCAAAGATATTGCTAGTAAAAACCATTGTAAAAAACCTAGGATAAAATCACTAAAAGTAGAAATTTTAAAATTAATGATTTATTTTTATTGTAATCTTGAGCCCATATTTGGAAGGTTATCAAAACCATTATACACAATTTAGGAGCCATGAAAATGGATAAAATGTCTCTGTTCCTAAATTGAATAGCTGTTGATTGGCTGTAAAACTGTTACTTTTCTATTTTAGGCTGCTCATAATACACATCTTGTGTGACTTTATTTTGTTTTGTGCTTGTGGAATCTTGCTTCTAGATTGCTCTAATTTTGTTTATTTTAGTCCTTTTGTTGGTGCCTCATATGAATCCTGCTTGGATTATAATATACTCTGGAATAGCATCCATCTATCTCACTTGTTGCATCAGTTCATTTTGTTTGTGGTTTACATTACACTGCTTGATGTTTGATATAATTTTGTACAATGGGCTAGTGAAATTTTGTTTTTGGTTTGACATTTAATTTATTAACCAAAAATATTTAAATTATTTGAATCCTGAATCTTGCGCAACTTGGATTTTGTTCAAATCTGAAATCATTTTGTTTAAATCTGAGGTATTTTTGGTTGTCGCCATAGCTTTTAAAACTACTGTATCTTCTAATATATCTTTTATTATATGTATTAGAGTAAAATAGATGTATAAAATGTTTTTTTGGTATACAAATTTGCTCTATTTATATCATTTTTAGTGAAAGTACAGTGTTTTTAACATAAGAATGTTCAAGGCTTCATTTTATGATATGTAAGTGGCAGATTCTTGATATCTTTGAATATTGTGACTTATAAATAAGATATAAGACTATATCTTTTAATAAGTATAAAATTGTATAGTATATCTTTAATAAGAAATTACTGTGCTTTATATTATTTTAATAGTAGAATTCTATAACTTTTATCATTTAAATAAGATCACTGATAAACCAAAATACCTAAAATCATATGCTTGCATCTTGCAGGAAAAATCCTTTATTTTGCTTATACTAAAGTATTATTATAGCTTTACATAAGCTGAAAAATTAAATTATCCTTTTTTTATTAAACTTATATTTTATAAAGCAGTTTTTTGTGTAGGTTCAAATTTTATATTCAATTGAATACAGTTACTTATAAATTATAGTCTAATTTTGCTTTTGAAACTAAAATAAGCTTTCTTTTAAAAACAGCTAATTTAAGGATCTTTTTATTATCTAGCATAAATTTTTTATTGCAGAAATAAATTTCTTGGGGTCTTTTTAGTCTAGAAAAGATTTTAAAATATATAGTTGTATATTATAAACTGTATTTTTGCTGCTTCAAAGTAAACCTCTGGAAAATCAATTTTTGCACTTTGATCTTTGATATTTTCAATTTTTGCACTTTTTGGTAGTCCCATTTCCGATTTTTGCACTTTCAGCCTTAGGAACTTCAACCTAAGGAACTTGCCTGATTACATCACTGTATTCAGCTCTACCTTTACCAATCACTTAGAGCACCTCAAGGCTGTCTTCATCAAGATTCAAGAAGCTGGTTTGAAACTTAAATCCTCCAAGTGCTCCTTCTTTAAAGAGCAACTCAAATTCCTGGGTCATGAGATCACCCAAACTGGAATCTCCCCCATGAATAATAAGGTGGAAGCCATTGAAAAGATGCTATCTTCCACAAATCTCCAGGAGGTCCGAGTATTTCTTGGTATGATGAGTTACTATTGACAGTTCATACCCAACTTTGCTGAATTGAGTGAACCCCTTGTCCAGCTCCTTTGCAACTTCTCCTTTGAGTGGACTGACAGTCAGCAGTAATTGTTTGAAGCAATGAAGGCTAAGCTCAAAGAGTCTCCCATCCTAGTTTATCCTGATTATGATAAAGAGTTTATCTTGTATACTGACACAGACAGAGTATCTGTGGGTGCCATCTTAGCCCAGATTGACAACAAAGGCGCGGATTGACCTGTAGCCTATTCTTTACAGGTCCTCAATAAACACAAGAAGAACTATAGTGTCACTGAGAAGGAATGCCTAGTGGTGTTGCATGTGATAAAGCAATTCAGGCACTATATTTACAGAACCCACTTCACTGTGGTTACCAATCACTCCTTCCTTAAATGGCTGCAGCAACTAAAGGAACCTGAAGGTCAGTTAGCACGTTAGACCCTGCGCCTGCAAGGATACAATTCCACTGTGGTACATTGTACTGGGGCCCAACTTTAGAACACCAATGGTTTTTTGAGGATGCCTATACTAGCTATCCACCCTGCAGACACTGATTGCCTATATGAGCTAATAGGGTATCCTGACTCCTGGATCACTGAGCCAGGAGACATCTGATTAGCTCTACAGACCCTATCCAAAGACACTGTGATTTGAGATAGACAACTCTTCAAGAAAGTCAATAACACCTACCTACCCAACATTTGTCCTAGCATGAGAATAGCCATTATCCTTTAAGCTCACATTGATACTGGACATGGAGGAGTAGCAAAAACTCATGACTGGTTATGCAAGAACCTCTACTGGGAAAACATGCACCTTTTAATCCCTGATGTCCTTGCCTCCTGTCATTTGTGCCAGCTCCAACACCCTCAACCTTCCCAACATCAATTCAAACTCATCCCCCCTAAACATGTCTTCCACACTGTGAGTATTGATGCTGTTGGGCCTCTCCCTTTTTCTATGTATGGGTGTCAATTTATCTTAGTAGCTGTAGACCATTTCAGAAAATGGGTTGAAGCCAGAGCTACAAAAGATATAACTGCCAAGACCACCACTAATTTCTTTTTACAAGATATCTTCTATCAACATGGCTGCCCTCAAGTCCTGCTTTCTTACAATGGCACCAACTTTAATTCTTGCCTCATCACATTTATTGTAGAGGCTATGGGTACCCACCAATCTTTCTCTGTGCCGTATAACTCTTTGACTAATGGAACTGTTGAACAAGCCAATTCCTCCCAGGTGTCCATAATGAGGAAACTCACACTCTCTGATGCCGCTAATTGGTATATGTTCCTCCCTAATGCTCTCTTTGCTTATCAACTCAGAAAGCACCAAGTGACTGGCCAATCTCCCTTTGCCATGCTGTTTGGGCGTGAAGCCACAATCCCCTCAATCTTAGGACCCCCTTTGATTGAAGTTGATGCATCTGCCAATCCTGAAACTCATGTCAAGGACTTGACTAATTGTATCATTGATATTCAGGCAACTGCATATTCAACTGCCTATAAGGTCAAGACTTTAGAGCTCTCCCCGTCCAATGCTTCTAGAGCCCCACTCCCTGAGTATCAAATAGGCAACCTGGTTCTCTACTACCAGAATTGTACAGGAGGTAGAGCCCATAAGCTAGACTCCCTCTGGTTTGGGCCTTGTGAATTCACCTTCAAGAAGGGTGTTGAGTATACTGTGAAGTTGCTGTCCTCTGGACGTCCTTTTGCGCGAGTCCATTCCAAATTCCTCCGTAAATATCAACTCCCTGTGTCCAATCTTGAGGGGGGAAGATGTTGTAAATTGAGTCATTAATGCTATTTTTATATGGCCTTCAAATAATGATATGTGCAAAGATTTGGTTGGTTTTTCTTTTGACTTCAGGAATTCCTTGCCTTCTGTAAATGAACCTGGTCCAATATCCACCCATTCTGGATTACTGTACCTGCCCTTGTCTGATCTTGGTATGATTTCAACCCAATATGACCCCCTCTGCCACTCTGTCTACCTAATGAGTGATCATTGTCCCTTGTCTACTATTTAATTAGAATCATTTCTCCTAATAAAGACAAGTTTATCCTCATTTGCGTTGGATTTAATGTTCTTCAAGCTTTTTCCTTTCCTTTTTGCCAAAATGAATTCCTCATCTTGTATCCCATGAAATTAAGGTATGTGCCCTTAATTTTGCCCTGAAGACTAACCTAAGGCTAGCTTCAAACCTCAAATCTTTTGTTATAAAGATTTCCTGCCGTGTCCTCCTGGATGACATCCCCAGGAGCCAAACACAACAGTGAGCGGCAATGGCTTAAGCTTTTGAAGAAAGCCATTCTGAAGGCAGAACTGTTGAGAAAAGGACACTATAAAAAGGGGGCTAGCTGGAAAGTTATGGGGTCTTTTCTGGGTCTTTTGAGTTTCTTCCAAGAGGTTTTTGGAAGCCTTTTGATTGCCAGCAGGAGCTTGGTTGAACTGATAAAAGTGGAATACCAAGGCCACTAGAGCTATACAGAGAGCTGAAGCCCAAGATTAAGGAGCTGGATCTTGAGATAAGGAGCTGGATCCTAAGCGCAGTGCAGGAGTACAAGTTTAAGGAGCAGGAGTCCAAGGCTAAGGAGCAGAAGTCCAAGTCTAAGGTTCAGGTGTCTAAGACCAAGTACAAGGAGTCCAAGATATTTTTGGAGGACTCCAAGTATTGACAAATCCATATTGTTTCCTAGATCCCCAGGCAATATATAGAAGGTTTCTAAGGGGATCTTCCTTCTGAGAGTGAATAAAAGCCCATTTTGACCCCTATACATATTTCTGAGATATATTTTCCCTTACCAGAGAATGACAACCCCTTCCAGCTGGTCTTGGCTATGACCCAGGACACACTTTGGGGACTGGTGGACAGGAATCCCACAATTTCCCAGGATACTTTGAGCTCCCTTCCCGCCAATAAGCTTCCCCCTCCCATTCACGTCATCAGAGCAAACCCTTCCTCTGCTGAGAAGGATTAGTCTGCCCTAGACACTGAGCAGCTAGCTTATGCTCACTCACTTGGGCCAAAGGTGATCATTATGGACTTTGAGATTGCTCAGTTCAGAGCCTTTGAGGCCACCTTTAATGGAGAAGTACAGTGCTGCTTCTTCCATTCCAGGAAGGCCCTCATCAAACACCTCAAGAGCAAGGAGCTCTTCAATAAGTATCTTAATGATGGTAAAGGGAAGTGCTGCTTTGCCATCACCCAGTTTGCTGCCTTAGTTTTTGTGTGGCCTGAGCATACTGGGCTTGGCTTTGAGGCCATCTTGGAGGATGCTTACGTTAAAAAGCACTCAATCATTTTCATGGGCTACTTTGAGTACTTTGGGAATCAGTAGGTTGGTAAGAAGGTGACTTCCAGGAGAGGAAAGAGTGGGGCTACTGCCTCTTGGAGCTGCCAGAGCACCTGTCTGAATGGTGAGATGAAGATGAATTCCAGCCTGGAGGTGTGGCACAAACACCAAAAGACAAAGTTTGGGGACAATCCCAAGTTCAATAAGTTCTTTGCCAAGCTGCAGGAAGAGCAAGCTCAGAACGTCTCAAAGTTCCATGGCCTGGCCAACCAGGTGGCCCCCAAAAAGAAGAAGAGTAAGGAGCAGGACCACCAGAGGATGTCCAGAAGGTGGTGAAAAAGAATTACAAGGTGGCAGAGATAAAAATACATTGAATATGTGACTACTGCCCTTGCTGGTGGCTTCAATCAGCCCACTAAACCTTGCTTTACTTTGCCTTTATATTTTTTACTTTTAAACTTTTAATTTTTTAATTTATTTATATAGTACTGATTTTTTAGCTATAAATGGTAAGTTTCAGGATTAATTTCAAGGTGGTTTGATTTGAAATATATAATATTTTGTTAATTTATCTGTAAAGTATAATATATTCACAGTTATGCTTATATAAGTATATCAAATAAATATTAATATTTCTTTATATTTCATATAACTTATGATATTGTGTTTAAATTACTTTTTGGATCTTTGGAACTTTATTTTTTATGGGAATAAAAATTTTATTTTATAAACAAGAGTGCTTTTTACATAGTAAATTGAAAAATGCTTGCTTACATCTTATTATTATTAATTATGGTTTTTTATTGTATTTTTGAACTCTCTGGAGTGATTTTATTATAATATATTAGTTTTAATTATTTTTTATATTGAAAATGTTCAGGGTAAAGTGCCACGTTAATTAAAAAAGTGTCAACATCCAGAAGATGACATTATTGAAAACCAAGTTATTGCTTTACTATAGTGTTGACATGGGCACTGTTGCTGAACCAGACCACCCTGGATGCTGAAAAAAGATAAGGCTTCAAGCTCTAGGCCCACAAATATGCATTATGGACTTTGAGCCTGCTCAATTTAATGCATACAAGCAGCTGTTTGACGGGAAATGCAGGGGTGTCACTTTCATTTCTACCAAGCATTTGCTTGAAGTGTACACGTCAACACCAAGCTTAGTAGTTTGAGCCTCAGGGATACATCAGGTACCTTCAAATTTGTGATGGCACAATTTAGTGCCTTGGATTTTTTAAAGCCAGAGCATATTTTAAAGGGGTTCATGATTCTCTCCAAGGATCCCTACATAGTGAAGCATATGGAGTTCAGGCCTTTTCTGGAGATACTTTGAGCCCCAGTGGATTGTGAAGGTTGTCACTCAGAGGTGAGGCAAGACCAGAGCTAAGGCCATCTGGAACGTGTACTGGTCTGCCATCAATGGCAAGCTGAAGACAACATCAGCAATTGAGGTCTATCATAGGCACCTCAAGTCACACTTTGGGCTCCACTCAAAGTTCAATGAGTTCTTTTCCCTTCTCCATCATAAGCAGGAGAAGACAATCTCCAAGCTGCATGATCTGGCCAACCATATTCCCCCATAATCCCACCACCAATATGTCCCTGTTCACAAAGGCCATACAGCAGGCCACCAAGCACAAATAGAAGGCTTCTGGGCTCAAAAAGCAGCTTGAGCTCATTGAAAATGCTCTCCTGGAAGGGGAAAAATGAAGAAGGGAAAGAAGGGGTAGGAATAAACTTGCTTGCTTCTATGTTTTTTACTTTTAGTTTTGATCAGTTACTTTTTAGTATTAATTTTTTAATTCAATCAGATAGGACTGCTTTTTATGTATAGATGGTAAGTTTGAGATAAATAGTTATAGTTGAAAGTTTATGAAATATCTTAATTTTGTTAGTTTCCTAATAAAACATAAGATATTTACAGTTGTGCTTATATAAAGTATAAAAAAATAAATATTAATATTTCTTTATATTTTGTATTACTTATAGCATTATATTTATCCTTTTTATCTCATTGGAATTTAAAATTTTATGGTGTTGAGTATGTACTTCTTAAAAGTATATAAAACAAGATAAAGGGGAAAATTAAGAAGAGAATGATACTTTATTATTATAAGCTTAGAATATTATATAGTATCATGAGAAGCCACATACCGTTCATGAACATCATGAAGATCATGAGGCTTTTCCAAGTAGTGTTCTTCTTAGGACTTGAAAGATTTGATCCCTGTAATAAATGGGCAATTGATAAGACTGCCACTAACTTAATTATTAGTTGGGGAATCACTCAGGGAATTACTTTCCCAAGAGGAGTAATCAAATATGTTGTGACATCTCCCCCTGGGGTGCTAGAAGGTGGAACCTTAGTAATTTTCTTGAGAGTATTGGGGATTTGAGCTTGATATTAATCCAGTTCTACATTAGGAACAGGTAGTCAAGAGTTATATTGTGCTATTCTTGCTTTGTACAGGAAGAGTTGGTCATGGTGCATGCACTTGAGTTCTGTACAAGTGCTAATTCTTTTAATAAGGTAAGTGTTGTTTGGTTTAACTTCCATGTTGATTCCTGGCCCTTGTAACACTGGTTCCAATTTTTTCATGTTGTGATTAACAACCCAGATCCTGTCCCTAACTTAGAAGTGTTCCTGTTGTAATGGGATTGCTTCTCTTTCAACCCTTTCTTTTTCCTCTTCCTCCTGGTCTTTCCTGTAGTGCTGTACGTCAGGGTCATTGTTGTTTGGTACTTTTTTAGATAGAGGTAATTGTGGTTATAACTTAGTACTAACAATGGCTGGTTTATGCCCATAGACAATTTTATACAAGATTTTGCCTATATTGCGGTTTACTTGTGTTCTGCACATCATAAGTACTGTTGACAGCATGTTGACCCAGTCTTTTGGGTTGTTGGTAGATAGTTTACTGAGAGCTTCTACTAAAGAGCCATTGGCCTTTCTACTCTATCATTTTTTGTGGGTGATAGGATCTGGCTATGGTGTGTTTTATTCCATTTTTGGCAAGGTAGATGTTAGTGTCAATAGCTTTAAGTCTGGTTCCTCCATCTGTGATAAGGAGTCCAGGTTTTCCAAACTTGGCTCTGATCTCTATGCCAATAATTCACCTCACATCATTTCCATTGTGTTCTTTTATGGCTTGTGCCATGGGTCACCTAGTTGCATAGTCAATAGCTGTGATAATTTGTTTTTTGCCTTTTTTATCTCCAGGCATAGGCCCCACAATATCCAGTGTCCATACTTTAAATAATTGTGTAATTGACACTGGTATTACTGACTTGGGGGTGCCTTGAAGCAGGCATACTTTTCACATATTTTGCATTGTTTAAGCACTTCCTTGATGTTGTCCAGATTTTTTGGTCACCAGTAGTGTGTCTTGAGGTATTCATGTAGATTCCTGCTACAGGTGTGATCCAAATCTATGTGGTATCAAATAATTGTGTCAATCTTTTGTGTTGATGGTATGTAGGGTACAGTATTGCTGCTTGGTAATATGTGGTGTAGAGTACCATGTACATTTTTGAACAGATGTTTGTTCTTGAGGACTTTCTCTTGGATGTCTATTGGTGTACCAGGTGGGAACCCCTCTTGGAAATTTCCTATGATTAACATGGGCTAATTGTGGTCTATATCAGTTCATAGTAGATGTTTACAGTATAGCCTAGATAGGTTGTCTGCAGTAAGCATTCCCTTGCCTGGTTTGTACTCAATTATCATTGAATACCTTTTTATGAGGCTCATCCATTCAGCTTTTTATCTAGATAGGTTTTTCTTTGTTTTAAAGAATACCAATGTCTTGTGGTTGGTTAGCACTTTGAATATATATGGATCTTCCAGATGACAACATCTCTTCATTAAGCAGAGGAAAATGGCTATAAGTTTCTTGTCATGTATTGGGTATCTTTGCTCACCTTTGGAAAGCTTTCTTGACTTATAGGCTACAAAGAGGAAGTCCTTTTCTGAAGTTTGAATTCTAAGTACTCCTCCTATTGTTGTAACTGTGCTGTTTTAGCAGAATTACAAGGGGGAAAATAATTGAAAACTAGATCATGTTCTTTATTGGAATATCAATGTTATATAGTCATTGTGAATCAGGCTAGTAGGAGCATGATTATTAAGATCACTTGGTTGGATTGGTAGGTAAGTGGCTTGATCCTTGTAATTAGTCAAGCTCTAAATCAAGCTATCCACTGTACAGGGATTGTCATTTGATCATGTTGCTATATTTGGGAATTTAAGTTGACTTCCTCATTTGGCTTTGGGTCACTGGGAAGTTGGATTGCAGGTCACAAACCCGTTTGGTCAGAACCTTGCTGGGGGGTTGACCCTGTTGTTTTGACACCCCCCTGGCTGAGGGTCAGCTTTCTCTGTGAGAAGGTCTGATGGAAGGTTGTCAGGGGCCCAGGCGCTGTACTGTACTAGCTTCTGTTCAGTTGCGGGGAGGACAGTCTTGCATTGCTTCTTTTGGGTCTTGCAGGGACATTGTGAGAAATGGGGAGAAGATTTAATAAGAAATAAAACCACACTCTCAAACACAATAAAATTGCAGTTTTAGCAACAACCCAAATGTTGTTACTAACAATTCCTGGGAGACCAAAGGGGGGAAGGAATTAACTGAATACTAAAAAACAGAAAAAAACCAAATGGCCAGAACTACTAACAAATTTTGAGCTTAATTGGGTTATAGAATGATGAAGCAAGGTATTTTACAGCTCTTGCACTCATTTAAAGGGAGGGGATGGAATTTGGATGGGAATTTGAATGTCAAAACTGATTGATCAATGATATGAGGGAATGTGGATGAATTTCATGAGGCAGGAAAATCTGGTCAAATTCAAATGGACAAAATCAAAGAAAAAACCAACTCTACTAAAATTGAGGAACCTGTCTTGGATGCAGTTACCACTGCTCCCAGCTGCTCTTGTTCATGATATTCAACTAGAGGTGTCTCTTGGGTGGGTTAATTGGGGGCATCTTCAAACTAATTCTGCAAGTATTAATGTTAGAAACTTTCTTGGGGTTTCTCAGTAAATCTTTGGATAAATATCCAGGAATACTTTGGCAGAGATCCCCAAGCATTTGGTGAGGATTGAAGTAGAGGTCCAAGGGGGAGGCGTAACTTTACAGATGTAACATGTTGTGGTGTAGGACTTTATCTTGTTTTCTTTTGCCCAATCCCAGAATTTCTTGGGCTGTAACTTGTTTTTTCTGTATTCATTACCCATACTTTGTTACAAACTTCCTTTCTACCTTGGATGGGAACAAAAGTGTCTTGTAGCCATTTTTCTTCTCTTTTATTTTGGTTTTGGTTGGCGTGAAACATGTGGGGATCTGGTGGGGCAGTACCTTGTTGGGTTTTTTAACTTGGGACTAGTGAGGGCTTAAACAATATTTTCCTGGGTGCCATAGATTAGTTCAAAAAGACTCTTTCCAGTGGATCTGTTTACCCAAGTGCAACACACAAGGAGTGTGGTTGCTACTTGTTTGTGCCAGTCTTCAGGTTTATCAGTGATGAGCTTGGCAAGGGCCTGTACTAGGCTACCATTCAGCTACTTTACTCTGCCATTGGCCTGAGGGTGATATGGTGTAGTTATAGTGTGCTGAATGCTCTTTTTAGTAAGTTATATGTTGGTATTGTCAGATGTCAACTCCTTGTCTCCATTGGTAATCAATAGTTCTGGTTTTCCAAACTTACTGATTATTTATTTGCCTATAAACTGTCACATGTTGTTGCTAGTGTGTGCATTGATGACTTGTGCCACTAGATAACGTGTTGTAAAGTCAATGGATGAGATGGTATATTTATTATTGTTGTGTTTTCCTGACATGAGCCCCACAGTGTCTAGGGACCACACCTTGAAGGGTAGTTGAGTGAGGATGGGTAGTACAGATTTGGGTGATGTGTTGATTGTGGAAAAAAATTTCACACCTCACATTGATCAAGTACCTCCTGTACATATCAGTACAATGTGGGCCAACAGTCCTTATGCTTTAAGAACTTGTATATGTTCTAGCTCTTGCTGTGTCCTAGGTCTTGGTGGTAACATAAAACGGTGTTAACCTTCTTATGTGTAGGTATGTAGGAAATGATTATCCCGTCTGTCATCTTGCAATGAAGGGTTCCGTAGACGTCTGCAAACAGGTGTTCATTCTTTATCACAGTGTCTTGGGTGATGTCATTTGTGCCTGGGGGTAAACCCTTGTCCTTGGAGCGGAGTACTAGAAGCAGCCAGTATGGTTTTAACCTGGTTTGTCCTCTGGAAGTCCTCACATATATTTGGGAAAGGGCACCATCTGTTACTAGTTCTGATCCAGGTTTATATTGAATATTCATATTGAATCTTTCCAAGAACACCATACAGTGTGCCTGCTGCCAGGAGAGGTTAGCCTTTGTTTTGAATTAGATAAGGAACTTGTGGTCTGTTAGGGAGGTGAACTATTCTTGTCTTTCCAAGTAGCAGCGCCACTTGACTAGGCAATGCACAATGGCTAACAGCTCCTTGTTGTGAATGAAATAGTGGCACTCCCCATCAGTTAACTTGTGTGACTTGTAGGCCACTTAAGGAAGACTTCAATGGCTGTCTTGATATGGATTACCCCTCCAATGGAGGCTTCAGAGGCGCCAGTTTTCATTTGGTACTTACCATCTCTTATAGGGCATTGTAGGATATGAGCAGACACTGATTTATACTTTAACTGGCAGAAACAGATATCTTGTTAATGAGTCCACAAAAATTTAGACTTGGCACCTGTGATGGCAGATAGTTGTGCCGTGAGGACACCACAATCTGGTATGAAGTGTTGTACATAGGCCACCATACCAAATAAGGTTCTGAGCTCTGTCTTGTCCTTGGGTGGCAGCATTTTGCAAATAGCCTGGATCTTTTGTTTATTTGGTTTGATTTCTTCCTTAGAAACCATGTGTTCCAGAAAAGGGAGCTGTTTGTGGTAGAATTGACACTTGGAGGGTTTAGCAAGGAGCTTGTGTTGGCCTAGGGTCGCAAATACCTCCTGAAGATCCTTATGATGTTGCTTGACATTAGAACTGTACATGATGATATTGTAAAAGTATATCAGTGTGTGCTTTCCAATATGTGACCAAAGACTTTGTTCATGAACATGACAAAGTTTGAAGAGCATTGGTCATTCTGAAATTAAGCACAACACAATTGTATGATCCTACTTAGTTTGAAACACAGTTTTTGGATGTCTCCCACTTTGATGCAAATCTTGTTGTATCCAGTGGTTAGATCAATTTTAGAGAAGACTGTTGCCCCGCCTAGAGCATCAAAAAGGCTGTCAATGAGAGAAAGGGGATAACAATTCTTGATGATAACCTTGTTTAATGCATGTTAGTTGGTGGCTAGCCTGAGGGAACCATTTTTCTTTGCTACAAAGAATATGGCAGCCCCAAAGAGGGATTATGAAGGTCAGATGAGCCCCTTTTCCAGGGATTCTTTATGGTAGGCACAAAGTGCATTGTTCTTTTAGGTGTGAGATAATATATGGGACATGCCTTGGAAACTGCACCCTTAAGTTGGATGGAGTGCTGGATGTGTTTCTCTGGCGGCAACCCTGGCAGAGCCTCTTTGAAGATATCTGGATGTTGTGCCACTATTTCCTAATCTTGGGGGGTGACAGTATCTTGTTGGTCCTTAAAGTGTATGACCTTTTACTGACAAGAGTCCCAGTGAATTGTCTTTGGGTTGTCCTTCTCTTCTTTTGTTTTTTTATGCACACAAACACATGGTCTCTTAATAGCTGGTCCACTGTGTCAGGGTATATTTAGTGGGTCACCCCTTCACACTTGATGATCAACACTGAAGTGACCCTATCTACGTGGGGGTTGTTCCTTCTTAGTCAGTCCAAGCCAAGTATTACATCAAACCTTGTAAAGTTGATGACAGGGCCCTGGATAGCAAAGAGGAGATTTTACAGGGCAATGGTGAAGGAGACAGTCTCTAGTGTGACAGCAATGTGATTTCATCAGCTAAAACCACATTCATAATCTGTGAAGGATTAGTGGCTACCTTGAACGTGTTCACAAAGTTGCTGTTAAGAAGGGTACAATCTGCGCCTGAATCCAGGAGTGCTGAACCTACATAACTTTGAAGGCAAAAAGGGTAAGAAATCAATTTATTGGGATGTCTGGCAATGGTATAGAGTACCAGATCCCTTGACATGACCTTGATCATTGGGCACTAATTCACGTCTTGTGGACGGTACTCATCATTTGGCAAGGAAGAAGGTTGGCGGGAAGAGTTTGGCTTGCTTATTGCTCTCCTCAGGATTTTCCCTCATCCTGATTACCCTGAGTGCTGGTGACTCTGAAATAAGTATGGATGTATTGGCCATTGTTTCCATTGTTATGGCCCTTGGAACCTAAGGTTTATTGTTCATGTTGTTACTGTTGTTGAACAGAGGTTGTTTGGCACGTCCTGGGGGGTGAGAGTCCTTAGAGCTTTCTCTTTTTCCGGTTTGTTCTTTATGAAGCACATTGGATGTTTGTTCTGCTTTCTCTGCCTCATGGTAAAGAATTTAAAGGTTGGTCACTTGGTCCAGGTTAATGTGTCTCATTACATGCAGCTTGAGGACGTCATAGTATATGAGATATGTAGCTGGGTTATGAAACACCATATATGAGGGTGCCTGTAGCCGCAACTCTTCATAGGCTCTTGTGAGTTCCTTTACTGAGCCAGTCTGTGTCAAATTCTTCACCTGATGTATGATCATGAGGGCTGTGTCTTTCATTAAAAATCTTGCCAAGAAGTCCTTCTTGAAAGTGTCACAGTCTTTCTCTGTATGATCCTTGTGCCACTTGTTGCACCTGGTTCCTGTGTTGTGATTCAGGAAAATGGATATCTCTGCAATCCAAAAATGTGTTGGGCATTCCATCTGTGTCAGTTTGTTTTGGGCAGGTTGGATCCATGCTGTGGCGTTGTCATTGTTAGCTCCTGTAAATGATTCCAAGGAGGCACTGTGGAGTTGCTGGGCTACGTGGGCAGGCATGATAGTTTTGTCAGTGGTTTGAGGTGTGGTGGCAGGTGTCTAGAAGAACCCTTCAGCTGATAGGGTGTTGAAGATGGGGACCAGCATCACTATGTTCTGGTACAGTACATACCCTTTAGGTATCTTGGTCCCTGGCGTATAGGGTGTCCAGTCTACAGAGAGCCTGGTCATGATGCTTTTGTATATTTGTTGACCGGGGCAAGTACAGGCAACAGGAGGAATTTTGAAAAGAGAGGTAAGATGGAGAACCCACCTGTGCTATTAATGTTGTAATTGTGCTGTTTTAGCAGAGTTACAAGTGGGAAAAAGATAATTGGAAACTAGATAATGTTCTTTATTGGAGTGTAATTGTTATATAGTTATTGTGAATCTTGGATAACAGGAACATGATTGTGTTGATCACACGATGGGATGATGAAGGGGGTGGCTTGATCCTGATAATGAGTCAAGTGCCAAATTGAGGTACCCACCATATAGGGATCATCATTTGATTATGTTGTTAGATTTGGAAATTTAATTTGACTTCTGCATTTGGCTTCAGGTCACTGGGAAGTTGGATTGCGGGTCATGAACCTGTTTAGCTGGAACCTTGCTGGGGGTTAACCCTGTTGTTTCTACAATACAGTGGTTTTAAAAGCTGGGGTGCTAAGTGAAAAACAGATATTTAAAGAAGAACAGCTCAGATGCAAACAAAATTAAAAACCAATGAACTTATATTGATTAAAATAGATCTGGGACCATTTCTATTCCGTTCTGCGGTGAGTTGTTTTCGCTCATCGGCACAGCTTTGAAAACTACTGCGAGATTTTGAAATGTTGGTTTTTATATGAGATATCAATTAGATAAGGGATTAAAAACATTATCCTGATACACAAGTGCTTGGGGGTCATCATAATATAAAAGAGATCAGCTATACATGGAAGGCTCAGGTAAAGATTTTCTATTGATTGTTAGAGCACCAGTTCAGAAAAACTACTAGCAGAAGATGATTCTGGTAATTTATTGATTAGCTTTGGATCATCTTTGTTTAGCAGATTTTAGTTGCTTGTAAAAAATTATGGGGATTCGATAATTATGCTTCATGGTTAGGATGTACGATTAATCTGCAATGTATGCATATAATAAAGCATTTAAAATTTTAAACAATTGTGATGGATACTTTATTAAGGTACTGCAGTCCGACTTGATAGCTTCTGCTAAAGTAGAAATAATTTAGCCATCAATTACTGTAGACAACTGCCTCACGCCACTTGGAAGAGTCTGTAAATACATACATCAATACCAAATAACGAGGGCAAAATTACTGTTTTCAATTTTAAAATAAAAAGTACCCTCAATACAAAATTCTCAATAAATTTTGGCAAAAAATATATTGATAAGCAAACAAAGCCTTGGTTTTCTTTGCATAGACAATTATAAATATGATCCTTGAAGATATAATAGTTTCAAGTACCACAACAGGATCAAATAAAGTGGCTGGCCAAGTGTATAAATTGGGATCTAAATCTCTCTCAGGTAAAAAAGACTTAAAGGGGTCACCAATACAAGGCCCAGGTCTTGAAACAGGTAAGATAAAATTGTATGGCCATCCAATTTAAAGAGGTTATGTCTTAAATTAGGGCTGAGATTTTTAGATGACCAAGAGGATATTACACACATTCCCAAAAATAGGCTTCTGCAGGATTCGAAGACAGACTTGCAGCCATTAATGGAGTGGGTTTAATTAAAGACCCAAAAGACACTTAACCCAAGCCGTGTAAATTGTGAACGACTATTGAGATATCCCTGCTTTTTATTTGTTAGGACAGTCAAAAATTTATGCGTCAAATTTAATTATCAAGAAACGCTAATCCAGAGGACAGCAAAATGATGCTTGGCTAATCATATTAGGATTCAGACGCGACCTATCCCGGTAAACGACATGTTGCCATGAACAAGATTTGTATGATTTTTGGTCACGTCCGAGCCCCACATAACACAGACAAACTCAAATAATAATAAATACACTCAATACGCCAAAGCGA
Source organism: Entomophthora muscae (assembly GCA_014839935.2). Lineage (NCBI taxonomy): Eukaryota > Fungi > Entomophthoromycota > Entomophthoromycetes > Entomophthorales > Entomophthoraceae > Entomophthora > Entomophthora muscae. The sequence continues at coordinate 200,946 of QTSX02007189.1, forward strand.
CTTACTTTGTCCTTCGTTCTGTAAGGCAGAGCTAAACAAAACACGGGATCGCTTGGTTGAGCCGCGATACAACCCAAGCTGTTGAGCGCAAAAAGGCTTCAGTTAGGAGTAAGAATGGGACAACGTCATCGTCTTCCCTAGAGTTTATTTATACCATTTACAAGAAAGCGAAATCATAAGGAGCAATCAGCTAAATCAAGAATGCCATGCTTTTCCAGATCCAAACCAGCAGAGTAGACTTGTGAAACTAAGACCTTGGTAAGAGTATGTGAATGAGCTTCAGGCTCAACAGATGTTATGGAACGAATAGCATTGAACCAAGCATGTAGCTGGTACCTGTGTAGCTTGAACGTACAAAGAAAAGCAACTTCACACTTTTGATGCTTGCTATCACTAAGTTTTCCACGGCAGTAGAGATTAAAAAGCTTGAAGGCGATCTTGCTGAGCTTTCTGGCTTCGGAAGGTTGCAGTAAGCGAAATTCCATGTGGATAGAAGGGGTAGAAAATGGGTCTTGCGATAAACAGGCGAAGAACAAAGTTCGTCGTTTTATGGGAGACATAAAAGTTTCCATGCCCTCAATAAATTCCAGCCATGGAACCAGAACTTCTTCAGTTAACTTAACAGAAGATATTGCAGGTTTTGGAAGCGACTCATTTTTGGATTTATCACGTTTTAGATAGGCGCTATAGAGCTCCTCGAGTGCAGCGAGGTTTTCGCGTACCTGAGGTGTGTAACTCTGCCAGAAGTGGTTAGCATAAGGTGTTATCAGAATGCTAGAGTATGAAGGCTTTGATCTAGTGACCTTAATAGGAATGACAGGATGCTTCTCTATGGACTGTGGGGGCAGGATACGTGACATAGAAGTAGGGCTGGACATGGGCTCGGAGCGGCCCGAACTGCTGGTTGGAGTAGCGGGCACAGTAGAATCACGGAAGGTGGTCATTGTGTCAGTTAATTCACCTTCTCTTGGACAAATAGAATGAATGTAGCTTAAGGAGGGAGAGATAGCTAGTCTCTCAAAAGAATTTATAAATATTCCCACCGCAATAGTGGAGTCGATGTTGGCTTGAACCCGCTCCCCCTTAAAGGGATTGAGGAGTGAAGATATGCTTGTTTGGTGGATTGCGATGCTTCGTAGGCTAGGCGTTCGGCTATCGACACTGGCACAGTCTGTGGTAGGGCTAGTTGGCATCTATCCACATTCAAGAAGGAATGTTTCTTTGCTCAGCAACTATAAATACTTCTTTGAAGACTGGTGAATGGAAGGGGACAGGTCTTTATGATTGGTTGGACTCAGTTTTGCCAAAGTAAAGCATTCATAATTGCTCCAACCTTCTCCAGTGGCACTGTGCAAGTTTTTTCTTCTGCAAGCCATGGCTTTTAATACTGACTTCAATATTTATTAAAGTATCAAGGCCTGATGATGCTCTAATCTTCTGCTGGCCAAATCTTGTGTGGTTGATAGATGATTTGTTTCATTCAGAAAGGGACCAATCAAAATACGGTACAAGGTTTCTTCAGCTCCAGCTTACAAAATAATTTATAATTTATAAGGCAAAAAAGCCCCTTAAATAAATTCCTAGCTTACGTTTTGAGGCTATATCCCCTGACTTGAATCAGTTGGAGATGTATTAGCCGAGATTATCCAGCCAAAGCATTAAGGCTCCTGATGTGATTCCTCAGGGGAGAGTTGTCTTAAGCCACTCAGTTTGAATCCCATACATTAGCATGATAGTATCCAATCCAAGGCTGCTATTCTTCATACAATATACTGAGTTGTAATGGCATTTTACCATTCCTATTAGGGCTTCAGGCCACCAATCATAATCTACATTACATTCTATTTTTAGCATATCATTGATAGCCTTGTGGTTATACCCTGATTATAGTCAATTTATATTAAAAAAGCGATTGTAGATGAACTTCAAGCCACAATTTACTTTGATACATTGTCAATATATTCTGCCATATTGTAGACAACCATTGTTGCCAAGGCTACAACCTGTAAAAACCAGAATCACTAAAAGCTATACCAAGACTAAATTCAACTAAATATGGTGCATAATAGCTGTTAAGTATCAAAGTTGTTTCATTAATGTCAGAAATAAATTGCTCCATTTGCTGTAGACAGAAAGAGAGAAACCCAAGGAAACAATTAACGGAGTTGGCATATTTAAATCGGACTGTCAGTCGGAAATGGGTTACGCCTGCTCCCGCTCACTTTGAAGTACCACTCACAGAGGTTGACCAATCAAAGACCAGTAAAAGTATTTGGGTAGTCACTATTCCATCCCTGATCAAAAGGCTTTTCAGAACTCGTCATTAAGGGTTTTTTGCAAACTGGACCAAGTACAACTGGAAGTGATTAATCATGTGACTGAATGATTGTGATGCTGTAAACTCCATACATAGTTGGAAACTTGGATAGCAAGAGTCTGGGAACCTGAGTGAAGAGTAAATTGATGAGTTGAAAGGTAACTGGCCACACAATCAGCATAAGTCTTGTGAATTTAGCAATTGGGTTAAATTTCCTAAAGGAACTACCCATATATCCTAGCAAGTAGTATACAATGAAAAATGATAGTAGGGCTGTGGTGGAGTACAGGTCAAGATGGGGTCCTTGAAGAAGGTATTTTTATATTGAGGTGAGGGAAAAGGGTCATATTTCATGCTTAGTTTAGTTTCAAGATTGACAATAAACTCCTAGCAACAAAGGATCAAACTTCCAGCAGTAGTCAATCAGAGGGCTCAACTGACTTAGCATCCTACTCCTGACTGGCATGGCACCCTGCAGCCTGTCAGATTTGCAGCTAGGATCCAAAACCAATGGTTTTGAATACCTATATGTGAACTTATATAATACCCTGATTTCATATAAAGCAACTCAGGACAGGCCCATCAAGAATAGAGCAGGCCCTAAAACATCCTGTAGCTTCATGGCTTATGCCAACACTATGGCATCTGATGGGATAATTGGCCCCTCAACTAACCCACTAGATGAGACCCCCAATAAGAAGTTGTGCATTGCTGAAAAATCAAACAAGCAATCTGCCGGCCAGCCTGTGCCTCAAAATAGCATAGTGGAACATAAGACACCTAAGAACCCAGATAGAAAAATAATCCAAGAAGAGGCTCCCAGCTTTCTGTGCCACCTTGCAGCATCAAGCCTCTGATCAGTCTACCAAGGATCCCAGAAGACCAGGGCCCAAGGAGCTGACCCCTTCCAGAAGGATATAAAACCCCTCTGACTCAGGGTCAATATTATCATCATTCTTAAATAAAATATGTAATGAACCATTGGTTCACCCAGATGATGCCTTACAGTAGTTTTCACAGCTATGGTGCTAAGCAAAAATAACTCAAATTTAAGCAAACTCCAAGTATCAGTGTAAAATATACCCTCTATTAAGGCAACAGTGGTGAAACTGACTCCCTGGTAGTCAACAATCTGTCAACTACCAGGAATTTGACTACCAGATATGTGAATCTATTAGTATTTTTTTGCTTAAACAATGTAAGCTAATTTTTACTAGTAAATCAGGGCAGTGAAACTAAAAATTGAGATTAAAAATACCAGATGTTGACTTTGCTTAATAATTCCTTTAGTTTAAAAACCAAAATAAGAGGCAATTTATATGTAAATTTACTAACAAAAATCAAAACCACTGGTGATTGACTCTCTAAAAGTAAAAGTGACCAAGTTGTCACTTTTTAAGCCAAAAAATAATTTTACTAATAAAAGCACATCTGTGCTTATCTGATCTTTATTATTTGCTATTATATATTTATTATTATAACCACAGTTGTAAATTAGACTCCCAAACATCACTATACTGGATTCAGTGGTATATACATTAATTAACTACCCCCCTTGTTTTACATTATGTCTATTTCAAATTGCTAGATCAATTGGTATCACATAAATTAAGCCTGATTTATTAATAGATTTTATATGTAATCTATTGAAAACAGAAAGTTGACTCCCCCTGTTTGACACTATTCACTTGTAACACATGCAGGTTGACATTTAACAAATCAAAGGCTCAGATTTAAGTTTAAATTACTGTAAATTCAGAACCTAAAGGTAAAAATGTGGGATTGTCAAATTCTTTTGTGTGAACTCACCAATTTAATGGAGTAGTTTTCATCTCAGAACAACTTGCCTTGTTATATAAAAGAATGAAAAATATACCAGTAAGTTGGTGAGTTCATGCAAAAGAATTTGACAATCCCACACTTTTACCTTCAGGTTCTGAATCTACAGTAATAAGTGTCACACTATGGGTGCTGGTTGACACCCACCAAATTATCACCTTATCAGGGTGACTAGTGAAGGGAGCTTCTTAACACTTTAGCACTCACTATAGTAATTAACTCACTAACAGCCCCTCCTTGTACACTCCTATCACTAATAAAACCTTTCTACTCACTAACTTTTTTAGTGTATGTTTAATTTTTTAATTTTTTGCATATAAAAAACTGCCTTGCTTTTAGGTTGACTTTCAAATCTGTTTTTAAATTAAGCAAGGTTTATATGTAAAAAAACATAGTAATTTTAATTTTTTTGGCCAACTCTGGGAAAGTTGAAAGTGAGAATTCAGCTTTAATCTTTACTTGACAGTGAGAATTTGGGGGTTTCAGCTGGTCAACAGTGGCAAACTTGACACTTTACTAATTTTTGGGTGGTTAACCCCCAATAAAAAATCCACTAAATATTTTTTTTGGAAATATGTGTTATTAACTTCCCTAAAACTCCCAATATATTTTTTATAAATTTATTTTACAGTAGTTTTAATACCTATGGCAACAAGCAAAAATACTTCAGATTTAAACAAATTCAGCTCAGATATAAAAAATAGCTAATCTGTAAATGAAATTAGAACTCAATAAATTTATTTCAATTTACAATAGATTTGGTTTCTATCAGTTTTTTTTCAGGTGATTTCATTTACATCTTATTTGAATTCATTTAAATCTGAAGTATTTTTGCTTGTTACCATAGGGTTTAAAACTACTGTACTTTTGATTATCTTTTACCTCTGGTTTAGCCCTAAGATGCTATGATGAGCCTAACATCTTTGAGGCCCCACCACATAGCACCTATTTTATATGTTATTAATCTTTTTATCTATACTTCTTGCTTTTATTTTTTTTGCTTTTCTTTGCTTTTATATTATCTTTTCATGTTAATAAACTTTCTATGTAATCTTCTTACTTCTATTTTGCTTTAATTTACTTCATTATGTTCTTTCAATATACATTTTTTAATTCAAAATACTAACATCTATTTTAGCCAAGATCAAACAAACAACCCAAGAACAAGCACTCAGCCTCCACTGGCTCCAAGGCCACTGCCACCACCCCCAAGTATGCTGAGAAGGCCCCTGAGGCCAAGACTCCTCTCCCTCATCTCCATCCCCCATTTATCTTCCAAAAATAAAAGTGATGCTGATCTTACCAATCATTCCTACTACCAGTCTGAGGCTGACTCTGAGCCCTCAAAGAAGCACTGTGCTAAGGAGATAAAGACTACTAAAGAGCCTACTTCTTTTTCTATTAAGGTGAAGAAGGCCCTTAAGCAGGCCTCAAGGAACCCCTCACCTCCTCCCCCAGTGGCTCTTCTCTCTACTCTTCTCCTGATTATCAGGAGGAGCCCAAGGATTACACAAAAATGTTTAAAGCCACTGGCCATCCACAAAATTTTTAATGTGAATGGATTAGTTCAAATTCCCAAGCACTTCCCCTGCTACTTCACCATCATTTCAGTCAAAGGAAGCCCTGGTTATGTGACCAGTAAGTACATTTTCAATTGTAATAATCAGAAGCGCCAAACCAAAAGTAAGCAATTTTTCTGTTAGCAAAAGTCTTGTGGTGCCCACCTGAACACCAAAGGCTGGGAAAAGTGTGGTGTTCCAGCCCCTCAGACACAAATAAATGTCCTGGGTCAAAGCCAGGTGCCAGCTGAATGGGGTTATCACTCTCCAGATGGGGCAACCTCTTGGACAGTAGCTTGTAATTAGACTGCATGGCTGCAAATTTCTCTACTACTCTTCCTATGACAATGCAAGCATCTCCTCCATAGACCTTCACATCAGCTGGAGTGAGACCTACATTAGGCTGATGCCAATCTCTGAACAGTATTTTAAACTCTCCACCTATGAAATTCCTTCCTCTGGAAGTTATCTCCAAATTTTGTGACAGTCTGTCCCATTCTTCATCCAAAGTCTTGCTTGTTGCAAACTGTCTGTAGCTCTGGCAATAGACATCTTCTTCACCTAAACTAGGGTAGAAAATGTTATATGTTTTTCCATTGGACACTATGCACATTTGAGGATAATAAAGAGGGGTTGATAGTTGTGTTTATTGTACTCAGAAGGAAGATCCCCTTAGAAACCTTCTGTAATATGGACTGTTTTGGGAGGATTTAATACTGGGTTGCCAATTCTTATAGCCCTTTCTTTATCCTCTGGACTCCTTGTACTTGGTCTTGGGCGTCTTCCCCTCTGTCTTGGGCTCCTTTTGCTCCTCTAACGCCTTAGAGTCCTTATGCTGTCATTTGTGTCCTTCTTTCCTAGCTTCTTGGTACTGTGCTACCCTGCTCTTGGCCTTGTACTTCTTTCTTGATGTATTGGGCTTCTGCTCCTATGTCTTAGACTCCTTGTCTGGCTTCTGGATTTATATATTCCCTTGTTTCAGTCTGTATCCCCTTAAATAGCTCCTTGTTTCAACCCTTTTCCTTTATGACTCTTTTATTTTCCAGGCTTAAACTATGCAGTTTTTCTTGCCCTATAATAAATTAAAAATTCCTAACTTACTTCAGCCAATCAGAGCAGACTTTTATCTTTCAAACCCCTGATTTTTTAGGCTTTTTCCCTTCTGTTTTACCAATGTAAAAAATTGATAAAACAGGCTTTGACCTGAAGCCAATTGATTGCCCAGATTGGCCTGTTTCTCCAAATTATTTATCTGAATGACCTGCTCTTGATCCCTGCTTGAACCTATTGTTCTCTTTCTCTGGAAAACCATGGCTTTGAGTTTTAACGGGTTATCTGTGTTTTCTGTCATTTTTCACTGTGTCAATTCAAACATTTCCCCCTATGTTTTACTTAATGGATTTGCTTACACAACATTTTGCTCAATGTTTCTCTGTATTTCCCTGCTCCTTCTCAATTATCAGCAAAACTTGAACCCTCTTGTTGCTCTGTTTACGCCCCTCTTAATGCCCTGGTGAAATTCCAACCCCTGCTTTTGAAGTTTCTCCATGCTGTTCTTTTCTGCTCTTGTCTCCTTCAACTCAATCAATTCTTAATAAATACCAGTTATTATTTTATCTGTTTCCTTTAATTCTTTAATTTTTTATTCTCTTTATTTATTTTTAATTCTTTTTACTTCTTTTATTTCTTTATTTCTCTTATCTCTTTAAATCTTTTCTCTCTGTTCTTTATCCTTTTCAGCTTCTTTGATGATTCTTTTCCTAGTCCCTCTTCTTCCTGCTAATCCCTACTAATATCTTCCATCTGAGCCTCTATATTCTATTAGCCTCCATCAGTCAACACATCAGATTCAGGCAATAAGTCTCCACAAGTGAATGAACATAGACTGGCCCCTCATCAGTGGCCTACACTTTAGGCCATCAGCAGCAGACACTCCTTATATCTTGTCACTGTTTTTACTCAAACAAGTGATTAGTTTGAGCTTTCAGGCGCAAATTAACCAACTTCACTTCCCAGAAACCTCCAAATCATTAAGTTCTGCATCTGTTTCCTAGGAAGCCACTTAATAATGGTTCTGGGCATAACTATGCTTTTCAAGTAACTTTAAGACCTCCTCAAAGCTATCAGGAAGACATAAAAAGAGAAACCTTGTACCCAGACTGTGTAAAGTTGTCCAACTGCACACCCCCTGTAGTTGGTCCTAGGATCTCAAAACTGTTTTAGTGCATTCTTTCCAAGCTATCCAAGGCCTTCATACCATTCTATCACATGAACCAAAGGAAACATTGCTCCCCTTTCCTGGCTTAGATCTACCTTTTCTCCTGGCCCCAACCTACACATCAATAAACTAACCAGCATTTACCTGTTTCTAGGCATTCAATCTTTATTCTGGCCAAAATAGCCCTTGACTGCAAAATGAAACCATGTTGATTGTCACAAAAGGGTAACTGTCAAGAAGAGGGAACACAAATGTGAGTCTCCAATTATCTAATCACAAGGATAGTCAAGTGGTACCTTGTGAAAATAATCCCCACATCCTCTCACCTCTGTGCCTTCAATCTGGTCTCTAAGGCCCTTCAACACCTGAAGCCCAACAACATGAAGTTGATGTCTATACAGGAACAACTGGTAAGGTTCATCAGCAATAAGAGAATTACTGCCAATCCTGTCAGGATTGAAAATTCCACTCTTGAAACCTGCAACCAAAGGTGGGATTTAAACCCTGGCCCTGATTCCCTGCAGGCCACCAGCCCTGAGGACCAATGGGCTGGCCGCCCACATTTTCTTGGGATTGAGCCCCCTTGAGCTGAGACCGAGCATGATACTCTGGACAATAATACCAGCCAAACTTTGGAAACAGCAGCACCTAATGGAAGATTGAACACATTGCCTAATGGAGGCAAAGAAATTCCTACCATTAGCTTCATGAGTTTGAAGTCTACACTAGTGGCCAATCAAGAGCCATCACCAGAAGAAAACATGGGCCAGAAGCCTGCTCCTATGACTACACCTCAAGAACAAAAGAATCAAGTGACCTATTATGAAGCTGTGACCAATAAACAAACGCCCAGCAGCAGAGCCATTTTGCCACTTCTAAACCCAGGCGTTCTGGCCACCTGACCTCATATTTCCCAATCCTATAATGAGCCCCAGCTGGAAAATTTAAAGTTTGGCGGCAGGGCACTATATAGACCCATAGACCCCACACTAAGACTTTATTGCCATTTTTAAATAAAAGGTTATGAGACTTTGGTTTCCCCAATTATTAACCTATTTTATCCTTGCCATTTATCAGTTCAGCTCAAGATCTTCCAGACCTCCTGCCCTCTGCTCACAGATTATTGTCCACCTGGTGCTCCCTTTGATCCCATCCACTTTACAGAATACTTTTTGAAGCCTGAATACAAGGAATTCACCCTTGAGAAAATACTTGAAAAATATCCCCTGGCCTGGTCAAATTTGAAAGTAAGATACAACAGACAAGGCCCTTGGTAATACACCAAGCCCTACCTATTAAGAGACAAGTGCAACCTGCTGTATACATATCAACTGGATATGGAGCCTCCAATTACCCCAAAGCTAATGCCCGTGTCTGCACCTGAACTTCCCCTAGACCACAAAATAAGCTGTTTAGAATTGTGTACATCACCCTCACAGGGGTAATTGTCACTATAATCCAGGCTGCTGGCCTGTGGTCCTGGGTGGGGAAGTCTGTCTCCTACCTTTTTAAGTTAGCTCCTCTCTTGTGGTGGGCTCTGCCTGCAAAACCTGCAGCCTGTGTGATACCTGAAAACAATGGGCCAACTGCCCAACCTTGAATCTCTGAAAAATCCCCCTCCCCCAAGGTATCAGAAGTCCACTTGGAGCTTACTCTCACCCATGAACCCAAGCAGCTCCTAAATGGAGAGATCTTCCTCTTGCACAATGGCGGGCCAACTTTCAAAGATTATATTATCTTCTACACAACTCAGCAGAATCTGATGGAGTTGAAAAGGACATCAAACTGGATAGTTGATGGTAACTTTGTCACCTGCCCCAGGATGTTTTAACAGCTCTGGATTGTACATGCCCAAATATTCATCCTGGTGATTCCACTTGTGTTCTTTCTTCTTCCTGGGACCACTGAGGTCATTTATACCTGCGCCTTCACCATCCTCCACTGAAAAATTGCTCTCCTTTCCTCCAATAACACCCAGAAGACCCCTCTTCACACCTGAGCTAACCCCCTGATGCTGAAAAAGACCAGGTCACCCTGTATGATGAGAAAAAGATAATGCTTCAAGCTCTAGGCCCACAAATATGCATTATGGACTTTGAGCCTGCTCAATTCAATGCATACAAGCAGCTGTTTGACAGGGAAATGCAGGGGTGTCACTTTCATTTCTACCAAGCATTTGCTTGAAGTGTACACGTCAACACCAAGCTTAGTAGTTTGAGCCTCAGGGATACATCAGGTACCTTCAAATTTGTGATGGCACAATTTAGTGCCTTTGCTTTTTTAAAGCCAGAGCATACTGTGCAGGGGTTCAAGATTCTCTCCAAGGTTCCCTACATTGTGAAGCATATAGAGTGCAGGCCTTTTCTGGAGTACTTTGAACCCCAGTGAATTGGGAATATTGTCATTCAGAGGTGAGCCAAGGCCAGAGCTAAGGTCAGCTGGAACGTGTGTGATGACTGTGCATCATACCCTCACTCACCCATGAGGTGAAACATAGGTGCATGGCCTATCAGTTAATTGGGATGATCCTGACAACTACTGGATAAAAAGTAGTTCAGCCTCTCCTCAGTTCCCTTCCCCATTCCTGCACATTTGTTAATGTGCAGGAATAATACAAGTATATAATAACTCTCTTTCTTAACAATAAAGATACCTTTTATCCACACTACTGCACTTTTAGCTTGATCTTACTTTTAAAGACTCAAGCTCCTAACCAGACTCTAATTTGACTCTGTTTTTCTTGTTGCCTTCACTACTTCAGGTAACAAGACAATCTCCCTGCTGTGCTAAAAACTTCAGAGTTAGTGCCCTAGGCTTGATCCAAGTGCGACCTACTGTCCCCTTCAACTCACAGCCCAGTAGAAGTAGTCCTTTGGCTTCTCTGGCAGAAGTTTACCTGAGGTTCCTTTATCCTCAACACCCATCTTCTGTGAGCATCACACACTGGTGCTCACTACAAGGGGCCAGCTTGCTGACCTCTCTGTCAACATCAACCTAGCCTCTGTTAGCAGGACGTTCCTGTCTATACCCCCATACTCCCACTAATCAGCACCATGGTGACCTTGAGATCTGGTCACACCTACAGTCCACCAAGTGGACCTTCTCAACCTGCCGCCAGAAACAGAGCTGGCTCTTCTCCTGCGGTAGACTCAAGTACTGCCTTGGACCCACCAGGTCAGAGACAGGCTCCCAAGGAGGAATATCCTCAGAATGAGCAAGCCCAGGGAGCTTCTGTCTGAGGCTCCTTGCTGTTACAAGCCCTTCAGGCCAGCCAGACTGGCCAACAAGCCTGTAACCAGTTGGCCCCACCTGAGCAACCTGTCCAGTGGCTTTCCAGCAAGCCTCTTCCTGAGCTGCCAAGGCTCACACCCTGTTTGAACTCCACATGGGCTCCACAGGAACACCTTGTGCCCCAACCAATGCCCAAGGTTGACCCTGTTACCTACAATGGTGGTACTAGTACTACCCTAGTAGGTGATCCAGACCTGTCTGTCCTTCAAGACAGGAATCTCCACTGGGAACTTCCACTCGTCCACATGTCATCTCCTGTCTTACAAGAATCAATGGAGACTCCAGAAAGGACGCCTGCACAGCTGGCCAATGTGAGGGCAATGCTTGATGCTCTCAACCACGGGCAGCCCCTGGAGCAACATATGATCAACAAACCCAGTAGGGTAGGTTCCTACCTGACCAGGGTAGTTCACCCTTGCCTGGGGACTCTATCTAACCAGGTAGCTGACCTGGCTGATTCTGTCCTCTCCCAGGATGAGTCTATCCAGAGTGTGAGAAATCACACATCTGCGGCGGTTGATGACCACAGTTCAGTACTAGAGAGAATTAACTATAGTCTGGTACAAACAGCAGCCCTCTACTAAGAGGTACAGCGTGGTGTAGCTCTGCTAGCAGACCAGTCAAATAGGTTTGTCTTGCAGAATTACAAGCCTTTATACCACACAGCTTGCAAGGTGGTTCAGTCAGACCTTCCCAGAGTGGCCAAGACACTGAGGGAACACCAAAGGGTTCTCCAGTCCTTAGCCCACAATTCTCAAGGTCAGAACCAGGATCTGCAGAGCCTTCATCAGTATTGCAAGGAACAACAACGGGTCCTGACCACACACCAGGAAGCCTTGGGGCACCTCAACCTTAACTTGGTGAAAGTTGAGGAAACCCTGAGTCAGGTGTCAGCAGCTGGGGATACTACAATGGGTATCCTCACCAATCTGGCAACACACACCTCAGAGAACTCCTCCAAACTCACAAAGGAGACTGAGGAAATCACCCACTTAGCTGTCCAAGGGGATGGCCATCAGGTCAAGCTAAGGGACTTGAGGCAGAGCATCTCTGCCCTCAGTGATAGACTCAGTAGACTCAACCTTCATGAACCTGAGGTGAATGACCCCTCAATAGTAGGAAGTATCCTTAACAATGGTACTTCAAAGGCCACAGGGGCCAACTGTACACCCTTGGGAACTTTTCTCTTTTACCCTGAGGGTTCTGCCCCACCCTCCCAACCACCTAAGAGGGAGCTCCCCCACAAGGAATATCCTGCCCCATGCAGTGAACCTCCTCAAGCTTGGATGACTTGTAGACAAAAGTACTATTATACTTCCTCTACTGATTCTAGAGAGCTGTCAGAGGCCAAACCCCCTAGAGGTTGTCAACCAGCCCTCTTTACAAACAGAGATGACTCTCTCTACTTGCGTGGCTCATTTTGTTTGCGCTCTAGGCCTTGCAAGCCTAATTCTATGTTCAAGACCAAGTTTGGTATGAACTCCCTCATTGATGTTAGGATGTGGCTGTCCACCTTTGATTTGGCCAACCAATAGTTGGATAAACACAAACTAGGGCTGGCATGCATCTGCCTCCTGGAGGATCCTGTCCTAGCAGCTATATCCCAGTACTTGCCCCAACCCTACAAGTATTCAGATGTAAAGAAGGCGCTACTGAAGGTCTTTGACTCTAAGGCCAAGGACTATATTGACAGAGACAATTTCCTTGAGTACCAGATCAAGAATCTGGCAGACTACCCAGATGAGTTCCGGCAGATAATAGCTTGCCTGCAGCAAAAGGACCTCATCAATGTCAATGACACCAGACAGTCCCTCTGCCACTCCCTCCTGTCACAGTTCCCCAAGCTTTGGGCTAAATTTTCTGGCCAAGTGAATGGGCTAAACAACTATCAGAGATAGTGGATCAGGTGTATACCCTCCCTAATCTTCAGGCTCAACTAGCCAAATACAGGACTGAGGGCTCCTCTTTGCGCAAGGTGTTCTACACTACTCCTGAAGGTGCCTCCATGGAAAAACCCTACCATGAGAGACCTGGGTATGATGGATGCTTTGCCTGTCAGGAAAAGGGACATGTTCTCAAGGACTGTCCCTACATCAAGGTGTTCCAACAAATGCAGAATATGGGTAACAAGAAGCCCTTTTTTAAATCCCAGAGGAAACATCCTGGTGTTAATGTGGTTCTTCAGGAGGAGGAACCAGAGGATCAGGAAGGATCTTCTGGCTCAGACTCCAAGGAGTCAAAAAACTAGAGGGTGATGGATGCAGGGAGTCCCCATCACCAGAACCTGAACCTCCCCCTACCAAAGTTACCAGCTCTGAGGGAATATTTGCTGTACTGTCATCACCTGTCCCTGGTACAAAGGGTCCTCTTAGAAGATCTAAGAGGCTACAGGCTAGACGTGCTCTGACCCAAGCCATCAGCACTACTATTGAGAACCCCACGTCAAAACTGTACCTCCTTCAGAGCGTAGAGTCTGACAACACTGACCCACAGGATGACCCTGATAGCTCCAGCATCTTTGTGAATGCCAGTATCCCTCTGCCACTACAGACCATCCTGAAGGTAGTACCTGGGTTGGAGTCTGCTTTATCTTCACTAAGAGAGGCTCTTAACCCCCAGGGGGTTCCCACAACTCTACCCATGGAGCTGCGCAACCCTATCTTGCGTTTGTGCACCTGGATTGAAGTCACTGTCTTTGATACACCCATCAGAGCAGTACCAGACACAGGTGCACCTACCAACATCATATCCTCACGTCTGGTGAGAAGGCTAGAATTTCTGCCTGATATTTAATACACAGAATCCTTCTTCACAGCTGGTGTAGAATCCATCAAATCTAATGGTGCCTACTCCAGTGTCCCCCTGAGGTTTGGTGAGCTGGTGGTGACTTACCCAGCAGTTGTACTGGAGAGTGAGTCATATGATATGCTCATTGGTACATACTTCCTCAGGACTTAACAGACTGAGATTAGCCACCTACATGGACATTTCTCCATCCTAGGGTATACTGTCCCCCTGCTCTTTAAGGACTCATCAGATGCGTTTCTGGTGTCCAAAGAAGAAACAGGTAGATGGCATGTTTGCCTCTGGTACCCACATGGTGTCTTGGGCTTGCCTTACAGAGTGGCAAACGCCTCTGTCAAGCCCCTACCAGAGTATGGCAACAACTAAAAGGGTCTCAAGCTGCGGTCAAATCAGCTTGTCAGGATTCCCCCAAAGACTCAAGTTGCTGTGGACACAGGCTTGTACCTCAACCTCCCACCTGGCCTACACCTTGAGATCAGTAGCATCAATGGAGCCTTGCACAAGGAACCCTTAGCTGCACCTGGGATACGTGACTCAGCTGCACAAGAAACCTTGAAGGTTCTCTTGCTCAATCTGTTAAGTACTGAGATGAAGGCTTCCAAAGGGCAGCATGTGGCTACCCTGAGGATAGGTCACAATGAGGAGCTGTCAGCCATCCATTTCTTGGGTGGCCTGGAGGAACTGGGAATCAGCCTTCCTGACAAGTCCCTGGTGGCAGCTATCATTCCCCAAGACAACATGGTGGGCCTAACTGAGGATGAGAAAGACTCCTTTGAGGCCCTCTTGGATGAGTTCAAGGACATTTTTGCCACGTCCAATGAAGACCTTGGTTGTGCGGAAGGAGAACTACATAAGGTTAATGAAGGTGATGCAGAACCTATCTCACAGAGAGCCTACAGGCGCTCTCCCAAGGAAAATGCAGTAATAGGTGAGGAGATCCATAAACTCCTTGCTGCAGGACTCTTGGTTCCATCCAAGTCCCCTTGGGCCTCCCCACTCCTTCTGGTGAAGAAGAAGGATGGGACTAACCAGGTGGTGATAGATTACAGAAAACTGAATCTCATCACCAAGAAGGACAAGTACCCCCTGCCTAGGATTGATGAAACCCTAGACAAGCTAGGTGGGGCCAAGTACTTTTCTGCCATGGACCTGCTGTCAGGATACTGGCAAGTACCCATGTCTGAAGAGGACCAACAAAAATGTGCCATCATAACTGTTGAAGGTCTCTTTCAGCCTACAAGGATGCCTCAAGGACTGGTGAACGCGCCTGCAACCTTCCAGAGGATGATGGATAGTACTTTTGCAGACCTCAAGCTGAGCTGTGTTCTCATCTACCTGGATGATATCAATGTTTTCTCAAGGACATTCACGGACCACCTTGAGCACCTGAAGCAGGTGTTCACCAGGCTACACAATAAAGGCCTCAAACTCAAGGCATCCAAGTGCTCATTTTTCAAGGAGCGCCTTGAGTTCCTTGGGCATATCATCTCAGCTGAAGGAATAGCTCCAGTACCAGCAAAGGTTGAGGTTGTCTCCAAACTACCTCCCCCCACTGACGTACGTGGGGTACAAGTGATCCTGGGGATGGCTGGCTACTATTGCAGGTTTATACCCAACTTTTCTGAGATAGCACAACCCCTGTTCCACTTACTAAAGGATGACACTGAATTCATCTGGTCTGATGAGTGTGACAAGGCATTTGCAGCGCTGAAGGAAGTCCTGACCAGCAAACCACTGCTGGAATACCCGGACTTTGAGCAATCTTTTGTCCTACATACAGACGCCTTGATGGTGGCTGTTGGTGCAGTGTTGTCCCAGAAAATATTTTTGGGGGAGGAGCACCCTATCTCCTACCATTCCTGCACCCTCAACAAGCATAAGAGGAACTACTCCACCACAGAAAGGGAATGTCTGGCTGTTCTGTATGCAATTACAGAATGTAGGCCATACCTACATGGTACCAGATTCACTGTGGTGAATGACCATAGCTCTCTCACCTGGCTCAAGAACATGAAGGATCCTGAAGGACGCTTGGCCAGGTGGGCAGCTAAGCTGCAGAACTATGGCTTTGAGGTAGTACATAGACCAGGCAATAAGCATGGGAATGCTGATGCCCTGTCATGCCTCCTGCTAGTAGCAGATCTCCAGGTTGAGTTAGACTCAGTGTATGAGCTCATAGGTCAGCCAGAAAAGTGGACTGCTCTGGCTCCAGGACTAAAGGCTGTTCTTGAGAAACTCTCAAGAAAGACTAAGGTAGAAAAAGACAGACTCTACAAGCCTTATGAAGAGGTCTACCTACCATATGTCAGACCCTCAGAGAGACTGGAGAAGCTAGCTAACTTTCACAAGAGCACATGCCACTCTGGTACCAGACGTATGTATGATACCATGAAAGAATATGTGTACTGGGAGAACCTTGCTTCTGATGTGGACAATTACATCAACTCTTGCACAAGGTGCATACAGTTCCATAGGAAGCCACCACCTCACTCTTACCGGTTGATCCTACCTAACTATGCTTTTCACACTGTGAGCATAGATATGGTAGCACCCATGGGACCTAGCCCTACCTCCAGGAAAAACCAGTATATCCTGGTAGCCATTGACCACCTAACCAAGTGGATTGAGTGCACTGCTGTCCCAGGTCCAACCTCACAGAGGACTGCTAGGTTTGTCCTGACAGACATCATAGCCCATCATGGTTGCCCAAGTGTCTTTCTGACAGACAATGGCACAAACTTTGTCCATTCCATCCTTCCAAGATTGAATGAACTTATGGGGATAGAAGGTGCTTCTTCTGCCCCCTACCACCCAGAAACCAATGGTATGGTTGAACGGGCTAATGGCACCTTGGTAGGCATCCTCAAGAAGCTGGCAACAGATAAGCCTTCTTCCTGGGATGGCTACCTTACTTGTGCTGTCATGGCTTACAGGGTTACCTCACAAACTGTAACTAAGGAGAGTCCCTTCAAGCTTCTGTATGGCAGACAAGCTGTGCTCCCAGGTTATCTAGTCCCTATCCCACCCAAGGCCAACAAGGTGAACTATTCAAAGGATGTCCTTGAGCTCACAAGACACATTGCTGCTCTACAGGACAAAGCCTTTAAGAACCTTGTTAACTCTTGTGTACAGTCCTTCCTTAGGGACCAGGATGCTTTTCTCCCTCTACCTCAGCTTGAGGTGGGTGACCAAGTCCTCATGTACAGGGAACGCCTGGGTAGGAAACCTAACAAGCTACAAAGCTTGTGGACTGAACCTCATGAGGTCCTAGAAAAGACTGGTATGGATGTATACACTCTTAAGGACCTCGTGCATGGGAAAATCCTCAATAGGGTACATGCCAAGTACCTTAAGAGGGCCCCTATGGATGAACAACCTACTGAGGTAGGTTTAGCTTCACCCATTCATAGGGATAACTAAAACTGTATAGTCATGGTGAGGCTTTTCTTTTATTATACTAAGAAAAAGATAAAAAGACAAAAAATGAGTAAGAATAAAAAAGAGAAAAAATATATAAAAAAGAAAGTAAGAAAGAGAAAACACAGTTTATTTCTTGTGGGAAAGAACTTTGGCTCTGGTATGTAGAAGATCTGCACACGCCAACTGCTTACGTAGCTGGCCTAGGTAAGTAGCAGCTACTCCTATCACGTTGAGATCCCTCTGGAGCAAGGCCACTGATGTACAGATGTCTACAAAGAATTTTGGCCACTGCACTCCTATGAGCCTGGCACCTGACAAGGAGGTTCCAAACAGTGCAACCATTGCTAGCTGCCAGTATAGCAGGGGTTTGGCTATCTTCCTGTTCCCAGTTTTAGTTATCAGGATCTGGCAAGCAAGTGCCACGTTGGCCGGACGCCCTGCCTCTGCCTCAATCTTGGACCAGGAATTATGGCACAGGACCAGATAGAGTCCCCTTTTATGAAGACACAGAAGGAAGTTGTCCGTGGAGACTTCTGGGTTGGTGTACCCATCAAGGATCAGGTTTTGGGCAAAACAGAAGTTGTCCTCAGTACCCTGCCCCCTTCCAGTACATAGTTTGTCTGAGATAGACCTCACAGGTGCCCTTCCCATGGCGCTGGCTATGGCCTCAAATACCTCCATGATGGTGCTGGCCTCCCTGGGATGATACTGTGTAAGGTGGCAAACAAGAAACTCTCCTTTCAGAGCTTCTAAGAGACCTTCCTAAGTAATATGGTAGTACTAGTTACCAGCCATGACTATGGCTTTGGCATATTTTACTTCCATAGGTTCATCATCTAGAACCAGATGAATATTCTCCAAGCTGATGTGTTCCAGAGCTAGTGGACCCAATGCCTCTATGTGAGTGACTGGGTTGGAAGACTAAGAAATATTAGAGGAAGATAAGCTGGTTACTTACTTGAAAAGGAGGAAGGACTTTTAAAGTCATTTTAAATTTATCCTTGAGGCCCAAGGAGCTGGCTCTCATTCTTGCAAGCTTGACCTGGTCAGGAGCATTCTCTAGAGTGGCATCCACCACCTGGTTGGGAACCTCTTCTTCCTCCTGGTAGGTAACCAGAGTTGGGGTCCTAGGTGTTGGCACTTTACGCACCCTTTTTTCAGGGATTTCCTCTTTATCTGAAGATACTACCTCCAGATTCCCAGAACTTTCATTAGCATGGTTGTTGGGTAAAGTTGGTGAATTTCCTGCATTCCTATCCCTTTTATATTGCTTGAAAACTTCATTATTATCTTTGAACAAATTGGGATTTGATGATGGAATTTCTTCCCTGGGGTTGGCCCAGATACTATCCTTAGAAGTACCAAAAAGAGAGAAATTAATTAGTATAAAAATTTATATTTTAATTTAATTACCTTTGGGCACCGCTGGCACCAAAGGGCTACATAAGTAGCCTTTATTTGTACCAGCGGTACAATTGCTACAATGCGCAGCATTTCACATTGTTACACTGCAATGCTACACAACAAATCAATCCACTCCCAGGGAGCAGATTGCTTTATTGCATAGATGTGCTACACACAATCAATTGCTGCGTAGCACATCATTGCTTTGTAACAGCTCTGCTGGTGGGAACAAGCTGTTACAAACCAACACTTTGCCTGCCCTCTGCAGGCAGCGCGGGTTTGAACCCCTGGTTTGGTCAGTTTTGCTTCTTCTTGCTGGGTGGTTGGTTAGATTTTCTGGTTGTCTCCATTCTGTTTCTTCTGGTTGGTCAGTTTGTCTTTATGGTTGGTTTTGTTATGCTTTTGCTTATGGTTGGCTCTTATTTTCTGGTGGGCTGGTTCTTCCTTCTGTTGGTTGGTGGCTGATATTTTTTCTGGTTTGGTTGCCTTGTTTTCCTGCCTGGTTGGCAACCACCTCCCATTAATTGGTGGTTGCAGGGCTAAGTGCTCTACTTATGCCTTCTTGTTGTTCCTTTCCAGGTGTCAGGAAAATGGCTGTTTGGTTTCCTTCCAAAGTTTCAGTTGGAGACTGCTTCTGGTTATCTGTTACATCCCCCTGGTTGGTGCCAGTCCCATCTGTTGGTTCCATGACCACCTTATCCATCAGGTCAGGCAATTCTACTTGGGCGCTGTCAGTTATGACTCTGCTGGTGACAGGACCTCTTCTGGTGCCTAGACCTTGCCAACCTTTCACCACTGAGAAGCTCTTATTGGCTTCGCCCATCAGTTCCTTATTCTTCTGGTTCTCTCTTCTGAGGTAGGCGTTCTCTTGCAGCAGCTCCTCCAGAAGTACTTTGAGCTCAAGGGTATTATCCCTGATGCCCTGAGTTGCCTTGTGGTACCTGGCGCAATAGGAAGACATGCATCAGTCATCAGCTTCCTCCTCCCTTATGTAGTCTTGTCAAGAGGGGGATGTGTGATGACTGTGCATCATATCCTCACTCACCCATGAGGTGAAACATGGGTGCATGGCCTATCAGTTAATTGGGATGATCCTGACAACTACTGGATAAAAATTAGTTCAGCCTCTCCTCAGTTCCCTTCCCCATTCCTGCACATTTGTTAATGTGCAGGAATAATACAAGTATATAATAACTCTATTTCTTAACAATAAAGATACCTTTTATCCACACTACTGCACTTTTAGCTTGATCTTACTTTTAAAGACTCAAGCTCCTAACCAGACTCTACTTTGACTCTGTTTTTCTTGTTGCCTTCACTACTTCAGGTAACAAGACAATCTCCCTGCTGTGCTAACAACTTTAGAGTTAGTGCCCTAAGCTTGATCCAAGTGCAACCTACTGTCCCCTGCAACTTGCAGCCCAGTAGAAGTAGTCCTTTGGCTTCTCTGGAAGAAGTTTAACTGAGGTTCCTTTATCCTCAACACCCATCTTCTGTGAGTATCACAACGTGTACTCAGCTGCTATCAATGGCAAGCTAAAGACAACATCAGAAAATGATGTCTATCATAGGCACCTCAAGTCAAACTTTGGGCTCTGTTGAAAATCACACCATTCATGCTATTTCAATATGAACTTCAAATATTGATACTTGCAAATACTTGGTTGGATTTGCTTTTGATTTCAGATTTTTTTCACCTTCCTCAAATGGGTTGACATCAATCTTCACTCATTCTGGATTACCCTACCTGTACCTGACTGATCCTGGTACAAGTTCAGTTTAGAATGACCTCATCAGCCACAATGTCTACCTAGTGAATGATCAACGCTCCCAGTCTACTATTTAAGTAGAATCATTTATCCCAATAAGGAAAAGTTTATCCAAATTTTTGTTGGCTTTTATAATCTTCAAGCCTTTTCCTTCCTTTTTGCCAAAAGGTATTCCTCTTATTTCATTCCAGGAAATTAATGTACATCCCATTAATTTTCCCCTGAAGGCTAACCCAAGGCTAGCTCAGAATTTCAAACCTTTTGTAATAAAGGTTTCCTTCCATTTACTCTTGGGTGTTATCCCCAAGAGCCAAACACAACAAAATGGTGCTCACTACAGAGGCTGCTAGCCCCTTGGTTACTTCGTTCCCCTGCACATTCTCTGGTCCTTCTCCTATCATTACAGAAGTACCCAAATATCCTAAAGTTTCAAGTCCCCATCTTGAGGAGGATTTTACTGACTCCCCAAAAACACCTATGGTAATGGTGTTGTTGCCTGGGCTCTTGTGGGCCCCTCTCCCAGCTTTCTCCTTGAACTATGAACAAGCTTGCGCTGCCGCTTGCTCCCTCCTTCATACTGGTATGGTAGCCATGTATACAATTCCTGGTCTCTGACCTGGTTACGCCTTTGAAGACTTGTACTCCTTCCTGTTATATTTTGGCCTCCCCCTAGTTTGATGGAATCCATAGAAACCATTGGCGTGCTGATAAACCAGTTCATCCAGCCCTCCTTGGTCCACCATCAATTAGCATTGGGTCCCAGAATCAACTCTTGTCTGCTTTGCTGTCTGCTGTAAACAACAATCATGCTCAGAATATGGCCTAACAAGAATGGATACACAGTATCTTTGCTTGAATTTAGGATAAATAACATGATTTATTGGCCTCCCAAGAATACCTGACTTCATTGCTGAACACGCTTTGCTCCTATCTCCCTGGATACATTAGAGATAAGTTGTGTGAACTAGATGAGAATCATGCTGTCTGTAAAGGACAAATTGAATCCACCCTTTTAATATACCAACAAGACTTTAAGACCTTAGTAGATGAACTCAACCAATTTTGAGAGCATATCAATGTCAAGAATCTGGATGTACAAGTATTCTGGCTACCGCCAACCTATTCAACATCCAGTCATTGCCCAATTTGGTGCCCTTCTAATATACTGTTTGGCATACCAGGAATGATAACCAGGAAATATTACATGACTGTCCAAGTATCTAGTGGCTCAAACCCATCCCGCACATGACCAACCCCTAGGTTTGATCCAACTATATCTCTGCCACAGCCAATTCTATATACGTCTAAAGTATTATACAATAAAATATACTTATCTTCTTTCTTAATTCAATACCTGAAGCTTCCCCAAAAGGCGCTCCTTATCACTGATAGCAGCTACAGTTTTTGACCACACCCATGAGAGAGAAAATGACTGGCCAAAACCCGCCCACCTTTGCTCACGTACTCAACCAGGCCACATCTCAGGAGACCTGGAAAACTTACTTCTACACCCACAACATTGACAAAGATATACCTATTGGATACATTATATTTGAAGGTCTGGTCATGCCCAAAGTATGCGTCAAGATAATTTAATACAGTCCCTCTCTTCAACCACAAACAAACGCACAACCACCTATCACAGGTGAAGTTATCAACACCAAGTACATTGGTATTGACAATTTCTTTGGTAACAACAAAGAGAACGTCATCAACTGGCTAGACCACTCAGCCGCTAAACTCTTTGCCAGCTGCATCTCCCACAAAAAATGGGTCCAGGAAGCCAGCAAACGCCTTTACAAGGCTGCAGTCAACTGGTTTGCCACCTGGGTTGGCTCACAAACTGACGACCAGCTTGACAACTGGGAAGAGTTCAAAGCAGACATCATGCACAATTTTTGCATCACTGAATCCCTCCAAGACATCACAATCCAGCTCAGCAATCTTCCTCAGAAATCCCCTATCACAGCCTACGCTAATGAGTTTGAGGAAATACACTGCAAAATCCAAAACCCAGCACAAGCTGACAATGTACATACCAGAGCCTCATTCATCAACAGAATGAAACCCTCTGTTGCTGCCCTCATCCTCCCAGAGGCTAATACCTCCATGCCTGCGCTCATTGCAGAAGCCAAGTGTTCATAAAAATGCGCAAACATGGAATATGCTTCACGCAACGGCAATTGCTCCTCAAATGGCAATGGCAAAGAAAAATCCAATGTCAATAAACGCCAAAACACTAATCATGGCAACGGCAACTCTAATTGCAACAGTGGCAATCACAGCCAAAGCACAAACTGCTCCTGTCCCAAGAAAGAGGACACCGCCAAAGTAAACAATGCCAAAATAGCAACCTGCTATGAGTCTGACCCTACATTTTCTGACCTTGAAGGTCTCAAAACAGAGGAACATGGAAAAGAGGAGGGGTAACAGGCTTAAGTGCCCCTGTCTCCCCCCAACTTGACAAGAAATTGTACCAAGGCACAAACTTTGCTACCTGCATCCCCCGTGTCCCGCAATCCTCCATTTTTATGAACTTAAAAATTAAAGATCACTCATAACTCCTTGTCTACCCATGCACTTGAAAATCACATACACATAAAATTTTATTTGACTCTGGTGCACAACACACCATGGTTAGCAAACCATTTGTAACCAAATATAATACCAGTTGTCAAATCCAACTTCAAATACGCCAGAATGGCAGAAAAATCAAAGGTTCTACTCAAAGGCAAAACAACTCCCTTCAGAATTGACCTCCAAGGCATACAAACATTCATCAAAGGACTTGTTATGAACAACATAAACTACAACATTGTAGCAGGCATGGACTGATTCACCCAAGTGAACCACAGCATATGTTGGAAAACAAAAACCATGACAATAAAACACAATGGAGTCAATTTCAACATTCTCAAAGAACCCAACAGCCTTATTCTAAGAGACACAGTATTTGTCCAAGTCATAAATCAAGATGACTCTGAACATCTAACCAAAGACAGTACCCTCCACATAATGAGGTACTCCAAATTTAATAATATACAAACACAAAAGATCCAATGCCCAGAACTTGCGGCACTCCTAAATGAATACACTCATGTATTCAAGGAAGAAATCACAGAGTTACCCCCCAAACAAGAGGTCAAATATGGCATTGACTTATGCAAAGCCATGCCCAAACCTGCACCCCTCTACAGACTCTCTCTCATGGAGACCCAAACACTTAAAGCCCACATTGAGGACAATCTAGCCTAAGGATTCATTAATCTGTCTGAATCCCTGTGGGGGGCAGCAGTGTTCTTTGTAAAGAAGAAATAAGGATCCCTTTGCTTAGTTACTGACTACAGAGCACTAAACGCAAGTATAGTAAATAATAAATACCCACTTCCCCTCATAGAAGACCTATTTGCAAGACTCTCCAGAGCAAAAAATTTCTCAAAAATTGACCTTACATCTGGCTATAACCAAGTGGAAGTCAAAGAGAAAGACATAACAAAGACTGCTTTCTGCACACAATTTGGATAGTTTAAATGTAAAGTAATGAACTTTGGGATGACCAACGCTCCAGAAACGTTTGTCACCATGATAAACCAAGCACTAAATGGCCTCTCAAATACATTATGCTACCTTGACAATATCATCATATTCTCAAAAACAAAAGAGGAACACCTCACACATGTCTGCAAGACACTTGATTGACTTGCAAAGCACAAACTATATGCCAAGCCTAGTAAGTGCCAATTTATGAAAAAGGAACTCTTGTTCTTGGGCCACATTGTCTCTGACGGTGGCATCAAAGCAGACCCAGATAAAATAAAAGCCATAAATAACATGCAATGTCCCACCTCTGTTAAACAAGTTAGATGCTTTTCTGGAATGTTAGCTTACCTAAGGAAACACATCAAAGACTGTGGAAAACTAACCGCACCAATCAATGACCTAACCAAGGGTAATGCCAAAAAGAAATTCATCTGGACTCCAGAATGAAACAAGAATTTCTAACTATTAAAGCAAGCTTTGATTAACGCACCAATCTTGCAATACCCTAATAACAACAAATGCTACAAGCTTGAGTCAAACGCTAGCAACACTGCCATTGGCGCAGTCCTACACATCTGCCAGCCAGGGCAGTAAGATTTACTGCCAGTATGTTATGAAAGCAGAAAACTAACAAACACTGAGCAAAGGTACCCAATACACAATAAAGAATTTCTAGCAATATATCACACATGCAAGAAATGGAGATATTATCTTGAAGGACACTTAAACGTCCGAGTGCTAACCGACCACAAATACTTAATCTATTTCAAAACTCAGAATGCACTCGCGCGGCGCCAAGCCAAATGGATGTCCTTGCTGGAACAGCTTAACCTAGACATCCAATACAAAAAGGGGGCATAGCTGGTCACAGCCAATGCTCTATCTAGGCTATGCCAGCCAAGAGAGGATCACCCTGACCACCTGGACCCTGACTGTCCCAACCTATACAACACTGAGTACAAGACAAAATGAAATGATCCCTCCACACATAAACTAACCCATGATACACTAGTAAGGAATGAAAAACATTTCCACGTATAAAATGGCATGGTATACCAAATCATCAAGGATAAACACATTCCATACATCCCACTTGCACAAAGAGTCTGCACTATACTAAGACACCATTGTCTGCTAGGACACACAAAGGCTAACAACCTATATCTCATATTAAAAGAGATAGTATGGTGGCCCAACCTGAAGCAAGACATAATTGATGTTCTAAAAAAGTGCACAGTATGTGAAAAATACGCCAGCACCAAGGCATCACAGCCAACAGTTAACCCAGTACCTGACCCCAAACCATTTAAGGTTTGGGGACCGGACGTAGTGGGACCCTTCCCAGAAACCAAAACAAATCAACGCTTCCTAATTGTAGCCATCAACTTTTTCACACGTTGGCCCATCTGCTGGGCAAAAAAAGATCACAAGGCAGAACAATAAATTGATTCATCAATAAAGCAATCATAGTGGACTACGGCACTCCAGACTACATCATAAAAGATGGAGCAAAAGAGCTAACAGGCCACGTATTAAACAACAATCTAAAAACAAAGAACATCAAACACTCCACAACCTTGCCCTACAGGCCACAGGCCAACGGCAGAGTTTAATGCCTGAACAGCAGCCTTATCAGAACCCTGGAGAAAATAATGGATGGCAAAGCCAAAGACACATGGCCACTCTATGTGAAACATGCATTACTAGTATCCTGGGTTTGTACCAATCAAGAGACAGGCTACTCACCCCTTGAACTAACATATGGGTACAAGCCAGAAATAGTCACCCGCAATAACTAACCATATGTGAAGATCCCCCCAGGAAACCTCCCACAATAGAACAGAAACCAGCTCTAAAACACATACGCCTCAAAGCCAAACTGGCAGAAATAAAGAGACTAAAAACTCATAAGGTAACCTCAACAGAGGACCCACTTCCCATCAACTCCCCCGTCTGGGTTCTAGCTGGGGAAAGAAAGAAGCTAGACTCAGTACACAGAGGACCAGGAAGAATCATCAGATACCAACCAGACAGGAACACCTACCTGGTTGAATTCCAGGGTGTCAAAGAGCCCATCACCAAAAAGTACCACAGATCTTGCCTCCGCCCTAGCAAAGGAGAACACTTGACCCAGTTGTTGCCCACTAGTAAACAACTCCAGGAACATCAGGCGGCAGCCGTCAAGACAAAGCCCCCTCCCAATGTACCCAAGTAACCCCTTAAGGGAGGGGTGGTTGAGGGTCTGGATGTATGAGTTTACGGCTATTGCCATCACACCTAACATTCAGTCATTGCCTGATTTGGTGCCTTTCCAATATACCATTCAGCATACCAGAAATGGCAACAAATTAATATCACATGACTGTCTGGGTATCCAGTGACTCAAACCCATCCAGCACATGACCAGCCCCTGGGTTTGATCCAACTAAAATCCCTGCCACAGATAAATCTATATAAGCCTAAAGTATTATCCAATAAAATATACTTCTTCTCCTCCTACTTTTATATTCAAAGCTTCCCCAAAAAGGCGCTCCTTATCATAAGCTTATATTTTTATTTTTATTTATTTTTCTTGAGTATTTAGCCTCACTTTTGGTTATATTAAACCCCATATCATTAAGCTCTTTTAAAGAGTAGCTGGAAGTAACCAGAGATTGCAAGGCTGGGAGATGCTTTTGGGGAGAAGATTTCAGGAGATCCTTTAAGTTTTCAATGAACTCATTGTCTTTTTGATTTTGAATAGTTGGAAGGAACTGAGATCTCCCAAATTCAGTTTGATTAAGGAAGTGCTTGATGAAAGTATCAAGATCATCACCAGCAATAAAGAGGAATGCCTTTTTTAACATTGCAATTCTTTCTCTTTTTGTGTAAGCTCCCAAGGAGAAAAAGGGTATCATGGCAGAAGTAAATTTAACCAAAGACATGGTAGTATTTTGAATCTGTAATAAGGTCAGATCTCTTAAATGTGCCTTAATGATGGAGTAGTTCTGATCAGAGTGTGGCCTTTGAATGGGGTCTTTTGGATTAGAAGCTCTGTGGTGCTTTAGTTTTTATAGACCAAGCTAAATGGCACCATTCTGAAAGAAATGATGTGATAGCTTTTAATATAGTTTGAACTTGAATTTATGTTTGTAGAATTAATTAAATACCCAGTTTTTATGCACAAGTGATTCATGTGAAGCAGCTAAGCATCATTATTATATCATATCCTCTTTATAATCAATGCAAATCAATTAAAATGATGTATTCACTTAGTTGTAACTCTTATGCATGTTTTTAAAATTATAAAATATTAAAGAAATCCATTTAAAGAATGCTTAATTTGAGGTTCAAAGCTCACTTAAACCTTAAAATTAATCTAAACAGTGATAATATTATTCTAACTTCAAACTACCATAAAAATCTAAAGAATTGAGCTTTTTGAATAAAATAAAGTTCAAAAATAAAGCTCTCAATCTTATCTTTAATTTTGTCAAATAAAAAGTATATATTGTTTAATAAAAATGAACTTTTTTTAGCTTAAAGCAACCTATTTTATTTCATTATCAAAATAATATAATAAAGTCTGACACATGCTCTTTTAAATTGCTTTTGCTTTATTATTCAATATAATATACATATTAATATTTTGACTACAATAGAAAGATAAGATTCTTAGCTTCATTTTGATAGCTTACAGTGTGAAAAAATATTAAATATTTGTTGAGTTATTACTGTTTTAAATATAAACATTTGTAATTTGTTTTTTTTTCAAAATTGAACTGTGTTATGCTGTGACTTGAGCAGCATGTGTATTAGAAAATGGCCTAATTCCTAAAATAATGACCCATATGTTTACTATGTAAATTGATGACAAAATGCACTCAGACGCAGTGAGTCCAAACTTAATCCAAAAAAATACTATAGCAACTCAACCAGTAAACAAAAATACTAAATTGTTGTATGAAATGAAAGGTAAACAATAATGATACCTAGATATCTAAAATAAGGCACATGATCTGAAACAAATTATAAAAACATTGTTCTGGGCATTTAAATATGGTGTAAAATTGGAGGAAAATGAGTGGAAATTAATTTAGCGAATCTCAAATGGGCTTTGTAAGACCAAAAAACCAATCAAGACATACAAAATCTATAAATGGGTAGTTGGGTGGTATAAAGACTAATTAAATAGCTATATTTAGATAAAAAGAAAGATCTGAAACCAGAACTGTTACTTAATTGAGCTTGATTTAATATTTTATCTCACTGTAAAATAAAAGGGACATAGAAACATAGTGGATAAAAAGATGATGTGCACCATGGTTGGGGGTGTCCCTGTGGATCAAAAAATTGTTTGAGTGCAAAAAAGTGCTGACTAAGGAAGGAGGTAACAGAACAATATATACTGTTGAGGGCACATAGACAAATATGAGTATAAGACACACAAGTTGGGAGGTTGTGTAGCATAAATATGAGGGTGCACAAGCTATCTAGAAAGGCTATTGAGGGTGTCACATCTAAAACAGTGAACAAAAAGGAAGTTGATCTCACTTCTTTGGTATTTGAGTTTGCTTACCATCATGATTTGGTCCCAACAGCCATGATAAAAAGGCTAAACAAGTGCTTGACACTAGCTGTAAGAGAGGGGATCTAAAATTACTAAGTTTGGATTCTATCCTGGGGACTAACCCAACAGGATGTCATCCAGTGCATAACTGGGATAGCTGCTCAATTAGTTGCCTATAGAGACACAGCAGGGGACAGCAGAGGGAAGTAGGAATCCAGTCCCATTAGCAACAGGCCAGTAAGCAGATAGGGAGTACACTTGGGAGCATCCACTGGTTGTATGAACAGATCCTGTGAGGAAAACACCTCCTCTGCCTCCAGGGAATGTGGCATAAAAGTTGTCTCCTCAGGTGAGTGTACAGGAGCTGGGCCAGGAGGAGAAACTCCAATTCATCAGAGGTAAGGCTTCTAACAAGAACCTCCCCAGTGGAGATCAGGTTGTTGGCTTTACCCATAGGGTTGCCAAGAAGGTAGAGAAGTTGAGCTTGGTTTTATTCCACAAGGTGAGCCACAGAGGAGATGCAACCCCAAAGCTCAGGTAAAGTAGACCAAATCAGAAGTAGGACAGGGGCCAGTGTAAAAATCACCAATTTAACTACATAGAGTAGCATGTTTGAAATCTCAGAGAAATTTGGGTGATATTGGGGTGATGGGGGATACCAACAAGTAGATTTTTTGGACACCAGGGGAACTACAAGATGGCAGATATTCTTGAGAAATGTTCAATAATTGAGATAAGTGTAGCAATTGGCTTGCAGCAATTGGTCATAGCTTCTATGCACCTGTTGCAACTGAACCAATTATAGTTCAGTATTTAGATTAGGGAGGACAAGAGTCCAATAGAAAGGACAAGAATAGGAATGATATGATCTTAAATTAAATAATAATATTATTAATATACTGTATTAGGAAGCCACAGATCCAGCAGGGGGTGACACTATGACAAGTTCAATATAAGGTTTTGGGCTGGGAACATCTTAGGCAAGGGATCAATGTGTTGAATTGGTTTCAATACTAATTGAGAGATAATAACTGTAATGTGATATTTCCAAATGAATCCTCTATACTGTTAGTTACATTATGGGGCGTCTCCTTAAATGCTCCCTGTGTATTATGAGATACATTAGCAGACAGGATAGTAATCCTGGTTGCAACATCCCCTATTGCCCTCTGCTTGTCATCTAGTACCAAGATCAGCTCTTGTGACAGGTATATTGCAGCAGGGGTGCAAGCAACCATGGTGGAGTATTTTGGTGTTTCCTTGGGCATCCTTGAGTTGATAGGTATGATTGCTGTAGACGGCAACCACTCAGAAGGGCCCAAGATGATTAGGCTCAAGTTTTACAGAATTAGGGTTGAGGGTGTAGACAGGATCACTCACAGCGTAACTTGCCTCAAGGTTCCTTTTTGCCCCTTAATTTGTTTCTGTAAGATTGTGGGTTTTGACCCACCACTGGGCTAAGGAGAGAGTGGCTGTGAGAGGTGGTTTACATGGGATGGTTGTCTTCAAATTGCTCTCATCTATTTCTGTAATTTCATAAGGAGTGCCAAAGGCCAGTATACTGGGACTTAAGCCCATACCTTGGTTGATTCTGGCTCTCAATACGAGTAGATCAGTGGGGAGGTGGTCTGTCCAGGCGGTGTTTGGATGCTCTTGGGATAACTTGATAATGTGCTGGACTAGAGAACCATTTAGGCAATCTATGCGCCTGTAGGCTTAGGGGTGATATGGAGTGGTAGAAATGTGTTCAAAGGTGTTTTTCACACAGTAAGCCTTCATGAAATTGCCCACAATTTCAGACCCGCCATCAGTGATGAACTTTTTGGGGCAAACAAAGTACGCCACAATTTACTTACTGTTGAATCAAGTGATGGTGGTGGCAGTGTATTAGTGGTTTCTCACACTACAGGCCAGAATGTGAAATAGTCAATAGCCATGATTATGGGCTTCTTTCCCAGTTTTCTCCATATAGGGAACCTACAATGTCAAGAGACTACTGTTCAAAGGATTCCATGGCCTTAATTGGTAATATCAAATTGGGCAGAGCAGGCTTGGATGTGTTCTTTTTGCATAGCACACATGTTTTAAGGAGGTCCATAATGTCCTGGTGCATGCAGGGCCACAAATTTTTTTCATAACATTGTAGAGGTTATGCCCTCTGATATGACCTAAGGTACAGTGGTAATACAGGATGGTGTTTCCTTGTTAAGTAGTGGGAATGTAAGGTGTCTTTTTGCATGTATTTTCTCAACAGCAGATGTTATCAGTGTCTGTTGTGAACTGGATTCCCCCCCTTCAGTTTGAGATGGTTGCTGAGTTAAGGCTTTCATAATGGGTGGCCTCAGGGCAAAGATAGAGAATGGGCCAGTCCGTGTCTAAGCCATTGTCCCCAGTAATGGAGGCTACATACAGTCTGGGGAGGGCGTCAGATGTGAATAACTATTCACCAGGCTTGTACTATATGTGGAGTTGGTAAAGGGACAGACGTTTAATCCATCCTTCTTGAAGCCTGGTCAGATGTGACTGCATGTTGAAGTATTAGAGGGAATTATGATCTGTGAGAACATAAGGGGGAAAGGTGGCACCTTTCAGGTATCAATGTCACTTCTCTACACAATGAACAATTGTAGCTAGCTCCTTATAATGGATGGGATAGCATTGCTGAGTATTTGTAAGTTTTCTGGACTTGTAAGCTGCTGGGAGGAAGGAGTCTATGTCAGTTTTCACCTGCAACACCTCCCCTATAGCCCAACCAGAAGTGTAAGTTTCAAGTTCATAATGGCGGTTTATGTTGGGAAATTGAAGGATGGGTGCTGTGATGAGCTTCTGCTTGAGTTCCTCAAAGAGCTGGTCTTACACAGGGATTTGTTGAAAGTGTTGCTTAGTATTCAGCAACTTGGTGAGGGGGGAAATTAGTTCCCCGCAAGTGGGAATGAACTTGTGCATATACACAACCATTTCTAGGAATGTAAACACCTGGCCCACATTAGTGGGGGGTGGCGTGTGGGTGATAGCCTTGATTTTGGCAGGGTTGGGCTTTATCCCTTGATCAGAGATGATGTGTCCAAGGAATAACAAATCTGACTGTAGAACTCACATTTGGAGGGTTTGGTCTTTAATTAGTGTTTACAAAGGGTATTAATTATGGTAAAAAGATGGTGAAGATAGGTGGCTTGGTCCTGACTGTATACAATAATGCTGTCTAGATAAATCCATAACACACTTCCTAACTAGAGATTCAAAGATCTTGTTCATGAGAATTGCAAAAGTGGATGGTGTGTTAGTCATGTCAAAATCCATGACACAACACTCAAACAACCCATAGGGTGTTTGAAAGACTGTTTTTGTCTTATCCCTGGGGGCAATTCAGACCTGGTTGTACCCTGCAGTGAGATCAATCCTACTAAAAATCTTTGCACCTGAAAGTGTGTCAAACAGATTGTCAATTAACGGCAGGGGGTATTTATTCTTAATGGTCACCTCATTTAGGGCGCAGTAATCTGTGACCAGAGAAAGGGACCTGTCCTTCTTGGCTACAAAGAAGACAGCAACCTTGTATGGCAAAAACAAGGGGCAGATGAAGCCCTTATTGAGCATGTCACTAAGGTGCTGGCAGAGGATCTCATCTTCTTTTGGCGTCAGGCAATAGAGGGGGCATGCCTTGGGAAGCAACCCTTGTAGTTGTACAGCATGCTGGATCTCCTGGGGAGGGGGTAGTTGGTCCAGTGTTTCACTGAAAACATCCTTATACTCCTCAAGGAGAGCGGCAAGTGCTGGTGGAGGTGGAGTAGTCAAGGGGAGGGCTGCATGTAGTTCTGCACAGATAACTTTGACTGAACATTGGATGAAGTCTAGTTCCCCCTTGAAATTGTACGGGCATGTTTCTGTTATTCTGACAAACATGGTATTGTGAAGCAACTTGTTCATTTCAATGGGATATATATGGAAACCCACCCTATTTCTATTGAGGGTAACTACAGACATATCCCAGTTGATGCAGGGACGGTTGTGACAAAGCAAGTCAAGGCCAGCAATGACATTGTGGCAGAGACCTGCCATAATTGGTCCTGCAAGCTTAACCTGGATGTTCCCCATTCTCACCAAGAAGGGTAACATCTCATGGGTAATTGCTATTCTACAGGAGTCAGCCACTTGTACTGCCTTGAATCTGCTTAGTAGTTGGTCTAGTTGTTGAGTGTTGGCAAACGCCTGATCAACCGTAGTGTGATTGGCCCCAGTATCCACCAGTAGTTTGTGGGTGTTCCCACGGAAACAGAAGGGATAGGCCAAGCAAGTTATTTTATTTGAAGGGTGGCTTGCTTGGAGTATGGGGTCATCACTATGAACTTGAAAGACGTCAAGGGCTTCAACTTCATGCACATTGTAATTGCAGGGGTTCTTTTCAAGGAGGGATTGAGAGTGAGGGTCAAGTGGGGTTGTAGAACCTCTTGTAACTACAACCCTCAGACTTTTCCCTGGTCCTCCATTTGTGCTAGCTGGAGTTCCCCCTCAGGGGGCACTTAATCTCATTGTCCTGTTGGAGGGGTCTGGTGGCAACCTACTTGATTGTGGGCACTGTCAGGTGCAGGATGAGGTTGAGTTTGTACATCATTGGATCTGCAGAAGCCCATCAAGGCCTGATTATTGGCCTCCATATTGATCTTATAGCAGTTGTCACTAGAGGTGCAACAGCTTACAGGAACTCACTTGCAAATGTGGGGCTTAAGCCCATTGACAATAAGAGTGAGTAACATGGTGTTTTTGTTGGTGACAGCTTTAGGGGCAGCAGAAAGTGCTTGCTGCCAGGAATTAAGGTACTCAGGGATGCTACCTGTCTTTTTGATAGCAAGTAGAGGTGACCCACTACAATGGGAGAGAAGGTTTGCTATAGCAGGACTTGGCAGTGTCCCTAAAGGTTTCCCAAGTAACTTTGTGTTCTTGGCTATCCCAGTTGATGAACCATACCACGGCAGGCTCTGCAAGGCACCCTGACGCTGTGGCAACCCACATGGGTTCAGGCACTTGATAAATGTGGAGGGTGGTCTCTGTGGAATGTAACCAAATTATTATGCTGGCACCCTTCACATCACTGGTAAAGGGTCCCAGCTTTAAGTTCATAATTTTTATGAGAGAATTGACTGAGAAGAGATGATATTGATGTTGTGTTGTCCCAGGAAGAGTCAGTTGTAGACTCTGGTGAGAACTAGTTAGTCTTGGTATACGATATAACCTTCTGGGATATTCCCATCAGGGATAGGCAATAAGGTTTTGTGGTGTGGAGTAGCCATATGGCCCATACTCTCTCCTTTCTTGGGGGTTTTTCTTATAGGTAGGTTGTCAATCTATCACTTCTACCACTGTTGTAACTGAACCAATTATAGTTCAGTATTTAGATTGGGGGATAAAACAGTCCAAATATAAAGGAAAATAATAGGAATAATATGTAGCTTATTGGAGAATATTGCAAATAGTATACTATATAAAGAAGCCACAAGTTCACCAAGGGGGTGGCACAGTGACAGGTTCAACTTAAGGTTCAGGTCAAGAATAACTTGAGCAAGAGATCGGCGTGTCAAATTGGCAGTACTCCTAATTAGGAGATAGTGCCAGCAATTTGACATTGCCATCAGATTGATCCATGCCGCTAGGCACGTCATGGGGTATCTCATCAAGCGCCTCCTGTGTATCATGAGATACATTGGCGGGTGGGGGAGTAGTATCAATTGCAACACTTGGTTAGAGCTGTAGTGATTGATTGAAAGTTGGCTTTTGGGCTACTTTCAAGGCTTCCAGGTGGAATTCAGGCCAAGCTCTAGGTCAGAAGAGAAACCTTTCAACTTGTTTGACCTGGCTAAGGCTTGTAACTCTGATGAATCAGACTGAGCTTATCAGCTGGGACATCAACACTAGGTACCTCAGTATATGGAGCAAAAGTCAATTCCCAGGAGAGCCCCTGTGGGGCTCCTGGTCACCAGTCCCCAAAGTGTGTCCTGGGTTGTAGCCAGGGACCAGCTTGGAGGAGCCGTCATTCCCCAACAGTGATGAATGGTTGGTGAGGAGCTTATACTTGGCTTGCATAAGGGCAAATTCCTCCAGTATCTTCCCAATCACTAAGAAAGCGTCTCCACCATACACTTGCACTTCAGCAGGCGCAAACCCTTCTGTAGGCTGATATCAATCCTGTAATAGTCTCACAAACTCTCCCCCAATGAACTCTCTTCCTCTATTTGTCATTTTCAAATGCCTTGTCACCTTCTCCCACTCCTCCTGGGAAGATTTACTAGAGGCAAACTTCCTGAATCCTAGGTGATAGGACTCCTCATCCCCTAGGCTAGGATAGAAAATATGGGGTAATTGACTCATGGGACTTATATTATCTCTTTACACGGAAAATTTGGATAGGGGTTGTAATAGGCGCTTTATTCACAGTCAGAAGGAAGATCCCCTTAGAAACCTTCTGATATATAGCCTTGGGATAGGGGATAATAAAGGGGTTGTGCCAATACTTGGAGTCCTTTAACAATCTCTTGGACTCCTTGTACTTGGTCTTGGGCTCCTGCACCTTGGTTGTGGACTCCTGTGTTCCAATCTTAGGCTTCTGCGGTCTGTTTTAGCTCTGGCTTTCTATCCTTGGTCTTTTTCTCCTTCTGTAGCTTCTGTGGCCTTTGTAATCTACTTGATCCAGTCCCTGAAGAGTCTCAGATAGCTCTCCCTTTTATAGCCCCTTGTTTCAGACCAAAAACCTCTCTTAGAACTCTGGTTCTTCAAAGCTTAAACTATCCTGTTTTCTTTCTCCTATAATATATTAAACCTTTAAACTTACTTCAGCTAATGAAAGCCCTGAATTTTCTGCTTCTGCTCCTCATTTTTTAGACTTTAACTCTTAAGTTAAAGCCCTCAAAACACTGATCAAATAAACTTCAGCTCACAGCCAATCATACACCTCAATTCAACAGTTTTGCCAAAAAGGTTTCCCCGGATGACCTGTCCTTGACCCTGGTTTGAACCCGAGGCTGTCTTGCTCCGGGTAAACAACTGCTCCGCGTTTCAAACAGTTTTGCCGTAATTCCCGTCACGTTTCCCTGGCAAATCTCGAGCGCTTCCACATATGTTTTAGGCAAATTTTGACCCTTTGATTTTTCAACATTTCTTTGTGTTTCTCTGTGTTTCTCTCAACGTTTTGCAACTTTGAACCTGCCTGCTGCTCGTCCTTTTGTTTTTCCTAGTTGTTCTTGGCAAAATTTGCTCTTTTGCCCTTACAGTTTCTCCGTTCCTCTTTCAGCTTCTTTCTAGCCTATTTCCTCCTCACTCCTTTTTTTTTAAAATAACATATAGTTCAAACAAACTATATGTTTTTTCCTTCTATTTATTTTTTATTATATGATTTTCAATCCTTTTTTAATCATAACCAGGAAGTATTTAATTATTCTTTAACTGCTTTTTTTATCTGAATTTCTTTTCAAAAGTTACTAAAACCAGTTTTTCCAGCCTCTGCATCCAGTCCAGCTTGTTCACCCTCTCAGCTCTTCAGTTCTTCAGCACCAACTTCTGGTTTTTGACCATCCTGCTCTATGATCAGCTAGTTTTGCATCATAATCTTCTTGTCCTTCCACTTACCCTCAACCAGTTCCTTAACAAATCCTCACTAGGAACCTTCTTTGTTCCTTCTACACACTGAACCATATTGGTTCATTCCATTTAATATGAATTAACAGTCCATCAACTAGCCTTCACTGTGACCAAATAGTCCCTCTTGCTAGTTTTCTCTGTTAATTCCGTGAACCACCTTGGTTCTTTATCTCAGCCCCCATTACCAGAACTTGTAGACCCAAGCATGAGTCTACATTGAACTGGCGTTTGACTGGGCCCTTGCAAGTGGCAGTCCACTTAGGCCATTCAACCATAGATCAATGTCTATGTGTTGTCTTTACTCACCCAGGTGATTAAGTCTGGGCTTTTAGTTGCAGAGTAATCAGCTCTACTTCCCAGAGACCTGATCACACCAAGTTCTGCAGCTTGCTTCCCCAAGCAAGCCGCCTTGGTGACACCTCTGAGCAAATTTATACCCTCCAATGCTCACTTTGGGTTCCCCAAAAGCTCCCATAGGGGCATAAACGAGGACACCCTACCAGTCCGTTAGGTAGGGTGCTTGCTCACAGACCTCCCGTAAGTGTATTAGGGTATGTGGAGCCCTCAGAGCTCTTCCCTTCCCTGGCAGCCCGTGTTACCCGCCAGGGGTCCAAAACCTACTCCCCCCAGACAGACAAAGTTCCCTGCTTGCTATTTCAGTCTTCACCCTTCTGCAGCCACAGTTTCCTGTGGGGTAAAGCACTATAGCCCCAAAGCAGCCAATATCTTCTGCTGGGTGGAGGCAACATCTGCCCCTGGTAGTCCTATGTTACCTACCAGGCAGACCTTACTTACCCTAGTAGACCATATTACCTACTAGGCTCACCTCACTTACCCTAGTAGTCCTATGTTACCTACTAGGGTCACCTTACTTACCCCTAGCAGCCCTATGTTACCTACTAGTTTATAGCGTCACCAGCTTCCACACATTGTCACTCTTCAGCATATCATCTTTATTTGAATCCAAATCAGCCCTCACCTGCAAAACAGCACACATGTGGATCACCAAAGCCCCCCAATATACAGATGCCTACCTTTTCCATGGATACCAGATTTAACAGGGTATATTTGTCAATTCTAAAGAAGAGTAGGGTTTAACCATACCAGTACAGATTTCCCTTTTTCTGTAGCTCACCTAAACCAGCAAAGTTATGCCGTTCTGGTGGAGAGTTTCCCCCACTGCCTGCCCCATATATTGGTTGTTGTATCTGTAGAGATGAATCTTGTTAAGCGTGCGGGTCATTAGAAAACTTCTGTAGCGGTGGGTCAGGGTGGTAAGACTGGTCTGAATCAGCTCTATGGCGTCTTTATAACCCAGCAGCCAAATGGAGCCAGTTGGCCCCAAACTTTGATAGAGTTAGGGCATGCTCTGGCCACGGGTGGGGTCTGTCTTGGGTTTACCCTGTGGGGGGATAGGTTTACAGACTCTTATGAAGCCCTGGTTTTGAGGCAGTAAAAATATCCAACCTCAGACTCAAGGGTTGGCTCAAGTTTTACACTTTATTGAAATTTTAAGCACTTATGACCAACTGCCATAGTGGCCCCTCCCCCAAGTTCCACACCAGATGCCAGGCAATTGGCGCTAGATTTTCAAGTTAGAAAAGCCTCCCCAGATCTCTTTAGGAGGAATCAACAAACCAAGTTAGGGGAATCATAGTTACAAAATGATCTGATCTGCCTTGAAAATACTGCAGCTGATCAGTTGAACATGTAAATGATGATGAAAGCTGACCTTATTCAAGATTTGTTACAGCTGCTGACTGATGTGTGAGGATTTTTTTCTCTGACTGGTGCATGTAGAGATAGCTAGTACACCTGAGCTTTCAGGAAACCGGGAATTAGATTGATACAGGGCAGGTGAGTTGATCTGTTGTTGGGCACAAGGTTATGAGCAGGTGGGATAACAGGATCAACCCATGATTGTTTGGAGTGCTCCTATGACACATGGCCCAGAACTCCTTTCTAGCCATAGTTTACTGGGTGTTTGACTTAAGATGTTTGCAGCAAGAGGATAACTAAACTTTGGAGAATTCATAATCTGTGAAGTAATAGTTTGACAATCCCTTTTTGATTTGATATTATAGCTTGGCTGTTAAAGGTTGATGATAGATTTCCCCCCTGGGTAGCAGCACATATGGGACATTATTTTTCTTGTTATGCCTAGGCGCCAGATTGGTTATTTTATAACTTAATCACATTATTCATATTCAAATTATTCAGAAAGAGTAAAATACAATCAATCCCAAATATTTAATTGATCTTGGGCTTGGGTGATTTTTTAAAAAATAATTCATTGATTTTATAATTGAAAATTGCAACTTATAGTACTACTGAAAATATCTTAAGTGCTACTACAAACCAAAAATATTTATGATGAGTTGCATGGGAGAGTAATAGCAGCCCCAAAGCTATAAATGCTATTACCCTATCTTTGGCTCATCATAAATATTCTTAGTTTGTTTCAGAAAAAAAGGTTGTTGTTTTTGAAAGACTGATAACTCTATTTAAAATACACCCTCTAGTAAGCTGCCCTACTTCATGAACTTGCCCCAATACACTACTAGCATCTTCTGATATTTTTGTTTCTCTGGTATCATCACGTGATTTCAAATGATAAAATATCTCAGAATATTCTGAGAAGCTTTCAAATGTTAAAGGTGAAGTATATAACTTCCCATCTTTCATCAAATATGAAAGATTAATGCGCAGATTTTTAACTTCAAGCTCTCTTTTTATAGGCCTAAATTTCCTTTCATAAATATAAAAAAATGCTTTTTGGGAAACAATTGAACCAGTTAAAGATGAATTGTATAATTCTTTTCTTCTTTCTTCTTTCTCACAAATATTTTTTAGATCATTAATGTTGTTAATATAAAGTACATTTTCTTTTTCCTTTAAAATTTTTGATATTACACCAAAGTGACCATCAACAATGCTTTTTCCATGGCATTCAACAAAACGGTTATATTTTATGGAACCCTTAATATATTTAGGTGCCTCTTTAAATAAGTAATATAAAAATTCATATGATCTAAAATGATTTCCATTATCTGTCCATACTTTTATATTTTTTATTTTTTTAAATCTATCTAATTTAAGAAGACTTATTAGACATTCACCTGAAAATAAAGAATCATGTGATAATATTTGAGACAAAAAATCATGATATTCATATTTAATTTTATTGTTTTCTTTAAAAACTAATGCAAACCCTAATAATGAGATTGGTTTTTTTGAATAAAAACAATTATTGGTCTCAATTGGACCACCTCCAACCTTTAAGTTTTCTTTATAATCTATAACTACAACACAAGACTCATCATCTAGTTCATTAATATCTTTTTTATATTCACAATTTTGATGAACATAAAAGTCTTGGTGCTGATTAATAGTCTTTAAGTCATTGTCTATAGATTCTGGTAATGGTAAGTTTTTACTTTCACATTCTTCCTTCTTTTTTTCTAGTGAATTTTTTAAATTACAAATATTGCACATATCAGTTTGTTTTTTACTTTTTATTATATTTTTAGGGATTAATTTATAGTAAGTAGAAATTGAAACTGAAATTTCATTTTTTATTTTCATATTTTCATATATTTCTTTTTTTGTTTTAAGTAGAGAGTATTTAATTTCAGTTGAGTAATTACTCATCTCTTTTTCTATATCTTTATAAATTTTTTCAGGCACTTTTTTTGTAAACTGGCTTGTTTCAAAAGAATTTTCCAGCAATTTTTTAATTATTTTTTTAGTTATTTCTTTTTTTAATGAATAGTTATTATTTTTTTGGCTTTTTTTGTTTAAGCTTACATTTTTATTTTTATTTATTTTTCTTGAGTATTCAAACTCACTTTTGGTTATATTAAACCCCATATCATTAAGCTCTTTTAAAGAGTAACTGGAAGTAACCAGAGATCGCAAGGCTGGGAGATGTTTTTGGGGAGAAGATTTCATGAGATCCTTTAAGTTTTCAATGAACTCATTGCCTTTTTGATTTTGAATAGTTGGCAGGAACTGAGCTTTCCCAAATTCAGTTTGAGTAAGGAAGTGCTTGATGAAATTATCAAGATCATCACCAGCAATAAAGAGGAATGCCTTTTTTAACATTGCAATTCTCTCTCTTTTTGTTGAAGCTCCCAAGGAAAAAAAGGGTAGCATGGAAGAAGTAAATTTAACTGAGGACATGGTAGTATTTTGAATCTGTAATTAGGTCAGATCTTTGATGTGTGCCTTAATGATGGAGTAGTTATGATCAGAATGTGGTCTTTGAATTGGGTTATTTGGATTAGAAGCTTTGTGGTACTTTAGCTCTTATATACCAAGCTAAATGACACCATTCTGAAAGAAATGGTGTGATAGCTTTTATTATAGTTTGAACTTGAATTTATGTTTGCAGAAATTAATTAAATACCCAGTTTTCATGCACAAGTGATATATGTGAAGCAGCTAAGCATTATTATTACATCATATCCTCTTTGTAATCAATGCAAATCAATTAAAATGATGTATTCAGTTAATTGTAACTCTTCCGCATATTTTTAAAATGATAAAATATTAAAGAATTCCATTTAATGAATGCTCAATTTGAGGTTCGAAGCTCACTTGAACCTTAAAATCAATCTAAACAGTGATAAAAACATCCTAACTTCAAACTATCATAAAATCCTAGAGAATTGAGCTTTTTAAATAAAATAAAATGCGAAAATAAAGCTCTCAATCTTATCTTTAATTTCGTCAAATAAAAAACATCTGTTGTGTATTCAAAAAAAAGTATTTATTAGCTTTGAAGTAATCTACTTTATATCATTAGATATAATCATATAATAAAATCTGGATTATGCTCTTTTAAATTACTTTTGCTTTAATATTGAGCATAGTATACATATTAAAATTTTTACACCAATAGAAAGATAAGATTCTTAGCTTCATTTTGATAGTTTACAGTGTGAAAAAATATTAATTTTTCATTGAGTTATTAATGTTTTAAATATAAATTGTGTAATTAGTTACTTTTTCAAAATCGAACTGTGTTATGCTGCGACTTGAGCAGCATGTGCATTAGAAAATGGCCTAATCTCTAAAATAATGACCCATATGTTCAATGTAATTGTTTGGGTGCTTTGGTAAGGGATGAAGGCAGCAGAGTTAAGGGGACGGGGATCCTGCTGAGATGAGAGGTACTTCAGCTCAAGCGGTGGGTGAGGATAACTTGGGTGGACCAGAAAGGATCTTGGGATGGGTTCCTGGGCAGCCAGGTCAAATTCTTCAGGGGTGCAGCAGCTTTCAAAGCTGTGATGACAAGTTAAACTAAGCCATCTCCAGGCCAGATGAGCTCAAGCTGGAAAGAAATCACCCTTTCCCGGAATGTTTTAAAAAGTAATTGATTTATATTGAACTATAATATTTTAGACACCCTTCTGTTTCAAATTGAGCTGTATGGTTATGTTAAGTTTGAGTTTATCTGGCCTGCAGATGGCTTAGTCTAACTTGTCATCACAGCTTTGAAACAACTGTATACGCTTTTGCAGGGGTGGTATCTAGCTTTATTAGACTATGAAAATACACTTGACGGGGTATTCAAAGTATTGGTGGATATGGTTCCTGTGGCAATCCTATTCAAAAAGGTTCTCCAGTTGGAGCAAGTATTAGATATGGGTTGTATTTAACTTTACTAGATTTCACATATAAACTTGACCAATTATCCAAAGTGTTTAGTGAATAGAATTCCTGTGGACAGCCTATCAGAAAAGTATTTCAGGGTGGGGTTTAGTGTGGGGCAAGGGTTAAAGTTTATTGGATTTTGTGGGATGCATGTAAGATTATTGGAAGGGGCGGGGGCCGGTGGGGCGGTTGGTGAGGCTGGGCATGGTGTAGTCGGACTGGGACATGTCGTAGTGGGCCATGTTGGAGGGCTGCTCGGCCGAGAAGT
The DNA here is from genome assembly GCA_014839935.2 of Entomophthora muscae. Taxonomy (NCBI): domain Eukaryota; kingdom Fungi; phylum Entomophthoromycota; class Entomophthoromycetes; order Entomophthorales; family Entomophthoraceae; genus Entomophthora; species Entomophthora muscae. Next base: position 243,212 of record QTSX02007189.1, read on the forward strand.
TGGGGGAGGAGCTCTGGTAGGCGTTGGTATCGTCCTCGTTCACCAGGCTCTGCTGGGACTCCGCATCCGTCTGGGCATTGGCCCGGTTCTGGCGCTTCTCGAACCGGCGCCGGCGGCGCTCATAGTCCTCCCACCGCCGCAGAGAGACCTTGGAGGCATCAAAGTCCCCATCCTTGCCCCCATGGGCCTCTCCCTTGGCCTCCCCCTCTACCTGGCGGGTGGCCCCCCACGAGAAGTCATCAAAGTGCCAGTAGGAGTAGACCGGCAGGACAAAGTTCCACACCGGCAGGGCAATCAGGTACACCACCATCCACGCCACATAGATCATCTTGCGGGAGGTGATGACGATCAGGATGGCGGGGGTGAACAGGACGGCGATCAGCATGACCAGGGGTATGGAAGAGGCCAGGCTGTCAATCTTGGACTGGGAGACGTTCACGATCAGCACAAAGGTCATGCAGATGGCCACCGGCAGCACCACTGTCCCTATCAGCTCCATGAAGATGACAAACTGCATGGAGAAGCAGAAGGTGCCGCACAGGTTGCGCACCAGGACCAGCTCCAGCAGGTTGTGGATGGTGGAGTTGATCCAGCGGCGGCGCTGGGAAAGCAGCACTGAAAACTCATCCGGGACAACTGTCTTGCACACCGCCTGAGGCAGGAACATCATCTTGCGGTTGGGGAAGTTGCGCAGCATCAGGGTAGTTAGGAAGCGGTCCTCCCCCAGCAGCAGCAAGTTCTTCTGATGCAGGGTCTCCACGATGCTCTGGGAGTACTCCTGCACGATCTCTGGCTTGGTGATGATCGGCACCCACTCCCCGTTACCCTTGGGGGCCTTGAGGCGGTACATGCAGAAGCAGCCGGGAAGGCAGGTCACACCACCAAACATGCTCTCGAACCCCTTGCCGAGATGATGGGAGATGTAGTACTCAAACACCTGGATGCCGGTCACCCAGGAGTCCCGCTTGTTGGCAATCTTGGTCTCGCCACACAGCCCCATGATCAGCGGGTCGTTGATGAGGCAGTAGGTCAGGAGCTTCAGCGAGTCGGGGTACACTTTGGTATCAGCGTCCACCATCAGCACCGTCTCAAAGTGGTCAGCCGTCACCCCCATCAGGTGATGGATCTTGCGGAACATGTCATAGTCCAGGGGGGTCATGCGCTCGTTGTACAGCACCCGGCTGAAGAAGTTCATCAGGATCAGCTGCGAGTCACGCTTGCCGCGGTTACCCGCCTTGGGTTTGCCCTGCTCTTCAGGGTTGCCGCACTTGACAACGACCAGGGTTGGCACGCGGTGGGCCTTGTAGACGAAGTGGCCGGCATAGACCTTGGCACAGTTATGGCGCTTGTGGCCGGCGGCAACTGCAATGTAGCTCTGGGGCTCGGGATTGTCAAAGGTGGTATCCACCTCCAGCATGTCAACGCAGATGTCTGGTGTGGCCTGGTCGTTGCCGGACCCGGTGATGATCCCATCAGCGACAATGAACAGAAGCTTCTTGTCATCGCTAAAGTCGGTATCGGCTAATGAGTCAATCGTTGTCCGCAGCGATAGCTCGCCCTCGGAGTAGCAAGTGACGAGCAGGATGGTAAACAGCTCGTTTGGATCGCTCGAGATAGATCGGCCTCCTGCCCCCGCCCACGGCGCTTCCTTGGCAGCAGCAACATGGCGGGTGGCGTTGGGCTTGGGCCGGCGAGCGAGGCGATCGGAAACAAACCAATGGAACAGGAACGCCATGGCGAAGCGGATGCCGATAATGCCAAGGATAACAATCAGCGACAGGGACATGAAGAAGTCCACCCCAAAGCATCCGGCAGCGGACTTTGCTAACCGACCAGCACCGTACTTCTGCCTCATGCAGGGGATGGTATTCCGAAGGGTTTCGGTGCGGTAGAAGAGACGGGTGGAGTCGCTGCCCGAGTTCGCAACCGTAGCACGGATGATGGCGTCGAGTGGGTCGCCAGCAATCGGCGAGGGATTGGCGTTCAGGTAGGTGTTGAAGTTGAGGACGTAGCCGTCAATAACAGTGAATCCCTTGGTCACCTGGGCCCATCCATAGCCGGCAGTCTGATGGACCTTGTTCTTTATCAGAGGCTGCAGGTTATACTCGGGAGCACTAATGGCAACCGGCTCAAATGGACAGCCCTGGTTGCCGTTATCAGGGGAACATGGGTTGAAGGTGACGGCATTTAGATTGACGCCCTTGGGCAATGAGAGGGAAGAGCACTGGTTGAGCTCTTGGGGGTTGCGTTTGAAATAGCTGGAGATGTCGGGGATTTGGGCTGGGCTTTGAAAGGTGGGAAACTGGGAAGGGAGTTTGGCGTTTGTGCCGACGTAGATGTTCTCGTTGATGATGAAGTGTCCAGGAGCTTAAAGTTTAACAAAGTACAAGTATATAGCAATTACCTGCAGCAGTACTTCCCCCAGTAGGACCAATGCTCATCAGGCTGGACCCAATATACTCCCGCGAAGAGTCGGGGCAGAAGGCATACGGGAGGCCGAGGGTTAGGAACACCACTGCAGCACAGATCAAAGAGATAATAAAACATAAACTCATCTTCTCGCGCCACGCCTGGATAACATCGTCCGCGGGGAAGCCACACTTCTTTAGGATGGCGCTGGGAGCCCAGAAGGTGACGATGCGGGAGAAGATGACCCACCCGCTCAGCTTCTCGGGCTCCGGCTCCCCCTTCAGCATCGGCTCCTGCGGCTGGAACCGCTCGGGCCGAGTCAGCGTCTTACCGCGCCTTAATGTCCGCCCACGTTGGGCTCCTTCTGAATTCATTCTAAACCAAAGTAAGCAAACCTGCCTAGCTTAAGTACACAAGATGACGTGATCCCCACAAGGAGACTAAAAATACACTTACTCTTGGCGATTCAAAATACGAATAACCCTGTTCGCCTCATTTAAGCTCAACCCACTTCAATGCCCAGATCTACTCTTCCTCACCCGCAGCAAACCCCCTTACCACTACCTCAATCCGCCACACAAATCACAGGGCACTCAACCCCGCTCCGCCAATCAAAACCCATACCTGCGATATTGCCAACTAGGGGTGGGTAATCATCAGTATGCAAGTACCACAATCTTCCATATCAACATGGCCCAGCTCTTGCGTAAAGATACCGTGGATCCGATCCGCCATCCTCAGGAATCTTCCTGTCACCAAAGCTATTTGCAAAGGTATCTATTTGCGGTTCACTAGGCTTCCGGATCCATGGCTCTTTCCACCCCCTGCCGTCGGGCCAGCCAACCAACTGGCATTAAACTTCGGCAGAATAGCTAAGCCCATTTGGGTTGGTCCGTCAAGAGATCCTACTTGCGCCCCGCTGAGGTCGACCTATCCGAAATCCGCCCACCAATTAATAGAAGTCGCGGTGCAGCCCAAGCGAGGTGGAGCCTATTGATCAATGGATTCCACAAAGCAAGAGTGGATCTCGACTAAGCCTGTCTCGCATGTGCATGACCAGCCAGCTTCTTTATTTCCGATTGACCCATCGGCACCACATTGCCAGCCAAATTAAACGAGCAATCAATCCCAACGTTCACCAGATATTCCCAGCCTATTTAAAGCCTGCATGGTAACACTCCATTGCATGTCCGCCGGATGTAAACCACCTCGGGGGATCTTATTTCTGCCGCGCAACAGGAGAAGTGTTGATCCAAGCATCAACTCTAGATTAATGGCTTCTATTTATAACTCGCTATCCCCTAGACACCATCATTATATACCCGATACTCACCCTGAACCATGGATTCTTTCCCAATCGCTTGCCGCCGAGCTAACGGATTATGAAATCAATCAGCCCAAATAAACTTTATTATTAAACCATCCAAGCTTACGTCCCAAGTTCAATTAAACTTTCAAAAAAACTATATCCCCATTCCCGTCCCAATGTCAGGACCCAAACTAGAGCCAAGCCCTTCAGCGCTCTTATCCGCCCCAGACCACGTTGGGACCAGGCCTCCGTGAGTTAAGGACCCTACCTCCTTACATATCCCAGCTCAGTTCACAAGCTCCACCACCGTCCTACCGCGATAAGCTGGTACCCCATACATGGTTATAAGGGGAAGTAATCTTGCATCTAACCACTACCAAGATGAAGTCATGGGTGAGAATCCTAATAGCGAAACATCGATCCCTCACTAATAGAGATACAATTCAACTACCCTCAATATCTATACTCATGCCAATCCGACCAAACTGTTGCCCTGATTACCGAGATGAGTATTCAGAACTAGTGGAGCTTGAAAAATCTACAGCCAATCAGAAAACCCCTTGCTGATATTAATACCGATCCCCACTGGCCAAAGGAACCTAACCACAAAGTTACCTTAAATAATGGAACCCCAACCAATAATTTAACCCAAGTGAACCATGAACTCTCCTCCACAAAGTTCCATGCAATAAAATCAATGCAAGTAAACCTAGAAACATATACTTTTATGCATGGCCAACCCATCTCAATTCAAACTAGTATAGCTAACTTCTTTTTAAAGCTATTCCTGAGAATCTTATCCCAAACACAACCATCCCCCACATCATACAGGGAAGCTACCAGAACTACCCAGCTTGGAAATATCATCCAAGCCCATAAGCCTCAACCTTCAAACCAGGCAACCAAAAAACTATCTATCAACAATTGATTACCCATACCACTCCAAACATCAACCAGTAAGGATAATGTATCCCTAGCTCACCATCCCTTTCTTCTGGAATTGGACTTTGGCACCCAACAAAACTTGTAAACGGCACCACATTTTTAACTCTTTTAAACAGGACATTCTCAGCCCAAATACCCTTCCCATATATCTGCTAGCTTCTTATGCTCAGCAGCTGTCTAGTACTTGATAGGGTATAGCTTGCAAACCATCTTGAGATGTATCAATGAAATCACTCTTCCATGCCTGAACTGTATTCTACAGTACATCTATAGTTATTTCCCATATATCAGCATGATAGGTGCCCACCCAACGTTGAATTAGGAGGCAAGCTAGTTCCCCAGAATTTTCTGTGCAGCAACCTTTTAGCTGAAAAACTGGAGGGAGGTTGATCAGGATAATAAACCTGCCTAGCTGTAGCAGGTGCCAGGGTGGGAAAAGGGTTGGATGCCCACCTTTACCTCATCTCATGCATATAATTCCTTCTTATCTAATCTAGGGTAATGGGACTCTGGATTGAAAATCAATCACATGAGATGGTTTTATAAACTGAAAGTATAGATGGAGAAGTGTGGCGGATCCAGGTCCAACCAGCCAAGCTTACCATTATCTTGCCCTTGACTCTTATTACTGTTACCTTCCTGTGACAAAGCTTCGAGGAGCTTTAACTTCAGGGAGGCAATTTTATGAGATAATACTTTATTGTCATCCCACAAACAAGACATAATTTCAACACTCTTCTCCTCCCTACTTCTTAACGCCTCAATTTCACAATTGGCTCTGTCCTTCACCTGTTGGAAAATTTCATCAAACCCTAACAGCAAGTTCCAGGAGTCCCATGCATAAACTCAATCTCCTTGTGCAGGTGTTCCCTCTTTGGAAAAACAGTTAGAATATAGTTCTTCAAAAGCTGCTTTCACTTCTACCAAAGATTTCTCAGGTGCTATCTTAGAGACCTCCAGACTCGCCCAAGCCTCCTCAAGCAAGCTGGTAGGGACTTCCTCCTAGCAGCAGCGGTTTCTACACAAAGCACCCCAAATTTTGCTCTTTCAAATGATAGTAAAGAAGACATGATAATTGTTGTGATATGAGGCGCAGCACAGAGTCACAACGGGAAATCCCAACTTTAGGATTGGATTCATATTAAGTCTTGGTTAGGATGGCAGGGAAGGCTATGTGATTACCTTGTGGCCCTAAATGAATAATATCTACTAGACGTGGCTAGAGAGGCGCCAAAGTACGTGGAGACACAAACACAAAAATGTGAATATAACTTAATTTTATTAGAAAATAGGAAATGAATTATATAGTGGTTTACAATACCACAAAAAAATACCAGGGCGGTAGGATCACTTGCCACAAGCATGAGTGGGTCAAAGGAGTTGAACAGGATCAGAAAACTGAACAATTGTATTTCCCAATTTGGAGCCAGCCTCATTTCAAAGGGAAAAAGCAAAAGAAAGAGATTTGTCCTCAAAATAACCTAACAAAGGTGAAATCAAAACATAGTGAATGGCGGCATTCACGACATTACCCCCCTCTAGATTGGCCTTAGGGGGGGTGATACTTGCGGAGGAACTTAGCATGCATGCGAGCAAAAGGTCAACCACTAGAGAGGAGCTTTACTGTATACTCCAATTCTCGCTTAAAGGTCACTTCTAAGGGCCCAATCCACAACAAGTCTAGCTTATGAGCTCGTCCTCCTACTCTATGTTGATAATACAAAACGTGGTCTCCAATGGCAAACTCAGGCAGGGGGATCTCCCAGCATTGTCAGGGAAGAGCTCCAGCAGCTTGGTCTTATAGGCAGATATGTAGGCAGTAGCTTTTATATTAATGATGTGGTTGACTAGATCTTTGATGTGCTCATCAGGGTTCATGGCCTTATCAGAGGAGAGTAGGGGGCCTCTCAGGAGCAACGGGGTAGTGGCTTCACAATCATACAGCATAGCAAAAGGGGAACACCTGGTGACACAATGCTTGCTAAGGCAATAGGCAAAGAGAGCAGCAGGTAAGTATAGATCTCAGTTGGCAGCGTCAGAGTAAGTAAGCTTCCTCATGATAGAAACCAGAGTTGAATTGGCGCGCTCAACTGCCTCATTGGCAGAAGGATTATAGGGGGCAGAGAAAGACTGATGAGACCCCAAGGCTTCAACCACAAAGGTCACTAACTTGGTGTTGAAGTTAGTCCCATTGTCAGACAACAGCACTTGAGGGCAACCATGGCGGAAGAATACATCTTGCAGCAGAAAGGCAGTGGTGGTCTTGGCAGTGATGACTTTAGTAGGGCAAGCTTCTACCCACTTGCTAAAATGATCAACAGCAATTAGGAAAAAGCGGCAACCAGAGCGGGAGCAAGCGAGAGGCCCTACAGCGTCAATACTGACAGTGTGAAAGGCGTGTTGAGGGGGGACTAGCTTGAACTCATGAGCGGCAGCTTAATGGACGTTGGAGCTGGCAATCATGGCAGCTAGCAATAAAATCTGGGATCAGCAAGCAAAGATTTTCTCAGAAGTAATTCTTCTGGAGCCAGGCATGGATCTTGGCAACACCCCCGTGTCCCATCTCCTTATGGGCTTGCAGCACCAACAAAAGGCAAAGACTAGGCCTTACATAGGGCAAGTAGTGGTCTTTTACCTTCTTGAAAAGTTGATTGTCACAAATGAGGGTGTCTTCAGATAGTTTATAAAGGGCGACTTGAACTTTCTCTGTCTTGTTCTCCCATGACAAAGGGTATCCAATTAGTTCATACAACCGGTCAGCTTCAGCAGGGTGTAGAGCAAGGATGGGCATTCTGAACAGTCTGTCAGCATTCTGATGTTGAATCCCAGGGCGGTGCAGCACAGTGAAGTCATACCCTTGTAATCAGAGAGCTCATCTAGCTAGTCGTCCTTCAGGTTCCTTGAGTTGTTGTAGCCATTTAAGCAAAGCATGGTCAGTAACCACAGTGGAATAAGTGCCATACACGGAGTGGCAGAACTGCTCAACGGCATGTAGCATAGCAAGGCACCCCTTCTTGGTCACACTATAGTTCTTCTCATGCTTATTCAGGACACAGGAGGTATAAGCTACAGGGTGATCCACACCCTCATCATTCAGTTGAGCCAAGATAGCCCCAATAGCCAGATCACTAGCATCAGTATATAAGATGAATTCCTTATTGTAGTCAGGATATATTAAGATGGGAGCCTCTTTGAGTTTTTGCTTGAGGGTTTCAAAGGCTTGTTGTTGACTGGCAGTCCATTCAAAAGGGACATTGCACAACAGCTGGACCAAGGGTTCACTAGTGTCAGCAAAATAAGGGATAAATTGTCTATAGTATCTCATCATGCCCAGAAAGACTTGGACTTCTCGCAGGTTAGTGGGCGGAAGCATTTTATCAATGGCTTCAACTTTCTTAGTCATGGGACAGATTCCTGTCTGAGTCACCTCATTGCCCAAGAATTAAAAGGTGTTCCTTGAAGAAAGCAAACTTAGATGGTTTTAACTTAAGTCCAGCCTCACAAATCTTTATCAACACCTCCTTGAGATAGGCCAAGTGATCAGTGAAGGTGGCGCTGAAGACTGTTATATCATCTAAGTACACCAAAACACAAGGGAGCTTCAGATCAAGGAGAATGGAATCCATGGCTTGTTGGAAAGTAGCTGGAGCATTGCAGAGTTTTTGCGGCATTTGAGTGGGCTCAAAAAATCCTTCATAAGTGATGAGTGCAGCCTTCTGTCTATCTTTGGAAGAGAGATCAACTTTCCAGTATCCAGAAGCCAGATCCATGGCAGAGAAGAACTTGGAGCCCCCAAGGCGGCAGAGAGCATTGTCAATGCGTGGTAAAGGGTAGGAATCTTTTTTGGTTAAGGAATTTGAGCGTTGGTAGTCCATCACAATACAATGACCTCCATCCTTCTTCTTCAGTATGAGCAAGGGGGAGGCCCATGAACTTTGGGAAGGAGCAAGCAGTCCTGCATCTAAAAGTTGCTTAAGCTCTTTAGACACCTGAGCATCTTCTACTTGACTGCGGTAGTAGGGTTTAGCGCAAAAGGGGGGAGCATCACCAGTATCAATTTGGTGAATGACGCCTTTGGCTAACCCATAATCTGTGCTGGCCTTAGAAAAGATATCCAAAAACTGGTCAGGTAGGTCAAGTACCTCTTTCTGTTGAACCAGAGATATTTGCGGGAAGTCTTGGGCGGTGAACAATGATAGGACTTGTGGCTCATCCTAAGGTAAGTTAAAGTCCTGGAACGTATCAAAGGGATGGAGAGATAGGACATCAGGAGCATTCAATAGCTTTTCATAGCTGACAACCTTCCCTCTAGACACATGTATGGGGAGAGCAGTCAAGTTGGCAATCAGCAGTTGAACAGGGTCTTTATGAGAGACATCTAATATTCCTGGAAAGATATAGGGTTTGTTGCGCCCTAGTGAGGGAGGAGAGTACAACTGTGGTGATCCACATGTATGTTGTTTTTCAGGCAAGGGTTGATTTGGCTTCAAATAAAGACAATATGCTGAAGAGTGACACTGTGTGGTTAGCTGGTGACAATGTAAGCTAGTAGGTAACATAGGGCTACTAGGGGTAAGTAGGATGAGCCTAGTAGGTAACATGGGACTACTAGGGTAAGTAAGGCCTGGCTGGTAGGTAACATAGCACTACCAGAGGAAGATCTTGCCTCCACCTAGCAGAAGAAAATGACTGCTGTGGGCTATAGTGCTTCACCTTGCAGAAAACTGTGGCTGCAGAAGGGTGAAGACTGAAATAGCAAGCAGGGAACTTTGTCTGTCTGGGGGGAGTAGGTTTTGGACCCCTGGCAGGTAACATGGGCTTCCAGGGAGGAGAAGAGCTCTGAGGGCTCTACATACCCTAATACACTTACAGGAGGTCTGTGAGCAAGCACCCTATCTAACAGACTGGTAGGGTGTCCTTGTTTATGCTCCTATGAGAGCTTTTGGGGAACCCAAAGTGAGCATTGGAGGGCATAGATTTGCTCAGAGGTGTCACCAAGGCGGTTTGCTTGGAGAAGCAAGCTGCAGAACTTGGTGTGATCAGGCCTCTGGGAAGTGGAGCTGATTACTCTGAAACTGAAAGCCCAGACTTAATCACCTGGGTGAGTAAAGAGAACACATAGACATTGATCTATGGTTGAATGGCCAAGTGGATTACCACTTGCAAGGGCCCAGTCAAACGCCAGTTCAATGTAGACTCATGCCTGGGTCTACAAGTTCTGGTAATGGGGACTGAGATAAAGAACCAAGGTGGTTCACAAAATTAACAGAGAAGACTAGCAGGAGGGACTTTTTGGTAACAGTGAAGGCTAGTTGATGGACTGTTAATTCATATTGAATTGTGGGAACCAATATGGTTCAGTATGTAGAAGGAACAAAGGAGGTTTCTAGTGAAGATTGGTTGAGGAACTTGTTGAGAATAAGCTGAAGGACAAGAAGATTATGATGCAAGACTAGCTGATCATAGAGCAGGATGGTCAAAGAACCAGAAGTTGGTGTTGAAGGAATGAAGAGCTGAAAGGATGTGAGTGCAGGACCAGGAGATAACCTGAAGGAACTAGTCAGACTGAATACAGAGGCGGAGTGAACTGTTTTAGTGTCTTTTGAGAGGAAAATAGATAAAAAGAAGCAGTTAAAGAATAATTAAATCCTGCCTCATTATGATTAAAAGGATTTAATATCATATAATAAAAAAGAAAGAGGAGGAAGAATAATATATAGTTTGTTAGAGCTGTAAATTTATTTGAAAAGAAGAAGTAAGGAAGAAATGAGCTAGAAAGAAGCTGGAAATAAAATGGAGAAACTGTAAGGACAAAAGAGCAAATTTTGCCAGGAAAAACTAGGAGAGGCAAAAAGACGAGCAGCAAGCGGGTTAAAAGTTGCAAAACGTTGATAGAAACACAGAGAAACATGGAGAAACGTTGTAAAATCAAAGGGTCAAAATTTGCCTAAGTAAAACATATGTGGAAGTGCTTGAGATTTGCCGGGGAAACATGACAGGAATTACGGCAAAAACGTTTGAAACACAGAGCAGTTGTTTATCTGGAGCAAGACAGCCTCAGTTTTAAACCAGGGTCAAGAACGGGTCATCCAGGGAAACCTTTTTGGCAAAACCGTTGAATTGAGGTGTGTGATTGGCTGCAAACTGAAGTCTATTTGATCAGTGTTTTGAGGGCTTTAACTTAAGAGTTAAAGCCTAAAAAATGAGGAGCAGAAGCAGAAAATTTAGGGCTTTTGTTGGCTGAAGTAAGTTTAAAGATTTAATATATTATAGGAGGGGAAAAACTGGATAGTTTAAGCTTTGAAAAACCAGAGTTCTAAGAGCAGTTTTTGGCCTAAAACAAGGGGCTATAAAAGAGAGAGCTATCTGAGACTCTTCAGGGACTGGATCAAGTGGATTGCAAAGGCCACAAGAGCTACAAAAGGAGCAAAAGACCAAGAGTAGGAAGCCAGAGCTGAAATAGACCACAGGAGCCCACAATCAGAATGCAGGATCCCAAGACCAAGGAGCAGGAGCCCAAGACCAAGGAGCAGGAGCCCAAGACCAAGTACAAGGAGTCCAAGAGATTGTTAAAGGACTCCAAGTATTGGCACAACCCCTTTATTATCCCCTATCCCAAGGCTATATATCAGAAGGTTTCTAAGGGGATCTTCCTTCTGACTGTGAATAAAGCGCCTATTACGACCCCTATCCAAATTTTCCGTGTAAAGAGATAATATAAGTCCCATGAGTCAATTACCCCATATTTTCTATCCTAGCCTAGGGGATGAGGAGTCCTATCACCTAGGATTCAGGAAGTTTGCCTCTAGTAAATCTGCCCAGGAGGAGTGGGAGAAGGTGACAAGGCATTTGAAAATGACAAATAGAGGAAGAGAGTTCATTGGGGGAGAGTTTGTGAGACTATTACAGGATTGATATCAGCCTACAGAAGGGTTTGCGCCTGCTGAAGTGCAAGTGTACGGTGGAGACGCTTTCTTAGTGATTGGGAAGATACTGGAGGAGTTTGCCCTTATGCAAGCCAAGTATAAGCTCCTCACCAACCATTCATCACTGTTGGGGAATGACGGCTCCTCCAAGCCGGTCCCTGGCTACAACCCAGGACACACTTTGGGGACTGATAACCAGGAACCCCACAACAACTCTAGGAATGTACGCTCAGGAAGCTCATACAATATTTGGGAGTCTAGGATAGTTTGAGACTCAGGCAGAATAGTCACAGCAGAAGTGGTCAATAGAGGAATCCCTTCTGACGCGGGCAAGCCATAGCAGGGAACTTCATGTTGGAGGAATGGGTTTGGTATTTTAAAGTGAAAACACCAGTGGGGTATTCCAAGTCACATGTCTTGAGGCGCTTCCCAGGAACTTTAACTGGCTCTTCAAAAATCAAAGGGACCTCATATCCTAAGATTGAGAGGTAGCCATCCTTTAAGTTGATGATCCCATTATATTCCCTAAGAAATTGAGTACCAATTAGCAGGTCATAGCTCTTGTTCTCCAGGACAGCGGCAGGCGCGGCCAAGAGTAGCTTGCCAAATTGCAAGGGCAGAGCAGAATAAGCTCCTATAGCGCAAGTCATGAACAGCCCAGCTGTACCATACAGTTGATGATAGTTAAGGTCAGGGGCAAGTTTGAGTTTCTTGACAAGCTTTGAGGAGACAACATTAACAGGAGACCCTGTGTCTAAGACAGCCTTAATTTTCACCTTTTGTATGAATATTTCTACATGAGTGGTGGTGAAACCAAAGGGAGAGAGGACAACCAGAATGTCTTGGGCTTCTGCTAGTTCTTTGTCCCACTTTTTAATAATGCATCTGAGGCCCGGGAACTCCTTATAGACTGTCTGGAGAGAGAGCAAGATGAAGACGTTTTTGAACACAGTGTCAGCAACCTCATCAGCTTCTTCAGAAGACTTGGCAAGCACAGGAGATCTCTTGGCTTGGGTGAGGTAAGGGCAAGAGACAGCCTCCTTGGCTTCAGGCAGAGGCTTGGCGGTCAAGTAGTCTTCCCAGAAAGTAGCTTATAAGGAACTGTAATAGTTTCAGGGACAGCCAGGACAGAATACCCATAGGTGTCAGGATCCTCTATATCAGAATCATCCATGTCAGAGTCATCAGATATATTGTGGAATAGCAGCATAATGGGAGGAGCCTCAGTATCAGCAGGCTCAGAGTCAGCAATGGAGGAGGGAATTGAAGGAGACTGGGAAGAATTGTCAACCAAGAGCGTCTCTGCCTCTAGGTTGACTGTTCTTTTCCCGCCTGTTCTTTGGGATCAGCTCCTTCAACTTGAGGATTGGTGCAGACTTGGGAATGGTGACCTATCTGTACACAGTTATGGCAGCCCTGGCGTTGAGGGGGATTATGTGAGCTCATGGTAAGTATACACGGGCCACGTGAAGACAAAACAGAGGTAGAGGCGGCACAATTCTCCTGCAAAACTGCCCAGAATGGGTAAGGTGCATATTCTGCAACAGTGTCTTTATGCTCTTCATAGAAGAAAGCATGGCTTTATGGGCCTTGAAGTGAAGACACAGGAGCTGGTTCACCTTGAGGGCTTGAGCGCAAGCCATGTACGCTTCATGTGCAGTCATCTGGCGGCTTGTGATCAGTTGCTATCCTTCCAGGTAGAATCTATCTGCAAATTTGGCTAGGGTCTCCTTTGGTTTGAAGGAAATGTGCATGAAGGCGTCCTTCTTCACTTTTAAATTAAGGTCACCATCAAACTCTTAAATCAGAAGCTGCTTCATATTTTCCCAGGTTTCAATGGTGGACAGCTCTGGCACAACTACATCTTGGCAGGTCGGGTGTAGACAGGTCAGAATGTGTTCCTTCTTGACTTCATCTGAGGCTCTTCTCATGGCAGTTTCATAGATAGTTAGGAAAGCTGCAATGGTTGAGGATCTGGGATCAAAAAATTGCTAAAAGTAGGCTTAAAATGTGCTTCTGGAGTTGGGCTACCATTGTTGCTATCAAGTACATTTATGTGTAGGGAGAATTCTGCTTCTGAAACGGTGGGATGCTTCCTGGACCACAGCTGGCAAACACTATCTTCAAGGGTAGTCAAGGTGTCAGCAGTGTGGGTGCCCATATTATTAGCAAGGGTGGTCTGCTGCTCAGTAACATCCAGGCGCTGACCCTGTGTAGTTAATACTGAGGAAAGCTCGGCCAGTTGGTAAGTAAGAGACAGGCCTACCAAAAGGTAAGGGACAAACCTGTCATTTACTGAATCAACCACTTCACTTAGTTCTTGTACGTCTTTATCAAGCTCAGAGTGATCTTGCTTCAGGAGGTCCACTTCATTGGCTAGAGATATCAACTCTCTAGCACAATGGATGTGGGGGCTCCTGACAAGCCAGGGCAACAACCATCTTCACCCACAACTTCAGGTGGACTAACTACAGATGCCATCACCTCACACAAAGTAGCAACCTCTTGTTGTAATTCAGCAACCTGAGCCGTCAGCACAAGCACTTGAGGGTAAGGCTGAGGGACTTTGAGGGGGCAATTCTGACTGCAGGTAGATGCTCTTAAATCTCAAATGACATCCCAGAGCCTCTGTTCTCTATCTGCTAGCTCATTGGATGGAGTAGAAGGCGGGGCATCTGCTTTGGAGGCAGACAGTTCATTTACTTGAGTCTGGAGTTTGGCGATGGTGGCGGCGGTAGCAGCCCTTTCTTGATCAAAGTCCTTGCCAAGTTTGCAGAGGCCCTTTGAAGCATAGACTTCTACTTGCTATAATTGGTCAAAGATTAAAGCACTGAACTTGTTAAGTTGTTGCACAAGCCGTTCAAAGTTGGTGAGATAGGTGTTTAAAGTAGAGTCTACTTGGGCACGCCAGGTCTGTTCTAGTTGGTGGAACTCATGAAGGCGCTCTCTGACATAATTGGGGATGGATTGGCACATTCTTTCAATGGAAGTGACTAAACAAGACTAGGAGGTGACAGAGTTGCGCTGATTGTCAGATACTAAGGAAAACAGGGAATGAATCCACTGCTGGTAGGCCGCAAACTGATCACAGTGATGGGTGACGGCAGCTTGCAACAACAAAATTTCCTGAACATGAAGCCCTAATACCATTTGATGATGGGCTAAGGCAGGTTGTATAAAGGAGGACAATAGATGTTCAGCAGAGCCAGCTGTCAAGATGAGATGCTGGGGAAATTGTGGTACTACAATCAATTTGTAGTATTCTGCCCGATTGAACTGAAGCTGGAGGCAAGGAATGGCCCCATCACAGGCTATCCCAAGGGCTACTGCCATGACTTTTTCCAAGTCAGGGGTACCCCAAGGGTAGGCCACTAGGCGGGGACCACTCCCAAGGTTCAGCACAGTAGGGACAATAGGCGGGCCAGCAATGTCTTCTTCAATAGGAGGACTGGTAATTTCAGGCAAAGTTGGCTCTTTTATAGGTGGAGGCAAAGGTCCTGAAAACTTAGTTGCAAAGGAGGTAACCAAGGAGCTTACAGCCCCTGTAGTGAGCACCATTTTTGTTGTGATCTGAGGCGCGGCACAGAGCCACAACGGGAAATCCTAACCTTAGGATTGGGTTTGTACTAGGTCTTGGTTAGAATGGCAGGGAAGGCTATGCAATTACCTTGTGGCCCTGATTGAATAATATCTACTAGACGTGTCTAGAGAGGCGCCAAAGCATGTGGAGACACAAAGACAAAAATGTGAAAAGAACTTAATTTTATTGGAAAATAGGAAATGATTTTATAGTGGTTTACAATACCACAAAACAATACAAGGACAGTAGGATCACTTGCCACAAGCATGAATAGGGCAAGTGAGTTGCGCAGGATAATGAACCTGAACAATTGTATTTCCCAATTTGGAGCCAGCCTCATTTTGAAGGACAAAAGCAAAAGAAAGATATTTGTCCTTGAAATAACCCAACAAAGGCAAAATCAAAACATGGCAAATGGCGGCATTCACAATAATAATTAAAAAGTAGTTGAGGGGAAAGCATCAAAATTGACAATATATCTTTATTAAAGTTTAGCTGTTTTTGCTTATATACTATTTGGGGCATATTTGGCTGAAACCCCTCCAGTTCCTGAATCAACCTATGATTTGTATCACGTGGTCTATGACATTTAAGTCATCCAAACCTAAATCTTTACCTAAAAGATCTCCTGTAATTCTTAGCCTATGAGAATTAACCTATAATGAGAAGGAGTCACCTGACGCCATTCATCTCAATGTATCAAATTGGCATAGAGATTCCTCAGCTCCTGGCGCCAAAACCCTGTGGAAGATACACATTCCAAAACTCAGCTATCAATGTTCCAACTGGGAACCAGCTGATTAATCCTGAATGCATATAAATCCTTGACTTCATTTAGTTATTGTTACATTTAATGGTGTTCTTGCGTTTCAAAAACCCGTTAAAACGCTTTGACACTCAAACAAGACACCACCACAGTGTTTTTAAACCCAAAATTGGGGGTTTACCTATGGTTAACCTTAACCAAACTTCTTGACACAGTCAAGGCAATTAACCACTATAATTAAATCCTTATTAATTATATTCCCATGTATTTATTTATTAATTCATCTTCCCAGTTAATTAAATTGTTTTTGAGACACCTAGTCTCCAAGATTGATTTGGCCAATCTTGCCTTCTGTTCTTTTATTGAATGTAGATACAAGTTTTCAGGAATCTTTATATGAAGAATTCCAGCCAAACCTATCTACATAAAACAAACAGCAAACACAGAGCAACTTTGTATCTTGGAGTATTTATTTGGCTAAATACTTAACAGTGACTGTTGTATGGTCACAATAAGATAAAGGCTTGTCACAAAAACTTCTCCCTCATCTATTTCTCAATACCTGTCTCAAGGGCTTGGCTGAAAAGCAAAAGTTTCACCTTTCCACAATAATGTAAGGCCTTATTTAGAACCATTATCAGATATTAATCAATATTAAGGGTCAATAGACAACGTTTAAAAACTATACAATCTAATTAAGGCTGTGCAGGCTTCCATCTGAATCCAGGATTGATTGACCCAGGACTAGCAAGCTTACTTATCCAAAATAAAACACACCCATTAGTAACAGCCTTAAAACCAACATTGCCACCTCATCACTTTCACCCATGTTGTCCAAATAAGCTAACCCCCTATCCAGTAAAAACCTGAGCCAGCTTATTTTCACTACCACATCATGGTTACTGCCACTGCAAAGTGATGAGGATAATCAGAATAAAGTGAGCCTGAAGCAAAGATCCCACTCTCAAAACCAAATCAGCTGAGTTAAAAAATGGAGACAGGTTAAAACCTACTGCAACACTATCCAGATCTTTAAGTCCAACTAAAGCTCAACCAGTTTAATCCCAGGCTGCCTGAACCCTGCTCAGGCCGGCTGGGCTGCCATAATCCTCACAGTGGAGAGCAGCATGGTCTAGATCCCAAGGTTACCCTCATAAATTTTCTTACAGGGAACATTGTTCCTTCAGATTTTCCTTGTGGCAACTGTGCAGTTTAGAGGGGGTTCAGAGCTTGGGGAAAATAGCTGGGATGGATAACTTCACCTCTGTATATTGTGCTATACAGTCCTATCATGAGGTCCAGGGGAGAAAGTTGCTCTTATCAGAGGTAAAATCTTTTACCCATCTGGGGAGAACTATCTTTGGTATCATCTAGGATATACTTCTGGGAAGTATAATAAACAAAATAAATAGAAAATTTAAGAAGATAATGATACTTTATTAGATATGGATACCCCAGGCTATACAGTATCATGGGAAGCCAAATGCTGTCCATGTACATCATGATAGTCATGGGGCTTGTCTGGGCAGCAGTTTACTTTGGATTAAAAATGTTTGATCCCAATATAAATAAGTGTCTGATAAGAGTGCCACCAATTAAATATCAGCCAGGGGATCACTTGGGGAACCACTTCCCCAAGAGGGAGTAATTATAGATGTTATGACAGTGTTTATTAGCTGCAAGGGCTCATCTGGCAGGTTGGGCTCAGTACAGTTTAGCTTGGGGTCTTTGGAAGGTAAAGTGGCATATCTCTGAGGTTGATTTTCAGGCTTTTCAGGGCTCAATACCGCCGCTTAATAACCTGGTCAATCAATATTACTATATTTGGTCACAAGTCTTGTACAGGGCTTTCTGGGGCTTGGGATTTATACTAGCTCATAAAATGATCTGAGGCAGGAAGGGTGGCATTGAGTTACTCCTACATGGCTATGTATTGCTTAAGAAAGCCATATTGCATCATCTTATCCTAGTATCTCCTATCCTGTACCGGTGGTGATTGATAACTTTAAGGATGATACCAACACACCACCTCAAGTTGCAGTTTGCCTTTTTAGGATTCAGAACTCTGCTTCTCACTAATGGCTATCATGGATATTACTAACACCAAGAAGAAAGCAGCCATTTATGCCTCTATCAGGTTCAACCACACCACAGATAGCTAACACAGCTCCCAGTATTGACATCAGTTCTTCTTTATTAGGGAACTGCTTTCCTAATCCAAACCCCCTCTATGAGCTACACAACCAACCATCAGGCCCTGCTTCCCAGCCAACCAATGCTTAGCCAGCTTCACTGGGCTAGCCTGGGCCCCATTTCTAAAATAAAAAACTTACCCAAGCAAAAGTTCAAAATAAAAAATGTTTGCCCAGGGGCCCAAAAAGATTAACCCACAAGATCCAAGCTTCAGGCCAAAAGTATAGCCCTGCCAAAATTTCCCAACATGGGATTTATGAACCCAGGGGGTATGGACATGGATCTCTACCCCTACCAAAAGTTCAATGCTGGTATGATGCCCTTATTCCAGTATCTTCCCAAATAACTGTGCAACAACTGATTGAGCCATAGCCCAGAAAGACAACCCAAGCTCTGTTCAAAATGCTAGGGGCCTTAATTAAGTGTTTTACCCTTGCCTTACTGACCACATTAGAAAGCAACCCTATAATAAACTCAATCACTCAGTGATGGTTTGTGGTATTGTTGAGAGAATTCCCTCCTTTGCTTATCTCATGAACAGGTTCCTACTTATCAGGCAAAAGTAGACACACTTTATGTCATGGATAAAGACATCTTGGCAGGCATTGTTTGTATCAAGAAAACTAAACAGAAAGGAGCTTCCAAAAAGAAAAAGAAAAAGAAAAAAGAAAACTTACACTGACCTAAATCAAGTCATTGGTAGGAAGTGGGTGGTAGCCAAGCAGTTGCACCTCTAAACGGGACCCAAAAACCTTCCAGTTAAGGCCCAACCCTCAGAACTCAGGTAATTTGATGTTTTTGGCCCAAAAATTGATTTGGCATCAGAAATATTTTGGTCTCTTCTGAAGGTTTAGCCACCAGAAATTACCCTGCTGATGTCAGCCTTCCCATTATGCCTACATGAGCTGGTTGTAGCTTCCAACTAACTTAGTAGTTGGATAAACCCCATATCATATCCAAGGTGATCAACTTTATTTATTTTGGGTAACTGAAGCTCTTGGAAATTGAATTCCTGTTTGTACACGTCCCCGTGCGCACCATTACAGCACATGTTTTGATTTTATGTTGTATGCGGCAACCACACTGTTGTTTGTTGCTTCCCCACCCAAGATTGAGGAGTACATCAAATCAATTTGCCAAGTCATCTATTTGCAACCCCTGGTCTGAATTTCTCAATCATTAGCTTTTGTAATTTTTTGTCTCATTTCTGCAGCCTGTATTTTACCTGTACTTTTGCTTAGAGTTCATTGCTCCCAAACCATGACATTAAGAATTCCTCTGCTACCCAATGTTTTCAGCATCTAAGTTTGCATTCCTCATTTCCTCAATCTTCCCAACTTTCAAAGCCACTCCACCATTACACTTTATGAACCCAGATCCCTATCCCAGGGTTACAAAGGACCAAGTTATCTTCTCTGCTGTTCTTACAGCATGCCTAGAGATCAGGGGCCAATGTACACCTCTGCTCATTCCCAGCTCATGTCTTAGGACATCCACTGTTGTGAAGTGATTGGTTAAACTATCCTTCACTGTAACACAAATTAATCCATTAAAATCAGTGAATGAGAGAGCATTAGTACTCTTGCACTGGATGAAATGTGTTCCTACAGATCAACTAAGTTTCTCTTCAAAGCTATATTAACTAATGATCATCCAATCATTAGGGTAATAGTGGGCCAAGCTGGCAGAGGGATCTGGCTGTGAAGCAGAGGATCCTGGTGCTCAGCGGCTCCTATTTGTGAGATCAGGCTGATTGACCACAAATGATCAGGCTAATCATTACACACAGATCATTATCAGTCACACGCTGTATTATCACTAGGCTAATATTCTATTAAGCGTAGTAATTATAAACTGTATAATTACCAATATATTATAATGGATATAGCAGTTATACGCCGTGTAATCATTAATTTATTATGCTAGATGCAACAATTGTACACCTTATTATCACTTGATTATTATTCCTATATGTAGTGATTACACACCGTATAATTTGAGTTTATTATAATTGATATTAGCACTATATGCTGTATAAACTTTGGCCAATATAATGATTATCACTGATTACACAGCGTGTAATCATGTAATCATCAATTGTATATTGCTCATTCCATCCTACTGGACATTGTATCAACTCAATCCCACCCAACCTGATGGATGTATATGAGTATATCCAACAAGTGATGCACATATGGCTAAGAAATACAAGTTTGGATCAGCATTATACGGCATATAATCTACAAGTCAATATTGGATCAAGCCTGCTATTATACGGCATATAATCTCCAATTTGACCTGTTGCATTAATAAACAGAAGGCTTGCCAGCCAGAAAAGGACAACTGATTAAGTCCTACAAATGGAATACCAGAATTTTACCTTCCAATGTTGGAAGACAGATTAAGGACCATTTATAAGCATCAACTAAATACAGCGTAGTTTCCCAGAGAAATAATAGGCGTGTAAGATACAGCCAATCAATAAATGACAGTAGGCTAGCTCAAGAATAGCGTAGGCTGTAGCTGAAGTACCATGTATGCCTTGCTAAGGCCAGCAGCAGCACACATGTCAAGGACAGCCAATCAGGATAGACACAGCCAGCAAAGACAGACCTATTGCAAAGGTAGCCACTGAGAACTGTCTGAAAGGACAAGAACAAGGGTTGTTGCAGTATATATTGATACAGAAGTTGTTGTGTTCTGAGGCGCGGCACAGACACACAACAGTAAATCCTAACCTTAGGATTGGATTTGTACTAAGTCTTGGTTAGATGACAGGGAAGGCAAATGTGTTTACCTTGTGGCCCTGGAAGAATAATCTCTACTAGTTGTGGCTAGAGGGAGGCACAGAAGTACAGAAGACACAAAGACAACAATGTGAATAGAACTTAATATTTATTGGTGAATATGAAATGGAATATATAGTGATGAGGAATACCACAAAACACTACCTGGACAGTAGGATCACTTGTCACCAGCATGAGTGGGGCAAGTGAGTTGTGCAGGATCAAGAAACCTAACAATTGTACTTCCTGATTCAGACATCAACTCATTTTGAGAAACAAAAGCAAAAGCAAGGGATTTGTCTTTGAAATGACCCACTAAAGGAAAAATTAAAACATGGTGAATAGTGGTATTCACGGCATTGCCCTCCCCTAGATTGGCCTTAGGGGGGTAATATTTATGAAGGAACTTTGGTGCACTTGAGCAAAAGGACAGCCACAGGAGAGGAGCTTTACTGTGTATTTGGACCCTTGTTTAAAAGTCACTTCTAAAGGGCTAATCCACAGAGAGTCTAACTTATGTGCGCAACCACCTACTCTGTGTTGATAGTAAAGTACATGGTCACCAACATCAAATTCAGGCAGGGGGGAGCATCCAGCATTATCAGGAGAAAGCTCAAGCATCTTATTTTGTATGCAGAAGTGTAGGCAGTGGCCTTTATATCAATTATGCGGTTGACTAGATCCTTGATGTGGTTGTCAGGATTCATGGCCTTATCAGAGGTAAGCAGGGGGGCCCCCAAGAGCAATGAGGTAGTAGCCTCTTGCCCATATAACATAGCAAAGGGGGAGTACCCAGCAACACAATGTTTGCTAAGGCAATACACAAAGAGAGCAGCAGGTAAGTACAGGTCCCAATTAGCAGTGTCATAGTAGGTGAGCTTCCTCATGATGGAGACCAGTGTTGGATTTGCACGCTCAACTGCCCTATTGGTAGAAGGATTGTAGGGGGCAGAGAAAGACTGGTGGGATACCAGAGCTTCAACAACAGAGGTTACCAGCTTGGCATTAAATTTAGTCCCATTATCTGAGAGCAACACTTGAGGACAGCCATGGTGGTAGAAAACATCTTGTAACAGGAATGCAGCAGTTGTCTTAGCTGTGATGTCTTTTGTAGGGCAAGCCTTTACTCACTTGCTGAAGTGATCAACCGCAATCAGAATAAAGCAATACCCAGAACGTGGGCAGGGGAGAGGACCTACTGCGTCAATGCTGACAGTATGGAAGGCATGTTGCAGGGGGACTAATTTGAACTTGTGGGCAAAAGCTTGAGGCCTTTGAAGCTGACAGTTGTGGCAGCTTGCTATGATGTCTGGGACCAGCAGGCAAAGGTTCTCCCAGAAGTGATTCTTTTGAAGCCCAGGGAAATGGATCACAGTGAAGTTGTATCCCTGCAGACGTAGAGCCCATCTAGCTAGGCGCCCTTCAGGCTCCTTAAGCTGTTGTAACCACTTAAAAGAAGCGTGGTCAGTGACAACTGTGAAGTGGGTCCTATATACGTAGTGATAAAACTGCTTGATTGCATGCAACACAGCAAGGCACTCCTTCTCTGTGACACTATAGTTCTTCTTGTGTTTGATCAGCACACAGGAGGTGTAAGCCACAGGATGGTCTACACCCTCATTATCTAGTTGGACCAGAATAGCTCCAATAGCAAGATCACTAGCGTCAGTGTACAGGATGAACTCCTTATCATAGTCAGGATACATTAGAATTGGAGCCTCTTTGAGTTTTTGTTTAAGGGTCTCAAAGGCTTGCTGTTGACTGGCAGTCTATTCAAAAGGAACATTACATAATAACTAGACTAGAGGTTCACTAGTATACGCAAAGTCAGGGATAAACTGTCTGTAGTAGCCCATCATCCCTAGAAAGACTTGTACCTCTTGCAGGTTGGTGAGCGGGAGCATTTTATTGATGGCTTCAACTTTCTTAGTCATTGGGCAAATCCTGGTCTGGGTTACTTCATGGCCTCAGAATTCAAGACGCTCTTTGAAGAAGGCACACTTGGAAAGTTTCAGTTTGAGGCCAGCTTCTTGAATTTTTATGAACACCTCTTTGAGATGAGCCAGGTGATTGGTGAAGGTAGCACTGAAAACCTTTATATCATCCAAGTATACTAGGACGCACAACAACTTCAAGTCACAGAGGATGGAGTCTATGGCCCTTTAGAAGGTAGCTGGGGCGTTGCAGAGCCCCTGTGGCATGCAGGTAGGCTCAAAAAGCCCTTCACAGGTAATGAGCACGGCTTTCTGACAATCCTTGGGCAATAGGTCAACTTGCCAGTACCCAGATGCCAGATCCATTGCAGAGAAGAATTTAGAGCCTCCAAGACGTTGGAGGGCATCATCAATACGCAGCAAGGGGTATGAGTCCTTCTTGGTCAAAGAGTTCAATTGGCAATAGTCCATCACAATACAATGACCCCCATCTTTCTTATTTAAGATGAGTAGCGGGGATGCCCAAGGACTTTGAGAAGGTGCCAGCAGCCCAGCATCTAAAAGTTGTTTGAGCTCTTTAGATACCTGGGTGTCCTCTACACAACTGCGGCAATATGGTTTAGCACAGAAGGGGGGGCGTTGTCAGTGTCAATCTGATGGATAACACCTTTGGCTAATCCATAATTGGTACTGTCCTTAGCAAAGATGTTGGAAAATTGGTCTAGTAAATCTAGCACCTCTTTCTGTTGAACCAGGGACAGTTGTGGGAAGTCTTGCACAGTGAACAAGAATAGGACTTGAGGCTCATCCTCAGATAGGTTAAAGTCTTGAAACGTGCCAAAGGAATGAAGAGACAGGACATCAGGAGTGCTCAACAACTTGCCATATCCAACAACCTGCCCCCTAGACACGGTCATGAGGAGTGCAGTCAGGTTGGCTACCAAAAATTGAACAGTTTCCTTATGGGAGACATCTAGGATTCCAGGACAGAGATAAGGTTTATTGCGTCCTAGCAAGGGGGGAGAGTACAACTCCAAGAAGGTCCATTCAGGTAGTTCATATGATATCTGGAAGTCTAGGATGGCCTGGGAACCAGGTGGGATGGTGACAGCAGACGTGGCTAGGAGAGGGATCCCCTCAGACGCAGGACAAGCCATGGGTGAACATTTCATGTTTGAGGAGTGGGTACAATATTTGAGATTGAAAACCCCAGTGGGATACTCCAAGGCACATGTCTTGAGCTGTTTCCCAGGAACTTTAACCGGCTCCTCAAAGATCAGAGGGACTTCATATCCCAGAATAGAGAGGTAACCATCTTTTAAGTTGATTATCCCATTATATTCCCTAAGAAACTGGGTGCCGACTAAGAGATTGTAACTCTCATTTTCCAAGACAACTGCTGGCGCAGCTAGAAGAAGTTTGCCAAACCTCATGGGTAGAGCAGAGTAATCCCCTATGGTGCGGGTCATAGACAGCCCAGCCGTGCCATATAAATGATTATAATTAAGGTCAGGGGAAAGTTTGTATTTCTCAAGCTTGGAGGAGACAATGTTGACTGGCAATCCAGTATCTAGAACGGCCTTGATCTTCACTTTTTGAATGGATATCTCTACTTGAGTGGTAGTGCAACCAAAGGGGGGAAGGACATCCATGATATCTTGAGCCTCTGCTAGTTCCTTATCCCACTTCTCAATCATGCATCTTAATCCCAGGAACTCCTTATAGACAGTCTGGAGGGGGAGCAAAACAGATACATTCTTGAAGACAGCGTTAGCAACCTCGGCAGCTTCTTCTGATAACTCCACTATCACAGGGGACCTCTTGACCTGAGTGAGGTAAGGGCAAGAGACAATTTCTTTGGCTTCAGGCAAAGGCTTAGCAGTAGTTGTAGTCTTTCCTGAGCGTAGTTTATAGGGGACTGTAATGGTTTTGGGAACAGCCAGAACAGAGTACCAATATGCATCAGCGTTGTCAGTGTCAGAGTCATCCAAGTCAGAGTCATCAGAGATATTGTGAAATAAAAGGAGGATAGGAGGAGCCTCTTTATCAGCAGGCTTGGAGTCAGCTATAGAGGGAGGGATTGAAAGAGACTGGGAAGAATTGTCAACCAAGAGCGTCTCCACCTCTAGGTTGACTGCTCTTTTCCCGCCTGCTCTTTTGGATCAGCTCCTTCAACCTGCAGGTTGGTGCAGACTTGAGAATGATGACCTATCTGCCCACAGTTGTGGCAAACTTGGCGTCAAGGAGGATTTTGTGAGTTCATGGTAAGAATGCAAGGACCACAGGAATATGAACCAGAGTTAGAAGTAGCTCATCCTTCTCTAACAACTGCACCAGAGTGGGTAAGATGCATATTTTCAACAACGTCTTAATACTCTTCATGGAGGAAAGCATAGCCTTATGGGCTTTGAAGTGAAGGCAAATAAGTTGGTTAACCTTGAGGGCTTGAGTGCAAGCCATGTAGACTTCATGGGCTGTCAACTGTCTGCTTGTGCAGTTGCTGTCCTTCCATGTAGAATCTGTCTGCAAACTTGGCTAGGGTTTCTTTTGGTTTGAAAGCAATATGCATGAAGGCGTCCTTTTTTACTTCCAGGCTAAGGTCACCACCAAACTTGTCAATCAGAAGCTGCTTCATATCTTCCCACGTCTCAATGGAGGGCAACTCAGGTACCATCACCTCTTGGCAATTCAGATATAGACAGGTCAGAATATGTTCTTTATTAGCTTTTTCTGAAGCTTGTCTCATGGCAGTTTTGTAGATAGTTAGGAAAGCTGCAATGGTTGAGGTTCTTGGATCAAAACTTGCTTAAAAATAGGCTTAAAATGTGCTTCTGGAGTTGGACCACCATTGTTGCTATTAAGTACGTTTATATGCAGGGAAAACTCTGCCTTGGACTCTGAGGGGGGCTGTCTAGCCCATAGTTGGCAAACACTTTCTTCAAGGGTAGTAAGGGTCTCAATAGTGCGGGCATCCATATTGACAGCTTGAGTGGTCTGTTGTGCAGTAGTATCCAAGCATTGACCTTGGGTGGTCACTATTGTGGAGAGTTCAACCAGTTGCAAAGTGAGGGATGGCCCCACTGAGAGGCAAGGGGTGAACCTATCATTCACAAAGTCAATTACGTCATTCATCTCTTGTATGTCTCTATCCAGGTCAGTATGGTCCCGCTTCAATTGATCCACTTTGTTAGCTAGAGCAATTAGTTCCCTATTGCATTGGATTTGAGGAGCTCTTAATAAGACAGGGCAGCAACCATCTTCATTGATAACCCCAACTGGAATAGCAGCAGTTGCCATCATCTCACGTAGGGCGGCAAGTTCTTGCTGTAGCTCTGCAACTTGAGCAGTCAGTTCAAGCACCTGGGGGTCAGGTTGAGGAGCTTCAGCAGGACGTCCCTGACTGCAAGTAGTTGTATGTAGCTCTTGAATGGCATCCCATATTCTCTGCTCTCTATCCACCAAGTCATAAGAAGGGGGAGAGGGCGGAACATCTGGCTTGGGCGTGGATAACTCATTCACTTGACTCTGGAGTTTGGCAATAGCAATAGCAGTGGCAGCTCTTTCTTGATCAAACACCACACTGAGTTCATTAAGACCATTAACAGCAAAGTCTGCTACTTGCTGTAGTTGCTGTAGTTGCTCAAAGAAATATGTGCTGAATGCATTGAGTTGTTGCACAAGTTGTTTGAAGTAAGTGAGGTTCGCGTTTAGGGTGGAATCCACTTGAGTTTGCCAGGGTTGTTCTAGCTAGTGAAACTTGTGTAGACGTTCTATCACGTATTTGGGTTTGACTGGTGCATTTGTTTGATATAATTAACCAAACAGGTCTGGGAGGTGACAGAGGTGCGCTGATTGTTAGATACCAAAGAAAACAGGGAGTGGATCCATTATTGATAGGCAGCAAACTGATCCCAGTGATGAGTAACCGCTGCTTGCAGAGACAAGATTTCTTGGACATGGAGCCCCAACGCCATTTGATGGTGTGCTAAGGCAGGGTGCACAAGGACAATAGTAAGTGCTTAGCAGAGCTAGCCATTGAAAGGAGATGTTGTGGAAATTGAGGAGCCACAATTAATTTTTAGTATTCAGCCCAACTGAACTGCAACTGAAGGCAAGGGATGGCTCCTTCACGGGCTATCCCAAGGGCTACTGACATGACTTGCTCCAAGTCAGAGGTACCCATGAGGTAAGCAACTAGGTGTGGACCACTCCCAAGGTTCAGTACAGTAGGGACAATAGGCTGGTTGGCAATATCTTCCTCAATAGGAGGACTAGTTATTTCAGGTGAAGTCAACTTTTGTATAGGCGGAGGCAAAGGACCTGAAAACATGGATGCAAAAGGGATAAGTGAGAGGCTTACAGCCCCTGTAGTGAGCACCATTTTTTATTGTGTTCTGAGTTGCAGCACAGACACACAACAGTAAATCCTAACCTTAGGATCAGATTCATACTAAGTCTTGGTTAGATGAAAGGGGAAGGCAAATGTGTTTACCTTGCGGCCCTGGAAGAATAATCTCTACTAGTTGTAGCTAGAGGGAGGCGCAGAAGTACAGAAGACACAAAGACAAAAATTTGAATAGAACTTAATTTTTATTGGTGAATATGAAATGGAATATATAGTGATGAGGAATACCACAAAACACTACCTGGACAGTAGGATCACTTGCCACCAGCATGAGTGGGGCAAGTGAGTTGCGCAGGATCAAGAAACCAAACAATTGTACTTCCTGATTCAGACATCAACTCATTTTGAGAAGCAAAAGCAAAAACAAGGGATTCTCTTCAAAATGACCCACCAAAGGCAAAATCAAAACATGGTGAATAGTGGTATTTACGACAGACATCTGAAAGTATAACAAGAAGCTATTAGTTACACCTGGATAGATTGCAGCCGCTGGCTAGATTGTACTCCAGTTTCAATAAATTTAATTATCTTCAAAGTTATATTCTATTGTAGTCTATAGTGCTCTTGCATAGGATTAGGTAGAGTACATTGGCAAGGCTGACATCTACCTGTAGCTTTGAACATACCAGCAATAACCCAAGTTGCTCAACACTATTAATCTCCAAAAAGCTATATAGCTCCCTTTCTTGATTAATAAATAAAGAATCAATATTTACAACTACCACATTTATTATACACACTAAGTTGAAGAAATCATCTTAAATTAGTCTTTGATAATTAAGGAAGTTGTGATTTGAGTTAAGCGTAATAAGCAACTACCAATCATACTCACAAATACAACACCTGTTATTGGTACTAAAAAGAACCACTCCAACTAAAGGCTTTTAATGGACAGGTTTGGCTCCCTCTGGTGCCCCCTTGGCCCATCACCTCTCAAGCCTTGCACTATGCTGTGAACTATCTCCTAGAGTATTTCTTGGAAGTTCTGGCTGATTTAATGTCCAAGCATAAGCCTTCTGGTGATTTTTGATAATGCATCCTATTATAACAACCTTAGCAGGCTTCATGCTCTTAAAACTGCTCTTCTATACCACCAAATTTTTAAGAGATGGGGGCTAGACTATCAAATTCAGGCTCTCATCCTGGTGGGACCAACCACCAGGATGCCATCCAGTGCAAGACTGGTATAGCTGCTCAAAGGGACCTCCCAAAGGAGACTGGATGTGAAAGGGGAGGGAAGTATGCATCCAAAGCCATGACCAAGGCTTCAGTAAGTAACCACAGAGAGTGATCCCAAGTGGGAGGGACCTCTGCATCTGACTCAGGGATTTGATGCAAGGAGGGTAGGAAGGAAGCTGAAACTGCTGAGGGGGAAGGATTGTACAAGTCAGAAGAAGGAGTTTCAGTAGTACCCAATTCCAAAGGGAGCAACAGTTCTTCAAGATAAGAAGACAACCAAGGGAACAAACCATAGGACACTGGGCTGGTGGGAACCTGGGTGAGGTGTCCAATTATATTTACAAACAGACCAGGAATAAACTCAGAAGATTGAGAAATCAAGGAAAGTTTGCTCCAAATGACAGGATGGAGGATCAGAACAATAGAGAAATAGGCACCAGTATCCACATAGCCATCTTGTACCAAGGAGACAACATAATTTCAGCGGGGTGCCCTTTTTGCTAAAACTTCCAGGCAGACGGACCAAGTGCACAGGTAAACATCAGGGAATGATCTGGATTAATATTCTTGGAACAACTCCCAACAAAAAACAACAGGAGAGTGGGCAGGTGGGCAGGTGGGCCAGGGAAAGCGGGAGGCAAGAACGACAGCGGGAGTTGAGACAATTACCTTTATTATTTAACAAACTTCAAAACTACAAAAGGATTTGCAAAGTCAGGAGTTTATTCAACAATTGGAATTGGTAAGCAAGGGACCTGACGGCCCATGCTTCCATTTTATTCAGAGGGGGAGGTGATAGGACTGTGGGGTTATGAGAGGGGCTATTGGAGTGCAATCTAAAGGGGAGCCTATTAAAGACTACTGGCCAATCTTCTCCTGGTTTGAGACCAAGAAAAATAGGGGCCACAGGCCCAGATGTAAGACTCAGTCCCTCAATTGGCTAAGAGCCTTCCAAGGACTCAGGGTGCACATTTCTCCTAATGCCTTCTTCTGGCGTTCTCTATCAGAGAGCTCCAGAACCCAATTATTTTGGGATGAGGGTCTTCTTGGCCGGAGGAATTGACTACCTGGGACACCACTGATTGCAGGACTTGATACCCAATTTCCCCAGGCCGCAGGTTAGGCCTTTCAGGCTCCATGTGGCCCGCATTTTTCCGTTGGTCTGCTAGTTGTTTCAGGACTGGGCAACACCAGGACAACAAGCAATTGAGCTGAATTAATGTCTCCTCTGCAGTTGGAGGGGACTCCAAAGGAGAAATGGGAACTTCAGCCGGGAAGGTCAACACAAAGCGTTCATCCACTGTGTGGGCCAAGTCCTCCAGGTTTTGGAGGGGTTTTGCCTGCACCAGGCCACTCTTTTCAATGGTCTGGGAAATACATCCCAATCCAAGGCCAAAGGTGGGCCATGGAACTTTAAAAAATTAGTCCCAGTGTTATTGGGGTAATGCAACACAGAGTTTAATAAGGGGATGGTGCTTAATCAATCCTCTTGTCCTCCCAGGATATTCCAGAATCAATTGGTGGATTGGTACTGGACCCAGGGAGAGGTTAGGAATGCCCATCTATAGTCTAGCCAATGCCTGAACATTTCTGGTATGTATATGGTAGACAAGTTCATTAGGATGTATGCTGGCAGGACTATTGAGATAATTATAGTCTATAAGACTAGCTGCTAGAGCTACTTGGGCCACCCTTTTAAAGCTCCAGCTGGTATCTTAATTAGAGCTTGAGTTGGTACTAGTTAAGTCTCTTACCCCTTTCATTTTCTTTTGAATAGTAGGATGTTATGCTATTAGTTTGATGCCTTGCTGAACAAGGTTCACATTGATACCATCTGAATTTAAATATTTTCCTTGGTCTTCAATGAGAAGCTCTGGTACATCAAGCTAATTGAAGATTTTCTTCCTATTGGACTGTCCAAACCCCTTACTGGTGGGTGTTCAACCAGTTGGGGGAAGGGCCATAAAGTGATCAGACCAAATTTAGGGAGGATAAACTTTCATCACTTGGATTCTCAGAAATAGTCCCTAAGCATCTAGCCATTATACCTTGAAGGAGTATTGTAAGAAATTGGAAGGGCTTATTTTGGGGGTAGAACCCTAGGAATATTCCCTACACCCCTCACATTATTCAATCATCTACTGTGTGTCACATTAAAGGGTAGGAATCATGACTTCCACTTGAAAATCTAAATTACATTCCTTCCCTTGAGATTATTTAAGGTCTTTATGATAATGTAGTATAATGTTAACCCTGAGATGGGTAGTATATAGGGGGAAATTTTACCTTTCAAGAGTTTTAGGTAAATGTGATATGTGTATTCTAAAGAAGGTGTTCATCCTTAATCAAAGGGCCCATGGTTATGTCTGTAACCCTTTCTGGAAGCCTTTGCCCTTGGTACATAATGAAATAAGGGAAGGTCTGGATTGTGACCTTCTTATCCATGAGACTCAGATACTTAGAAATGTTGTTATTATTCAGTTTCAAGTTTTGTTTATGTTTGGTACTGTAGCTTCCTGTTGAATTGGTCAATATTTGACATCCACTTGGCTTGAAGTTGGGAGAGATTGGTTTGGGTTTAATATATATATGCGATTTGCATTATCAATGGTAGTAAACTCTTACAGCTGTTTCAGAAATTATACTCATATGATCAAATAGTGAGCTAATGCCAAAATTCAATTGCCATGCATGGGCTAGCAGTATACCCCTTTAATAAGCTTACATGGTGTTTGGGCCACTGTGAGAAAGGTGTAGAAGAATTATTGATATGTTGTAATCCTTTAATAGAGGGATTAGAGGTAAAAGTCTCCAATTATAGTTTCAATCAGGTTAGGGTATCAGACTAGCGGCTTTAACCAGCTTCTCTTTGTGCTAGTGAAAAAATTTATCCTTGTGACACCCAAAAGTCCTTGGGTGTAACTCTGATTATAGTATATAAGGGCACTAATAGCACTCACCAAATGGGGATAAAGAGTTAAATCTATAAAATCATTCCAATGAATGCACATAGCTTGCTATTACCCCTCGGTGGTGGCATCTTATGGTTTTTATCTATCTTTACAGGGTATATCCAGGCTTCATCTCCTGAGATGGTATACCTTATGATGGAAGGATTTTCCAGAAATAGCTGGAATCTTTGAGCGTGCCCAAGAGGGTTTTGCAGACCAGGGTTAAAAATTACAGTTTTATTCCTCCCTGTTCTTCTTCCTGGTTTGGGCTTTAGATGAAAATATTGAATTGGTAGACCAAGATACTATTGCTAATGTGTCTATGCAAAACATGTATTAGGGTAGGCCACAAAGATGAATGGTGCATTGAAGGTTCAAATTCAATAAAAATGTAAATTTACTGCCCTGTTGGCCTTGGATTGCACTGTCTTCCCTTGACATACCAAGAAATCAAACTTAAAGTCCAGCCAAATCCCTAAATTACATGGCCAACTTGGCACACACTGTTGAAAAGCGTTTTGTGTTGGTATATATTTCTCAAGCCCCACCAACCACACTTAGTTTCCCCTGTTCAACGGTGGAAGAAATGCTGATCAATTTAGACTGCTATTTGGCCTGGTGTCACCACCTTTTCAAGATCATTAGAGCCAACCAAACAAATGGGGACATATATTTCATTAAAAATTTCAATGCTCTAGTCCCTCTGCAGGAATACTGTATAGGTGCCGTCCAATCAGATTCTTTCCCAGGAATTATTTCAAAACCTTCCACCCCCTGGCAATGGGTTACAAAAATTATCCCCCATCCAATCATGGGGTTCCACAACTCCTGACAACTCCATCTTCCCAACTTCTCCCCCTTAAATTGGCAAGCAGGCCCATTTGGGTCCCTGCTTGTCTATTGTTATAATTAAAGAGTTTTTGCTTTTATTTCCTTAAAATTTTTGGGGCCCAGTTTCCTGGAGTCCTTCTTTTAAAAAAATTTGTAAAATTTGAGTCACCCTTATTTTCTGTTGTATATTCTGGTCCTTCCTGGTGCTTATGTTGTCCCTAGGGTTAATATTAGCGTTGTCAGGTGGTTATTTACCTGCTTTTGCTTTCAAGTTCAAACTTGAATTTAAGTTTGTATTCCAAATAAAAACCTATTTTATTCTTAAAGAATCAGTGTTTTTGCTTTGCTCTCTTTACTTTGAGCATATATACTATCTTAAGAGACTCCCCTGGCTTATTCCAATGCTGCCAACCTGTCTAGACACCTCCCAGACCTCAAATTTTTCTGTGGTACCCCCCTGATTCAGTGGATTTTAACAAATTAGTTTTCTGCAATCACTGCCACTTACTCTAAATTTTCTGGTGAGTAAGAAAATGTTGGTCCCCTTTGCCAGGTTGGTGATTTTTACTCTGGCTCCTGCTCTGTTTCTGATTTGGTCCACCTCACCCAATTTGTGGACTTGTATTTTCTCCTCTGCCTATCTGACAGGTGAGAACCCCTCTCACCTGTTACATCTACTGAACAGCCTCCCTGGAAAGGCTAGCAACCTGCTCTCCACAGGAGAAACTGGTTTGTAGCTTGACCTGTGACAACGTGGAGTTTTCCCTGCCCACTGAAGCGCCAATAAGCCATTGGTATGAGGATTATCACATGCTCCCTCCTGTAGAATCAATTGTTCTCCCCCACTTGACAGTATGCTCTCAACCCCAGAAGTGCTCCCCAGGTGCACCTCCTGGATAGGTTCAGGTATGCTCTTTATGGACATGAACATGTACCTCCCTCAACTGTCCCCTGTTGGGTCTTTTGGGTCCCCTGTTTGAGTGGCCATCCCAGTCCTACACTGTATGACATCTTGGTGGGGTTTTTTTCCAGGATGGGATCCAAGCTTAGTTAGTTTAGCTCACTTCTCTCAAAACCCCCCAAAAGAACCATAATTGTTGTATAATGCTGCCTCAGGTACATCATTTCCCTTGCATTGATTTAACTATCTTATTTATTACACCCCCATTCCTAGAAAACATTTCCCAAAATTATTATATAACTTGGGTGTTTTATAGTATTAATTATATTGTAAATCCCCCAAAAGATATTATATTGTCATAAATAAGTCTAGAAATTAGTGTGTCAGAAACAAGGTGGTTATATGTATAGATAGAGAGTACTAAAACTTTCCAAACTTTAATTTTAATGATTCTCATACTTATCTTAACTGAATCAATAGTGCAGTCACATGGAAATCAAGCCCATTATCTCCACCACTGATTATTGATCCTTTAATGTTAATAAGATCAATACACAATATCTTTAGATCAGAAACCAAAAGTTATTATCAATTTGCGCTCTACTATGTTGAAAAAGGAGAGAACTTGGTGGGAAGTCTTTATAGTGGAAGACTTGTAGTTCAAGCTAAGCAGGATTTAAAAGCCTGGGCACTGCAACAAGGTAAAGTATTTTACCTTTTTGCCCTGTTTTGGGATTATGTAAATTATGAGTCCTCCTGAATGGCAGAAATAGGGCTCTTGAAGCTTAAACAGAAATGAAAAAGCAGAATATAGATAAATTTAGATTTATTTAGAAAGAGAAATTCCCTAAAACTCATAAAATTTGATCTTTGTATAATTAGTGGAGACACCAATGTGGCATACCACAGGTAGAGGCGCAGCTGATTCACTACAGTAGTTTTAAAACCTATGGCAACAAGAAAAAATAGTTCAGATCTAAACAAAATAACCTCAGATTTAAACAAAAATAGCTAATCTTTTAACAAAATTAGATCTCAATGAATTTATATTAGTTTACAAAAGATTTGGGTTAATTTCATTTTTGTTTACAGATCAGTTATTTTTGTTTAAATCTGAGTTCATTTTGTTTAGATCTGAACTATTTTTGTTTGTTGCCATAGGTTTTAAAACTACTGTAATTGCTCTCAATATGTTCTTGGGCAAACTGAACACTTCAATGCAAAAGCAAAACCCCTCTTTTTTGATACTATTATCTTGAATTAAAATATCTGTATATTCAATCAATAGTACTTCCAAAGTCAGATTAAAACAATTATTATATAATGAATATTTTTTCACATATCTTCTTTATAATCCCTTATATTTTACCTCATTGCCACTGATAGCACATTTTCTTTGACCACATCTGAATAAAATGTAAAAATAAGGATGAGCCCCTCATTATTGAGCAGGTACTTAACCAGGCCACACCCACAGATAAAAGAAAAGGATACATTCTGTTATCACAACATCAACAAAGGCATCCCTGCATGGCACACCATGTTGAAAGAATTTGTTATGACCAAGCCATGTGCCAAGATCATCTAACATATCTTTACCCTGAAACCTACTATTGCACCTTATACAGGTGGACTTTCTCCACCAAATACATTGCCATTAATTAATATTTGATAGAAATAAAGAAAATGTTATAAAATAGATTATCGAAAATCCATCAAACTTTATTTGTGCTGTATATCCCAAACCTTTGGGTCCAGAAGCCAGCTTGTGTCTCTTTGAGGTTGCTGCTAACCATTTCATTTCCTGGATGAGCTTTAAAAATTAACACTCAGTTTAAAAACTGGTATATTTTTAGATCATAATCTTCCAACTACTTATAAATCACTTAGCCTTTATAAAAAATACAATCTAACCCAATAACCTTGTTAAAAAACCATTTTTGTATCTAATAATATTGAAGGGATCAGAAGGAAAAACAATGATCAACATAGGCTAAAAATTGGCACAACTATTATTACTTCATTGATTTTATGAAGACTGCAACTGCCACACTCATTCTTCTTGAGTTAAACACCTCCATTCTAGCACTCATTGCAGAGGAAAACACTACATAACTGTGTGCTAGTAGGGGATATTTAAATACATGGGTAAGTGCAGCAAAAAGTAATGGCCCAAAAGTTATAGCAACTCAAATGTATCTAATAACTTTAATGACAGGAAAAATGGTAATAAAACCACAACATTAATAACAATAGCAGATGCTCTTATTCCAAGAAAGAGGCCAGTGTAGAGGTTAAGAATGTAAAAACTAGAACTCAATATGACTTTAAACTGACCTTCTCTGACATTAAATATCCCAAAATTGAAGAGCAGATAACAGAGGAAGGGGAATTAGTTTTGTTGATATTTTCTTTCCCCAAACTGAAAAAATACAAACCTTCCCTGGTATGAATGTTTCTTTAAACATTCACAATGCTCTTCATTCTATCAGATTCATGAGCCTAAAAATAAAGAACAGCTCATAAGTTATTGAATGTGCATACACTTAAATATATCATCCCAGCATTTTATTTAACTCAGGTGCTTGGCATGATAAAATGCATCATATCAAAAGATACCATCTCAAATGCTTTTCAAATCAAGTTCAAAATTTAAATAATTTAGTTGAAAGGCACTAGTTGCCATTCAACAGCTACTTTTTTATTTCAGCTTCTATTACACCATTTTGTAAAAATGCAGTCACAAAAGCAGCATCACAGAAAAAATAACATTCAAGCAATACTAATAACATTCAATATTCCTAAACT
The DNA here is from genome assembly GCA_014839935.2 of Entomophthora muscae. NCBI lineage: Eukaryota > Fungi > Entomophthoromycota > Entomophthoromycetes > Entomophthorales > Entomophthoraceae > Entomophthora > Entomophthora muscae. The sequence goes on from QTSX02007189.1 coordinate 279,135, forward strand.
ACTGATAAAAAATTAAAAGAAATTTTAGATTCATTGTTAGTCCAAGTTATAGTGACAATTTTAAGCCTTTTCATTATTTTAAATATGGTGTGCTTATTTAGGATTGACTAAAAAATACAATATGGAGTGCCTAATGTTAGAATTGAATTTTGTTAAGAAAGAGGTTAGTTTTCAGAGATATATAAGTTATTTACTTTAATGCCTTGTGAATTCATAATATACATTAGTAATATTTAGGTGGAGCTAGAAAGAGCACAAAGAAGTATGTAAAACACTCAATAAAGGATCATTAGTTGAACTTAAACTTTACTTGAAAATTAAAGCAGAATTTATCATTTTTTCAGCCAAAAAACATTAGATAGACACAAATATCATAACCACTTTATAGATGTAACAGAGATTTTTGAGGCTGCTACAGGAGGAAAAATAGTGATCAATCCTTTTAAGGGAATAAAAAATCTTTGAAAATTGAAGAGAAAGAAATAAATGTCAATTATGAGCTTGAACCTGATAAAAGACTTTTTTTAACCAGCTGAATGTAAAACTCCAACATATGATGGATTACTTGGGCCAGGTATGGGACAGGTTTGGAAACTGGAAGCCTGGGAAGGCTGTTACAATGGGGTAAATGATTATTAGCCAGTAAACAACCTTGGCAAGTACATTGTAGCACCTAAAGTTCCTGGCAAAGTAAGTGAGCATGTAGTATACTGAGGTGTATACTGAAAGAGATCTGGTGGAACTATGGGACTTCAATGGGGGACAAGAGGACATTTTATAAGAGACTAGTTGTGGCTGCTCTTCATAAAAAATATCTTTGGTGGATCCAGGCATGGGTCTGGTCTGGTCAAAGGCTGACTGATGGCTCCAATCTCAAAGCAAGCTGTGAGTACATCTGAGAAGATGAGATTTTTCATCTTTTTTATTAGGGAGGGGTGACTAAAGCTTAGTCTGTACCTTTATTTGTTAGGTAAAAGTGATTTATGTGTTTATTATTGAGGGTATATGTCTCTGAATAATAGCACAACCTATCACTGAGAGAGAGTTCTTTATTTATAGTGTAGCCTCATGGAAAAATTTTGTAAGTGAGGGAGAAAAAACTGTAATGGGGAAGCCAAGAGTCTAGACTGGGATTGTGAAGGTTGGAATTTGGATTGGGGTCAAACTTCAGATCTTCTGGACTAACAATCACATGGCTTTTTTCTTCTTAATGGTGGTTAATCAGGCCTTTAGGATGGTTGTTAAGGCTAGCAATTATCCCAATTCTTCTTCCCAAACCTAAATTTGATTGTTCTTGGGAAGTTTGGCTTTGGTCTGGGAACAGCATGGTCACCTAATTTGATAATAGGTACTGGATGTGTGGGGTTCCTAGTCACCAGTCCCCATAGTGTGTCCTTGGTCAAAGCCAGGGACTGGATGGAAGGAGTTGTCATTTCCATGTAGAGGTAGGTGGCTAGCTAGAAGTTTATACTTGGCTTGCATTACTACAAACTCTTCCAATACTTTCCCTATGACCAGGCGGACATCTCCACCATGCACTTGTACTTCAGCTGATGCTAGACTCTCTGTGGGCCTGTAACAATCTTTCAAAAACCTAGTAAATACATTCCCAATGAATTACCTTCCTCCATATGTCATTTCAATGTGTCTAGTTAGCCTCTCCCACTCTTTTTAGGAAGTTTTACTAGTGGCAAACCTTCTACAACTTTGATGATATGTATCCTCCTCCCCTTGGCTAGGGTAAAAGATGTTGGGCAACTTGCTCATAGGGACTATCTGTACTACTTGGAAATTTGGGCAGGGGTCAAAATGGGCTTTTATTTGCTTGCAGAAGGAAGATCCCCTTAGAAACCTTCTGGTATATGGCCCACAGTTCTTGGAAACAATATGGTTTTACCAATACTTGGAGTACTACAACAATATCTTGGATTCCTTTTACTTTAGTCCTGGACTCCTGCTCCTTGCTTGGCTTCCTTCTCCATAATTTTCCAGTCCTTCAGCTAGTTCTTTTCCATGACCTTCTATTCCTTCAGCCTTTTCTTTCCCATATCCTTCTGCTAGTCCACACTATGAACCACCTAGGTTTGATCTGCACTATTATCTTTCAGTCCCTCAACTATTCTTCACTGTGAGCATCCAGTCCTTCTTACTAGTCTTCACTGTTGATCTTTCACTATGAACTGCCTTGGTTCCATTGTCAGTCCCCGTTACCAATACCTCAGACTCAGGCAATAAGTCTACAAGGCTACTGGCGTTTGACTGGGCCCTTGCAAGTGACCTCCACTTGGACCATTCAACCACAGACAATCCTCATGTCTTTGCAGTTGTCTTTAATCACTCAGGTGGTTAAGTCCAAGATTTCAGGCGCAAAGCAACCAAATTTACTTCCCAGAGACCTGATCAAGATCAAGTTCTGCAGCTGCTTCCTTGAGAAGCCACCCTAGCAACGCCTCTGAGCATATCCATGCCCCAAATAGTAGCTTCAGGACCTCCCCAGAGCTGTCAGGAATCCTTTTCCTGACTCCATTTTAAATTTGACATAAGGGTCCTTATTTATCAACCAAAAAGCACAAAACAACAACATTTTTAACACCTTTGAGCCTTTCAGCCCTTCCCAGACCAAGAATGAAACCCAGGACTTTAATCAGGAAGAAAACGTTAGAACAAAACCAGGCAATTCATTTAAATTACCTATTTATTATCCATCAATTCAATTGGATTTTGAATTTGAAAACCCTTTTGAAAGCAAAAAGGTTAGTATTAAGAATGATAATGTCACTTACCACTCTGGTTCTGATTGGCTGCTTGATGCCTATTGTCTGATTAATGACCTGCTCTCTAAGTATATGGACCAAGCTCTGTACATTAAGATATTTGATCTTCTGGCTCTACAGCAGTTAATTAACACTAATCTTGTGGCAACTTTGTGGCTTCTCTTCCTGCACCAAGTATGTTTGACAATCATTAAGCAGCAAGTTATCTTCCACTTGAAACAGGTATGTTTTAAATGATATACTTATGCAAACCCCCTTCATTTCCCAAACTCCACTCAAATATTTCAGCCTTGAATTTAAGGGAATTAAAGTGCCCAATTTTTATTCATTCCAATTGTTCCAACAATAAAGAATATATCTTATCCTATCTTGTCACATCCATTTCTTAGTAAACTTATTTGAAGCCATGAAGGGGATTTTATTCCTGTGGTGGTTTCTATCCTCCCTTTTTACAACTGTAAAAGGTCTTGAGAATCCTACTCCTACTATTGAATGGCAAAATTCATCATCAAATGATGCCCATCAGAAGGAGTCCTTGGCCAACAGATGGTTCAAGTATTCCTCTGGTCATTGGGGAAAAAATTTCCACTATGGCCGCCATTCTACTCCTCCACCTGCTATACCCTCATTGGTACAGCCTCACATGTCATTCTACCTGTTGTTGTACCTGATAGGATATTATCTTTTGGGTAAATTTAGCTCCCTGATGGGAATATTTGCATACTTAGGTCACATGGGCCACCTTGCCATGATTACAGTGCCCATCAATTCAGCCATTGCAGGGCTTAATTTAGGGGTCTTGGCTCACCAACTTGGGGGCTTGTTTCCCTCAAAGTGGGTCCCTGACAAGAGCCTCTAGTGAAACATAGACAAGGACACCTTACTAATCTGTTAGGTAATGTGCTTGCTCACAGACCTCCTGTAAGCGCACAAGGGCACATAGAGCTATCTTAGCTCCTTCCTTCCCTAGCAGCCAATGTTACTGGATGGGTAACATTATAATTCAGCCCTGGTAGCCAAGTTAACTACCAGGCTGATAAACTCCCCACCCCTAGTAGCCAATTTGCCTACTGGGTAAGGACACCTAACTAGCCCTCAGCAGCCAATGTTACCTATTAGGCTGGTACACTCTTTGCCTCTAGTAGTCCTTTGTTACCTACTAGGAAGACCTTACCTTCCCTAGTAGTCAATTTTACCTACTAGGCCTCTATCTGTCTCAAAACTTCTACACTTTGCCAAATTTCAGCATAGATCCTTTATTGTGGCCAAATCTGCCCTTGTCTGTACAACAGCTTCCATGTGGACAGTCACAGGGTGCCCCCACTTTCTTTTGGGATTTTAGCCTGGGCCCCCAGCTCTGATTAATTATCCTGTGGGATCAGTTGTGATTGGTTGGACCCCTATGACCAGTGAGGGTTTGGATGGGTAGTGGTTGTCTGGGTGGGCAAGCTGGTGGTGCCCCGTCCCGCTGGTGGCTAACAGGCTACTTGGTGGACAGGCTGGCAGTGACCTGTCTCATGAGGGGGTTGCATGATGGCAGCAGACAGCTGTCATGCGGCAGTATTTAATAAAATGTTGTTTCTTTGATTTTCTATTTCTTTTTTGAATTAAAATTGTAGTTTCTTACTTTGTTAGAAATTTTTACAGGAATTGTTTCTCAATCAGAACATTTTTTCTTTTAACCCCCCCCCCCCAAATTAGAAGCAGGGTTATTTGTGGCTTTTTACCAATCTTATGTCAGGAATATTCCTGACATTAATTTGTCCATTAACAATAGTCTAAAAAGAAATCATGATATAGATTTAAGACTTTAATAATAATCAACTAAAATATACGCCACTCTGATACATTAAATTCAGAACCTAAAAGTAAAAATACAGGATTGTCAAATCTTTGGTCCAAATTTTGAATCACTTTTGCAGGCAACTCAGCTGAGTGAAAAGTAAAATATTAAATAAAATCAATCATTTGATTTGACTTTTTTGATACACTTAAATTGCAAATTTTTAATCTCTTGAGCAGATAACTCAACTAAAAAAGACAAATCTCAGTAAACAAATATGGGATACATAAATCAAAAATGCGGGATTCTAATGTACAATTTGTGTCAGGAAACGCCCTGACACATCTTGTGTTACAAAAATGACTTGGGAAAACTCTACTGTTCTCCACAATCCTAATGCTAGTTTGATGATCCTTCTAGCTGCTCTAGACAATGAGTTATGGCTTCTTAAAGTTTGGCTGCCAGTTGAACTTCCTAACCAGTGCAAAATGACAAAATTATGCGACCAAGGCACAAGAATTGATGCAAATCTTAATTCGAGCATAACTCAGCAACCACTGGACAGATTTGGACGTCCAAATACGCATTTTGAAGCCAAACACCAGGAGAGTTGATCTGTGCTAAATTTAGACAAAATACGCATGCAAAGCGGATGTGCGGGATTTTTCAAAGAAACATGAGTCATGCTGTTCAGAAGATGCCCCAAAACCCTAGCCTGATGCCACTAGCAGAGTCCCTAAGACTTTCTAGCAGATTTAGGAAGATTCTAAAGAACCTAATGGAATGGTATATAAAGGTTTTGCTCACAATGATCCCCTTGTGATCATTCTAAGTTAGCCTTGAAATAAAGTTTTGGTTTAGTTTGATTTAAATATTAAGTTCAGTCAGATGTAAACCAGTCAAGACCCTCTGGGCCCTGACAGTTTAAGATTTCCTGTATGTCAAAAGAATCATAGACATCATGTAAAAATTAATGAATCTGAAATTGTAGTATTGTCAAATCCAAGAACCAAGTTTCAAATCATAATTGCAAGGAATTTGGAATAAATATAATTTATGGGTGCCTCAAAAAAGATGTTAAAGGATCTAGAGTGGATTTGAGCTGATTCTTTTAGGAATCACAGGCACTCTCAAAAATCATCCTATTCTAGTTTAGGATGGCTAAAATTTAGATCATAATATTCACAAAATTAACATATATAACAATAAAATTGACTAAAATATACCTAACTCTTCTTGAGTTTAAAATTATAATAAAATTTTTATTATGTCTTCTTCTAACACCAAACAAGTCAACAAGCTGTTCCCTGGCCTTGACAAAATTATGCAGGGCTACACTGGGTCTCTTAACGGTAAAGCCTCTGTCTATGGCCACTCCCAACCCACAGGCCCTTTTCCAAGCACTACCCAGGAGTGTGTTCTTTCTCCCGCTTCCTCAAGCATGGCCCTGTTTGCCCATCACACATAGGCAGCTACTAACCCAAATCATCTAGCAACACTAGCATCTGTAATTGACCAAGTGAGCCATGGGGCCACCAATGGAAGCCAGAATCCAGAAACAACCAATCAGATGGCACTATCTGGTTCTCAAGGCAGACACACCTCACCTATAGCCAATCAGCCTGCAAGACGCAGAAGAAAATTAATCACTCCAGAAATTTTTCTTGAAATGATTGAAAAGCAAGGGATGCTTATGTCTCTTGAAGAAATTACGGTCGCAATGGGTTTTGCAAAGTCCACTGTGGCTGCAACCCTGCAAGCCTACGTCAACTGTGGCCCCCTACCAAGAAGACCCCAACTGATGCCTGTAATGACGCCATCTTCCTATCATACACTAAGATCTTGGCCAGTATCCAAGACTTTGGAGAGAAGCGTATCCAATCTTACGTGTACAAGCACAGCCCAATCTTGTATTGTTTTGTTGGGGTTTTATTGGCAGTTTCCCCATTGGGTGTCAATTATTACTCAGCAATATCAAACACTGCAGATGGGTATGCCTACCAGATGGAGCTCAAGGCCATGCTGGAGGAGTGGGCCACACAAAACGCCGTGCACACAGTTGTACTGAGTGCTGAGATAGAGCAGCAGGAATGGAAAACCCAAGAAATCAGGGCTGTGGGGCATACCTGTTGGTCCTACCCCATCAATCATGCCAACATGCATCTTGCAGATGTATGTCTCTACAATTTTGGTTCTGCCCTCAGGCGCTTAAAACCTGCTACCTACAACAAAATATGCACCCAAATTGATAAGGGTTATGATCTTTTCCCTTCTGTGTCTATCTAGGACTTATTTGATCTCATCATCTTCTATACAAGTGATAGTGATAAGTCCAGAAATGACCCCTGTCTCCCCCCAGGCCAGTTCATCTGTTTTGTCAAGCCAGTATATGTGACAGAAGAAGAATTAGAGCAATTGAAGCAATCAGCTCTTGCTGCCCCTTCCCAGTCAACAAACCCTGCCTCCCCAACCCCCCATCAAGCCACCCACCTTCCAACCCTGACTCCCAAGCCACTACCTATCCCCCCACTATATCTGATGTCATTCCTTTCACAGGTGTAGATGAAGGTTATGTTCATTCCGTCCATTCCCTCCCCTTCTTATCCTTTGATGAGTAAAATAAACCTTTTCTTTGTGAAAACTTATTAAAATTAATATTTCTCTTTCAATTCACAATTAAAAATATTTTTCTTTTACATTGTTAGCATTTCCCATATTTAAAAAATGTGTTGTACATTTGATGTGGTAACATATAAATGTTTGCATGATTATTTTCATTATCATTAATAAATAAAGACCATAAATGTAAATATTGCATTAGAATATAGCAATTAGATGTCAACTCTTGATATTTTGATAGTATATACGCAACTCAATGCATTTTGTTTAATAAAATCCATTGTAAACTTGGCCTTTTCTATTATAATTTAATGAAATGGACTGTGTTTATATTAGAGAGTCATTAACACTAAGTACAAATATTGATACATAGTGCAATTTACAGCCTGTATATTTACCTATTAGTAATAATTCTATAAACTTTTTAGTTGGATTTTGCGAGGTAACAATAATGTAATATGTTAATAAATTACTGTTTATTGTCATTAATTGGCTGATTTTCTTTGCTGTGGCAATTGTGCATTTTCTGATATTTACGCACTAGTATCCCTGTGGTATGTTTCACATCTAATCACACAGGCAATAGGAAATCAAGCTGCCACCCCAACCACATCTGTTCTTGGGGTGGCAATCATGTTTCCTATTGCCTGTGCAATTAGATATGAAAACAACCAATTGGATACTAGTGTGTAAATATCAGAAAATGCACAATTGCCACAGCAAAGAAAATCAGCCAATTAATGACAATAAACAGTAATTTATTAACATATTACATTATTATTACCTCACAAAATCCAACTAAAAAGTTTATAGAATTATTACTAATAGGTAAATATACAGGCTGTAAAATGCACTATGTACCAATATTTGTACTTAGTGTTAATGACTCTCTAATATAAACACAGTCCATTTCATTAAAATTATAATAGAAAAGGCCAAGTTTACAATGGATTTTATTAAACAAAAATGCATTGAGTTGCGTACATAATATCAAAATATCAAGAGTTGGCGCCTAATTGCAATATTATAATGCAATATTTACATTTATTGTCTTTAATTTAGTAATGATGATGAAGAACATTCACATATTGAAGGTAGTACTATAAAAACCAGTTTTTTGATGTAATTCAAACAAAATGTCAAATATCTATAACTTAATAAACAAATTATACACAGCCCTCCAAAAGGTTGTCAAGCTTGAACAAAACATAAGTGAAATTGTGGTAAATCAACTGGTAAATGAGGGAAGAGCCTTGGTCCAGCAAAATGAAACTGCAAAAAATAGCCTGGGAACAATGATCAACAAAGAACACAAAGAAATATTTTTAAATATTAAAAAAGAAACACTCAAGCAGTTAGATTTCAAAAGTGAAAGTTACAACTTGTGGGAATTTGCAAAAACCAATAGAAAGAATACTCAAAAAATCAAACTAATTGAAGGAAATGAAATCCCACATGAAATAAACACAAATGAAGAGGAAACCAACCAAATGGAAACAAATGAAAAACGAAGCTCAGTCAAAAAGCAGGAGCGCTTCAAGAAATACAGATAATTTATCAAATGAAAACCAAGAAGAAGCACAAGTTTCAAGAAAGATAAGAAAAATTAAGCCTAGGAAAATTAATGAAGAGCAGCCAACACTCATGAAGTTTACCAAGGTGGCGCCTGTTGCTGAGGGGGCTGCAGGTGAAACAATTAGAAGTCTTTTTATGTTTTACTTATATTTATTTTAGTTATCACTAGGAATGGGGACAAGGTTGCAGAAGCGGCGGATTTTACGCCAAGTTGGTTCCACGGGGGTTACCAGTCACTGGTAGCCCCTGTAAAACAAATAAATAAAAACCAAAAAAATAAAATAATTCAACAGAATATGAATAAGCTTTCAAATATCAAAGCTAAAGATAGGAAATATTTACCACCTGTGGGGTGCTTGCCTTGGTTAAGGGAAGCATACAAAATAGGATCAAATATCAACTTCAAAGAGATGAATGAAATTTTCAGGGATGTCAAGCTAAACTGTAATGAATATATCTATGAAAGCATTCAACAATTCCCATTTGCAAACATAAACAAATATGAAAAAAAACTTAATAAAAACCAACTTTCAAATAGGAACTAAATATCTAAAAACTGAATTTTTTAATGAAGTATTCAAGGCATTGTCAAATAAAGTTGGGGATGCAGTCCTTGTGAACACATTTAAACATTTGTTTATTTTGTTTGCAGAGTCATGGAGGCTGATACAAGTTGGGCACCCCCGGAACCCTCTTCAAATTCAATCAAACTTCCTATATCAATAGATTAGTTCAAGTATTCAAAAAATTGTACATGTTCTTGGAAAAATACACCTTGCAAAGAATTCACGTTGCGGTATACCTTAGAATCCTTCTTCACTGCATATTAAAAACCAACGTCAAAAAGTTTGAGGATGCACATATTCAAATAGACATATGCCGCTTAGCACTCAAACGCCAGAAGACACTGAGGGGGTATGGGACAGTCAAGCATGTCCTGTGTGACTCCTTTGCATTGGCAACATTGTATGGGTACTACATGCCCCCTGAAAAAAACCTATTAATCAAATTGCTCACCTGGCTTCCTTTTATCAAACGTTCAACAACCACCAGGGTACAGGGCGCCACCTCTCTAGCAATTGCATCCTGGGTTGTCCACCACGTACAGAAGAGTATGTGGATCCAATTGGACGCTCTAGCCAAAAATTTAATTTCAGGGTATGATTCCCCGGAATAATCACATTCCCTTTGCAGTTAGCATCCCCCAATAAATATTTTCCCTTTGCAACTTAAATTTTAATTTTTTTAATTTTTTTTAATTTTAATATTAAAATTTTAATATTACATATTTCAATATTAAAATTTTAATATACAATATTTCAATATTGAATAAATCACAATCAAATAAAAATAGTTAAATTTTGAATATTTAAACTTCAATAGATAATTTTAGATTTATAATTATAATTTTACTTTTAATATTTTGATTTTATTTTAAACTTTAGTAGGTAAATTATAATATTAATATATCTAAATATATTACAAGATATTAGTTATAGTTGCAAACACATCAAGTAATAAAAAATAAGTTAAAAATGTTTTTGTTTACTAGCTTGTTGAGTACGGGTTCATTTATTACATAGACAAAGACCAAGAATTGAATTTATCCACATCATGTGGCCTGCTTCACTATTGTTCAAAACAAGTGATTGTTTAGAACTCAAATTACCTTTCCCTTGTAATATGATTTGATAAATATATTTGATATACTTGTACTGCGTCCTAAGTACTAATTAGTAAGCAATACATGAAAATCATTGGTTTCTGTGTTGTGTGGCTATAGTGGCACTGAAATAATAAGGACCAGATGATGACCTGCAAGATCCAATTTGTGGCTTAAAAAAGCCAGAGTACCAACAAGGATTCACAATTATTTAAATAAAATTAATTTATTTCTATTTTTTTAATTTATTTTTTTGTTAGCGCAAAAGTCAATATAATATTCAGTGCATTAAAATAAAAATATATTCCTTATACCTAGTATAATTAATTGTACTTACCTTTTCTACATACTCTTATATGTCTATAATACAATTGAACGTCACGTTGTTATATATAAATAATAATTTTTGAGTCTTACTAAAAACAAAATAAGTAAAAGTAAAAAACAAATAAAACCCAGAGCGCCCATTTATCTGATTGGCTCAGAGGCCAGGGCTTTTGGGAGGAAGGATTCTGAGTGCTCATAGAAAGCTGTCACCACAATGGGTGGCATTGCAAATTGGCTGATCTCAAGAATATTGAATAGATCCTCAGTGTCCTGAGGAAGGCCTTGATTCACCTTATTTTTGATCCACCTAAAGACCTCCTCAATTGGGTTAAGGAATGGAGAATAGGATGGAAGGAAGAGGAGTCTCATTGGGCAGTCAGCCAGGCAGTGGCTGGCCAAATGGCTATTTTTTTGATGGGCAGGAACTCAGACACAACCAGATCCATTTTGTGGAGCCCAACATTATCCAACACAACAATGTTAGTTGTACTGCAGTAATTTATCTGGAGATACTCCTTGACAGTTTGGAGAAAATCAATAAATGTCCTGCTATTATGGGAACCTTTGATTATCTGATACTGATCCAACCCGCAAGGACCAAGAAGCACTACCATGGAATAGGTCTGGGAAAGGACAGCTGCACAATGGGCTACATCGTCCTTGGACCCCTTCTCAACCCACCCATGCCTAGACCTGAGTGATGAGTAAAACAACAATTTGTTGATGTAAAAGAACCGGACATTCCCAGTCTCCTTTAGTGCCAGATATGTCTCAACATAAATGTGTCAATCCTTGATGGTATGCTCATTGTTTCTGTTGTACAGCAAAACTCCCAGTACTTTCCAGGAGCAGCCCAAATTAACCATTGCTTTGTAAACAAGGGTTTTAGAAACAGAAAACCCAAACTCTGTGACAAGCATTGATTGGACAGCAAGTGAGTCCAGATTGCAATCCTTGGTAACCCACTGTTTTATTGTGTCAATATGCACAGGCTGCAAGAGTTTGGGCTGCCACTTAGCCTTGGCAGATTTTGCAATTTGCCCAGTGTTGCCATACTTGGTGTTGATGTTGGAAATGTATCTGGCCATGACACCAAATCAGGATGCAATATCCCAAACCGCCATTCCCCTGTTCAAGCAGTTGAGGAGAGCTTCATGCTCACTATCTGTCAACCGACGCCAACCCTTGGCAGGTACCACGGCATCCTGGCTAGCAGGCTCAATACAGGGGATGGGGACCTTTGTGTAGAAGGTGGGATCACGCTTGGTTGCGCTGGCGTTGTCAATGGTGGCATACAATACAGGCGCAGATGACTCTTTGGTGGTAGTCAATGGCTCATATGATGTATCAAAGACGCAGGGGCAGGAAGTAGCAACTCTTGGATCAAGAGTGCGGGGCCAGGTGACAACTGGGTACACAGTGAAGGTGTATGTAACCTCATTATTCCCAATGACCTTTGTTAAGGAGACTTTGGTTGCAGGCCTTGAGAGTGACTTCTATCTTGGATTAAGGCTACTGTTCCTGGCTTGAGATGCAGGAGGTGATTGACTGGCAATGACACCTTGGGAGGCCTGTGTATTGGCATGACTCCCTTCAATTTGTGTTCTGGGTCTGTTCTTGGACCCTCTGGGATGCCCTTGTGGACAGGCTGTCCCGCGGGCTGGTGCAGGAGCGGGTTGAGAATTCAATTGACATTTCATAAAAATAAAATAAAAATATATTTTAGATTAAATATGTATTTATTTGGATTTATTGGTTTAGTTGTGAGTAGTTGTTTTCTGTTGATTTAGCCTTGAATAGTATCAGATTTTCTATATCCATGGTTTGAAGTGTATAATATTGTATCCTTTCCAGTTTTGGATGATTTTAAAGTTTAATCACTTTTTATGTCTAAACATGGTTATTAAGATTGAATTTTTAGTTTGATTTTAGTCATGGTGGAGCTTCTTGATTTGGGTTGGTGTTTCCTAGTGTGCTTACTGTACATTCAATTTTTATTCCAGTTCCCGCAATTAATATCTGAGTTTACTAGTGGCATTCAAAAGTGATTTGAAATTATGGTTCTTGGATTTGACAATCCTGCAATTTCAAAAAACATAGTAAACTTAATGAAAATGGTTGATGGATTTGAACGCTTCAAAATTGATTCCAGTTAATTCTTTTTGTCCATTGGAAATATGCAGTTTGACTTGAAATTTGCAAAGTGTCTATGAGTTCCCGCATTTTCAAATATTCAAATAAATACTCAAAGAATTTAATTGAATTAAAAAAGGCCATCCCACAAAAGTGATTTGAAATTTGGACCAAGGATTTGACAATCCTGCATTTTTATGTTTAGGTTCTGAATTTACAGTAATGTATTACTGTGGATCACAGCCAGTCAAAAAAAACTTTTTAAATATTTTTAACTGCTATCTATCAGGATTTCTGGATATTGACTAATTAACATATTCAACCAATTAACATAGGCCAGCAGTTAATTACTCTTAGGAATGGTTTCAACAAAATAACTTGGGTCACAGATTTGTGGAATCAATGCATCAATGATCAAATAATATCCTGGCATTTAAAAAAATCACTATATCTAATTAATGAGAAAAATATGCAGATATTGTGCAATTAATTAGTCCACCTCAACAACCACATCAAACATACTTCTCATAATAATTACTATTCTAAACTTTAATTATATCCTAGAACAAGGGCCATCATATGGACCATCATCTGAAACACTTATAGAAAATTCACCATGGACTGGACCTTCAGGCTAAATACTCTGAGATAAAAGACTCTGACCCTATTGTGTTAGAGTAGCTCTGATTGAGAAATAATCATCTCCACCAACTAGTAGTCAGTCAGGCTAGCTAGCCCTGGAACATGGTCCAGGTACATAGCTACTCCCTCAGACTGAGGGATAGTTGCACAGCATCATAATGAATACTGACAGTGGAAGTTGTCAGAAAAGCTTCCTTAACAAACTGCACACACCCAAGGTTGGGCTCAAGCTAACTTGGATAAACGCAGGCAGCCGGGCCAAACTCAATATCAGTTATCTAATAAAGAGTTGATATTTCAAATCCTTTCCCTAGTTTAATTCTAATTAAGTAAAGAGCAAAAGATCATACTGCTGCCATATAGTATTAATTCTTATAGTAAAACATAAAGACAACAACTTATGAACCTATATTTAGAAATAGGAAGAACCGTCCTGGATCCTTTGGGCCTTGGGTCCTGTCAGACTTGCTACTTCTGAGGACAACAAAATATTCTGGGCTGGAGGTTTTGCCAAAGTCACATGTGCTATGTACTTTACTAATGTTAGAAGACTTAGGATATCATCTTACAGATGATAAAATACCACAGTCTGTGGATTTTCTGACACTTTCTTTAACAGTAATTTAAAAGTGGGGATTCTATATTAGGGTTTTAGTGTTTTTATATAGTAAGAAGGCCTTTAAAAACATTGATAAAATTTTAACCTTAAATTTTTGTTGCAACTTAACCAATGAGGATTCAGTACTTGGAATTGAGGAAGACAACAGTCCAATAGGAAAGGACAGAATAATAAGAATAAGGTATTGTTTATTATAGAACATTGTGATTAATATACTATATGGGGAACGCCACAAGGACACAAGGGGGTGGCATAGTGGGAAGTTCCATTTAAGGTTGTGAGCCAAGGAATAACTTGTGTGGAGATCAGCAGGACAAATTGGTAGCACTCCTAATTAGGATGAAGTACCCACCATTTAAACTTGCCACCAGATTAATCCATAACGTTAGACACGTCAAGGGGCAACTCATCAAGCGCCCCCTGTATATTGTAAGATATGTTAGCAGGCAAGACTGGAAACTTGGTTGCAACACCCCCCTTGCCCCCTGCTTGTTGTCAGACACCAAGACCAGAGTCTGCAAAAGTCTGGGAAGGTCCACACAAACAGCTTTTGTGTGGGGATGGCGCGGCAGGGACGCAAGCAATCATGGTGGAGTTTCTTGGTGTTTCCTTGGGCATCTTCAAGTTGATAAGTGCAATTGTCATAGACTGCAGCTATTTTGAAGGGTTCTAGGTGGTTGGGTTCCAACTTGGCGGAATTGGGGTTGAGGGTGTAGACGGGGTCACCTACAGTGTATCTAGCTTTAGAGTGCTTTGTCCCACCTGCAATCTGCTTGTGTTTGATTTCCTGGGCTTTGGCATGCCATTGGTCTAGGGATGGGGTTGTTACCAGGGGAGGTTTGTCGGGAACCTTGGACCGTAGCTTTCCCTGTCCAACCCCTGTCAGACTGTCAGGTGTTCCAAAGGCCAGGGCACTAGGGCTGAACCCTGTGCCCCTGTTGATTCTTGCTTGCAGGATGAGTAGGGTGGTGGGCAGGTGTTCAGTCCATGTGGTGTTGGGGTGCTCTTGTGAGAGCTTGGCAATCAGTTGAACCAGTGAGCCATTTAACTGTTCCACACGCCCATTGGCTTGAGGATGGTAGGGGGTTGTAATTATACTTTGGAGTGCGTTCTTGGCACAATATGCCTTCATGATATGCCCAACAAGTTCAGGACCGCCATCTGTGATGAGGCGTTTGGGTTGCCTAAAGTGAGCCATAATCTCCTTGCCAATAAAGTGGATGATAGTGGTAGTGATGTGATTGGTTGTTGCCCAGGCCACTGGGCAGCAAGTGAAGTAGTCAATGGCAGTGATAATATACTTCTTTCCCAGTCTGTCTTTGGGGAGTAGTCCCACAATGTTGAGGGCCCACTGCTTGAAGGATTCCATGGCCTTGATGGGCAGGACAGACTTGGGTGGTGCAGGTTTGGACGTGTTCTTTTTGCACAGCATGCACGTTTTGAGGAAATCCAGGATGTCTTGATGCATGCGCGGCCACCTACCTTCCATTTCATGATCTCAAAGAGGTTACGCCCTCTGATATGACCCAGGGCTTGGTGGTAGTGTAATATGGTATCCTCTTGTTGCGTGGTGAGAATGTAAGATATTTTCTCACCTGTCTCTTCTTGGAGGCAGATGTTACCAGCATTGCTGGTGAACCAACTTTTGTTGTCCTTCAGCTTGGAGTTAGTGACTGAGTTGAGGCCCTTGTAGCAAGTTGCCTCCAGGCAGAGGTAAAGCATGGGCCAATCTGGGTCCAAACCATTTTCCCCAGTGATAGACGCTACGTAGAGTTGCAAAAGAGCGTCAGCTGTGACAAGTTCCTTTCCAGGCTTGTACTTGATGCGCAACTGGTTGGGGGATAGGCGCTCAACCCATCCTGCTTGGCAGCGTGTCAAGTGGGACTGAGTGTTGAAGTACTGGAGTGACTTGTGGTCCGTCAGAACGCGGGATGGGAAGGTAGCTCCTTCCAAGTAACAGTGCCACTTCTCAACGCAGTGTACAATGGCGGCCAGTTCTTTGTCATGGATGGGGTAGTGTTGTTCCAAGTCAGTGAGCTTTCTGGACTCATGTGCCATGGGGAGGAAGACGCCATCATCAGTTTCTACCCTTATCACGCCCCCTATGGCCCTGCCAGAGGCATTGGTCTTGAGTTTGTACTGTTGGTTTTGATTGGGGAACTGCAGTACTGGTGCTGTTGTGAGCCTTTGCTTCAACGTCTCAAAGGCTTGATCTCTATAAGGGGTCCAATGGAAGCAATGTTTGGTATTGAGGAGCTCAGTGAGTGGTGTGATTAATTCCCTGCAATTGGGAATGAACTTGCGCACGTAGGCAACCATGCTGAGGAATGTTTGCACTTGGCCCACATTGGTGGGGGGCAGCATGCTGGTGATTGCCTTAACTTTAGCAGGGTTGGGCTTTACCCCTTGGGAAGAGATGGTGTGCCCAAGGAATAGTAGCTCCAACTTGAGGAACTTGCATTTGGAGGGTTTAGCTTTTAGCTGGTTTTTCCAAAGGGTGTTAAGGACAGCACAGAGGTGTTGGAGGTGTGTGGTTTGATCCTGACTGAAGACAATAATGTCGTCAAGATACACAACCACACACTTTCTGATCAGTTCCTCAAAGGCTTTGTCCATCAACATGGAAAAGGTGGAGGGAGTGTTGGTCATTCCAAAGTTCATGACACAACACTCAAATGACCTGTAGCGCGTGCAGAAGGCAGTTTTTGCCTCACTCCCTGGTGCAATGTGGACCTGGTTGTACCCCACAGTGAGATCAATCTTGCTAAAGACCTTTGCATCTGCAAGTGTATCAAACAGGTTGTCAATAAGCAGCAGGGGGTACTTGTTCTTAACTGTCATCTCATTTAGGGCGCAGTAGTCTGTGACCAGGCAAAGGGACCTGTCCTTCTTAGCTACAAAGAAGACAGCCGCCCTATATGGAGAGAGCAAGGGGTAAATGAAGCCCTTATTGAGTGCGTCCACAAGGTGCTGGCGGAGGGTTTCATCTTCCTTTAGTGTGAGACAGTATAATGGTTGTGCTTTAGGTAACAATCCTTGAAGTTGTACAGCGTGCTGGATCTCCCGGGGAGGAGGTAGTTGTTCAAGTGTCTCACTGAATACATCCTTGTACTCCTTGAGGAGTGCAGCAAGCGCTGGTGGTGGTGAGGAGGTCAAGGGAGGGACCGCGGATGGTTCAGCACGGATAAATACGGCTGAGCATTGGTTGAAGTCTAGTTTCTCCCCTTGAAATCATACGAGCCTGTCTCTGTTATTCTGACAAACACAGTATCATGGAGTAACTTGCTCATTTTTACAGGGTAGATCTGGAACCCCACTCCATTCCTATTGAGGGTGATGACAGAGGTTTCCCAATTGATGTAGGGGCAGTTGTGCCAAAGCCAGTCAAGACCAGCAATTACATTATGGCTGAGCCCCGCCATGATTGGCCCAGAGAGCTTAACCTGGATGTTTCCCATTCTTACAGAGAAGGGTACTGTCTCATGGGTGATGGCAACTCTGCGGGAGTCAGCTACTTGTACTGCTTTGAACCTGCTGGGCACCTGATCTAACTGTTGAGAGTCGGCAAACACCTGGTCCACCATAGTGTGGTCAGCCCTGGTATCTACCAGTAATTTGTGGGTGTTTCCACGGAAACAGAAGGGATAGGACAAGTGTGTTACTTTATTTGAGGATTAGATTGCTTGCAATATGGGGCCGTCACTGTGAACTTGAAAGACGTCCAGGGTTTTGACCTCTTGAATGTTGTAGTCACAGGTATTTTTTGCAAGCAGGGATTGAGAGGATGGGTCAGGTGGGGTTGCAAGGCCTCTTGTTGCTAGAACCCCCAGGCTTTTCCCTGATCCTTGATCTGCACTAGTGTCAGGATACCAGGAGTACTGTGGGGCTCCAGCAGGTGAGGAAGGAGTCAAAGAAGGTACTGGGATGGCCCACCAGATGATGGGACCTAACTTTACCAGGTAGGAAAGGGCCTTCCCAGCCACAGCCCAAGGTCCAGCTGCTGGCAAGGCAGAGTTGAACAATCCTGTGAGCGCCAGGTAAAGCACTCCCAGGAATTGACTACTCTGGCCAGAGGCATCAGAAGTGGGGGGGGGTTGAGATGGTTGATTTGGGTGTTGGGGGCGGTTCCATGGGGACCAAGTAGGCAGCAGGATTGTTGTACTTCCTGTTGAAGATCAAAGGGTAGATGGTGATTGCTTTGCTGTCTCATAAAATTTTGGTAGGGTTCCTTGGGAGCGTTTGGGCAGGTGTACCACTGCAATTCTTCCAATGTCCAGGGTTTGTGGTCAGGATTGGCAGGATACTCAGTGAAATGCACCAGGCTAAATGGAGCATTGGGTGGGTGGTAGTAGTCAAAGGCTTTGGTTTTATCAACTCAAGTCTGACTATCTATCCCAGTAGAGGGGTACTGACGCTTGGGTGCATGCAGATGGAAGAGTATCAAAAATAGGTATGGAAACAGATTGGTGAACCAAAGGTTCATAATAACTTTATTTGGTAAGTACAACAATACAGAACTTTTTCAAGTGCTTCTGATTTATAAACTTACCCATATGCAGGTACCTCTGGGTATTCTTCTGATGCTATCTGTGTGGCAAAGCTTGGCATTTCAGGTTCTGTTGTTTGGTTGGCTGCTTCATGGTTATTTTTGGGGTTTTCATGAACAGTTGTTTAGCTTTTTGATGGTCCATCTTGGCTTGGCTGGTCATTGATTTTGGCAGGTTTGGCTTCTGGGGTTTTGGGGTTTCCAAATTCGATCACCATTTTTGAATGGCTTGACAGGCTCTCTTGAGCCCAAAGAACTTGATTAAAAAAGGGGTCCCCAATTGGGGACCCCAAATTAGCTAATAGAGGGTGGGCCTGGTCTGGGTTTACTGGGCAGCTAAAAATAGCCTGTCCAGGCCCAGTCAAACCCACCAAGGATTAGGCGTAGCTTTTGGGGCCCAAAGTGGGCCCCTCAGCTGCCACCAGGGCAGGAATTGTTCCTGCACCTGGATTTGCTTCAAAAAGCAAAAATCCAGGTGCAGGCAAATCTCTCCTGCCTGCTAGCCCTGCCAGGTAGTTAGGAGCAGGTTTGATTCCCACCTGGGGCTTTGAAACTGTTACTTTTGTAACAGCTAGCTGAAGCTCCCCCTTGCAGGGGCGTTTAGTCCCATTATTCTGCTGACAGGGATGGCGGCAGCCTACTTGATTGTGGCCATTGCCAGGTGTGGCAGGTGATTGGGATGGAGCGTCACTAGTACAGCAGAAGCCCATTGAGGCCTTGTTGTTAGCCTCCACCATGGCCTTATAGCAGTTGTCAATGAAGGTGCAGCAACCTACAGGGACCCACTTACAGATATGGGGTTTTAACCCATTGATGATGAGAGTGAGTAGCATTGCATTTCTGTCAGTCACAGCATTAGGGACGGCAGCAAGAGCTTGTTGCCAGGCGGCAAGGTACTCAGGAACAGAACCAGTTTATTTGATTGCTAGAAGAGGAGTCCCCACAACAATGGGAGAGAAGGTTTTGCTATAGCAGGACTTGGTGGCGTCTCAAAATGCCGCCCAGGTAACGTCAAGTTCCTGGCTGGCCCAGTTGGTGAACCACACAGCGGCAGGCCCCGTGAGGCGGCCAGATGCAGTGGCAACCCACATGGGCTCAGGGACCTGACAGATGCAAAGGCGGGTTTTGGTAGATTGGAGCCAACTGACAATGTTGGCCCCCTCTATGCCACCAGTGAAGGATTCTAGCTGAAGGTTGAGCATGCACTGGGACAGGTCTGACTAAGCGGAGTGACACTGGCGTCACGCTGCACAAGGCAGAGCCAATTGTACACGCTGGTGAGAACTAACTGGTCTTGATAGATGATGTACCCGTCAGGGATGTCCCCCTTGGGGATTGGCAGGAAGGTATCTTGTTAGGGAGTACCCATACGGCCCGTACTCTGTCCTTTCTTGGGGGGAATTTTGTTTTTAGATAGGTCATTAACCTACTTCTACTACCACTGTTACAACTGAACCAATGAGGATTAAGTACTTGGAATTGGGGAAGACAACAGTCCAATAGGAAAGGACAGAATAATAAGAATAAGGTATTGTTTATTATAGAGCATTGTGATTAATATACTATATGGGGAACGCCACAAGGCCACAAGGGGGTGGCACAGTGGGAAGTTCCATTTAAGGTTGGAAGCCAAGGAATAACTTGTGCGGAGATCAGCAGGTCAAATTGGTAGTGCTCCTAATTATGATGAAGTACCCGCCATTTGACCTTGCCACCAGATTAATCCATAACGTTAGAAACGTCAAGGGGCAACTCACCAAGTGCCCCCTGTGTATTGTAAGATACGTTAGCAGGCAAGGCTGGATACTCAGTTGCAACATTTTACTAAATTTATAATCATCCAATCACTTTATTATTAACAATATGGCCTGGTTAATAAACAGTTTTCACATATGATGTCATAGTAAGTCACTTAGAGCACTTCATCTTGTGTTGGATGTTAAGATTTTCAATTTTATAAATTTACACTTTTTTATCAGTAGTATTTTTTTAAATTTAATGAATTTTTTTATTTAAAATTCCCTTTTCTAAATATGTGAGTACTTTTTAGCTTTAGTTTTATAAATAATTTTTTGAGATATTGGAGATTTAAACATGGCCCAGTTTTGATAGCTCCACTGAGAATAGATTAAATTAAAATAGGAAGATACAAAATATTTCTATTTTTTGCCACACAGCATCTCAAAAATGGCTTCTCAAAAATAACATATAGAAATGCAGATGCAGCTAAATAGTACAATTTTTATACTTTTGCTAATAAAAATATTCACAAATAAAAATTCCCAATTTTCGAAGCTAAAAATATGTTTTTTTCTCTAAAACTTTCATTTAAAAAATTATTATATACTTTTAAAGTAAAATCTAGATTTTTCATTTAAAAACTGATTCGAAATCATGTTAATTTTAGTACTAACTCCACTTAGATGCCTCCTAATTCAGCAAAGCAATTTAACTTCAAGGCCAGAAAGGCTAAAGATACCCCTTTAAAAGAAGTTTTTTAAGGAAAATACACCACCAATGCACCCACACCAACACCTGAGGAATACTGAGGGAAATAGTGTTTTCTCATTTATCATTTTTCACTCCTCATAGGATGGGAAGTAAAGCTCTTATTTTTTACTAGATATTCTGTGGATTAAGGATCCTCTAAGACTAATTATTAGATATATACCTCAACTAGCTCTTTTGTGGACCCCATCCTAGTCTGGGATTTAAACAGAGTAACTAATATCTAAAAATGATAATGAAAGTCTCAAAGTGCCAGAATTTTTCCTCATTCATTTCCCTTTATTTTAGAGAAGGGTGTGCTGGCTCTGTTAAAGATAGCTTCTCTTTAATATGAAATGACAAAAAACAAACCTGCACCACTACCACTGAAAAGG
This sequence comes from Entomophthora muscae, assembly GCA_014839935.2. Classification (NCBI taxonomy): domain Eukaryota; kingdom Fungi; phylum Entomophthoromycota; class Entomophthoromycetes; order Entomophthorales; family Entomophthoraceae; genus Entomophthora; species Entomophthora muscae. The sequence continues at coordinate 300,698 of QTSX02007189.1, forward strand.
TCCTTGCTGCCCTACCAGATTAATCACATTTGTTTTTGTCAGATTTAAAGAGCTCAGCATTGAGCATGACTATTTGGGCTCTGAAAAGATACTACATTATCCCATGTGCTGGTCCCTGCACCAAGTTATTTCTCTTAACAAAGAAAAGATTTTATCTGATCTGTTCATTCATACTCTTATTTATCTCAATAAATATCAAATTGAGGATATTGGCAATAAAATCAAGCTGTATAAGTATGTTGCTGAGCAACACTCATATGATGCCAATCTTGGTGTTGGTGCCAAGAGCAGAGATGAGCTTGCGCTCACCAATGAACTGAGGACAGCCATGCTTATAAAGCCCTTCCTCTTGCATAATTATGATCAATGGGTAAAATATTCAAATAATATACTTGTCCACCCATAAGGATCTCATATGCCTTCTTTTAATGTGACACCTGGTCTTCAGATAAAGTGTTCTCATCTTTCACAAAGCTATTTTACTAGCTCTAGACAATTATTGGGTAGATAAATGCACATAATGTTCCCTTTTCTTCTTCTTTCTCCTAAATAAAAGAGAGACACCTTATATACATGTCTTTAATATCCTCAAAGAAGATTTGGATGCCATCTTGCTCATATTTGATGAGGATCTAAAAGAGAAGATGGGCCACAAGAAGAAGATAACTCATGAGGTCACCAAGGAGCAATCAATCACTTCAATAAGGCCAATAATTTGCCTAGACCTGTCATTAATGACAACTATTACTGTGTAAAGCACAACAAACAAAAATCAAACCCTGGTCAATCTAGGATGAGGCTTCTAGCCCTGGGAATCAGGCACTTGCCTGCTCATGTTTCCATGGTTGGAATCCAAATTGAGGATTTAGGATCCACTTTCACCAATTAGAACAGAGTAGCTTGTCTCAATAAGGTAGCTCTTGAAGACCCTGTCATAAGTAGATATCAACCCATAAAGGCCTGCAAAACCATGACTTATGATAATACATTGGCCTGCACCAGGACAATTGAAACCCTGTCTAATTCAGTAGATGTAGACCCTACTAAAAAACACATACTAATAAGGCCCTGAACCTACCAGGACTTGGGCTATCTGAATTCAGTAATGATTCCAAATTAGTTGAGAATATTTATTGATGTTTGGCTCCAGAGGAAGGCTTAAGTTCCTGCTCCACCTTGCAGCTAAAAGCCCTAGCCCTGACGTCCAAGACCCCCTTAGGCTGGGGCCCCAAGAGATTGTTAATTCAAAAGAGGGTATAAATCCCCCCTGTGAGATTAGGCTGATTGATCACAAATGATCAGGCTAATCATTACATGCAGATCTTTATCAGTTACACACTGTATTATCACTAGGTCAATATTCTATTAAGTGTAGTGATTATACGCTGTATAATCAATAGTCTATTATAATTAATATGGCAGTTATAAACTGTGTTTATTTTTAGTTTATTATGATAGATGCAATGATTATACACCATATTATCACAGATCATTGTCCCAATGTGTAGTAATTATACACTGTATAATAAATAGTTTATTATAATGAATATAGATATTATACGCTGTATAACCATTATCCAATATAGTTATTATCATTGATTACATGCCATGTAATCACTATATCATCATTTGTATATCACTCAATTCATCCTACTGGATGTTGTATCAACTCAGTCCCACCCAGCCTGATGGGTGTATATAATTATATTAAACAAGTGATATACAAATGGCTAGGAAATACCAAGTTTGGATCAGCATTACACGGCATATAATTGGTTCCTTATTGGTTTGGTTCAGCATTACACAGCAGATAATCTACAAGTTGATATCAGATTGAGTCCGCTATTATACGGCGTATAATCCCTAATTTGACCTGTTGCATTGATAAGCAGAAGGCTTGCCAGCCAGAAAAGTATCACTGATTAAGCCCTGCAAATGGAATACTGGAAGTCTACCTTCCAATGTAGGAGAACTGAACAGGGACCATTTCTAAGCGTCAACCAAATACAGTGTAGTTTCCCAGCGCAATAATGGGCATGTAAGGACACATCCAATAGTAACTGCCACTGGGTTAGCTCAAGAAGAGAATAGGCTGTAGCAGAAGTGCCATGTACGCCTTGCTAAGGCCAGAAGCAGCACACATGCCAAGGATAACCAATCAGGATAGGCACAGCCAGCAAAGATGGACCTTTTGCAAAGGTAGCCACTGAGAACTGTCTGAAAGGATAAGGACAAGGGTTTTTGCAGTATATATTGATACAGACACCTGAAAGGATGACAACAAGTTCTTAGTTACACCTGGATAGATTGAAGTCACTAGCTAGATTGTACTACAGTTTCAATAAACGTAATTATCTTCAAAGTTCTATTCTATTATAGCCTATAGTGCTCTTGCATAGGATTAGGTAGAGTATATTGGAAAGGCTAACATCTATCTGTAGCTTTGAAAATACCAGCAATAAACCCAGTTGCTCAACACCCCCTTACATGAGGTAATTGATATTTGCATTTTGAAATCATGATTAAATGAACCTCTGGTCTGCTCAATTAATGCCCTGCTTTTCTCCAGTATTCTATCATCTAAAGACTACCCTGTCAAGCCCAGACACTTCTCTAGATAGTCCAGCATCCCAACCCAAGGACCCTTGACCCAACTATTTTAGACCCCCAGGCTTGATTTATGGGCTGGTGCACCTCACAGAATATCCCCAAAACCAGACTACAAGTGTTTTCCCTTAGAAAAATCCTCTTATATGATTCCCTAGCTCTCACCATATTGTAAACCACACTATTAATGCTATTTTAAAATAAGCTTTGAATTGAGATACTTGTGAAGACCTGGTTGGGTTTGCTTTTGATTTCAACAGCTGCCCTCTTTCTGTAAAGGGGTGGATTCACTATCCCCCCATTCCGGATGTTCTAAATTAGTATTCTGATCCTGGTACAGTTTCCTACCCAACCCGCCCCCTTTTCTACCTAGTGAACAATCTTCTCTCAGTCTACTGTATAAGTAGAGCCCTCACTCTAAACAAAGACAACTTTATCCACATTTGGGTTGACCCTGATGATCTTCAACAGTTCAGTCCCTTTTTGCTAAAAGGGAGCTCCCTGCACTCTTTCCAGAAAATCAAGGTCCACCCCCTTAAATTTTTCTGGAAGACCAACCCCAGGCCAACCCCAGGCCATCTTCAACCACCAAACCTTTTTTGTAGCAAAGGTTCCCCGCCATGTCCTCCTGGATGCCGTCCCCAAGAGCCAAACAGGGCACACCAGGAAACCTGAACAGGCCAATAGAGAGAGGGTTGGTACTCATCCTGCCCAGGGCATTCAAGGAACAGGTATAAATATCTTCCAGCCAGCTTAGTGGGATACCTTTATACAGAACCTCTGAGGTCCCCTCAGGAGATCCCTTATCAGAAGGACTTAGTGGGCTGGGAGGGGCTAACTAATAGCACTTATGGGGGAGGCAGACTGGGGGAGTTTCTGTATACCTGGTAGGAGGGTAGAGGTAGGAGGGTGTGTTCTGGCAAGGGACACTTATAAGTTGTATCAATTACTGTAGTGCAACAATGATTCAGCAATACCCTGATCTATACCTGTGAAGATAACCAATAGAGGATCTATAGTACATACTTCAGTACAGATACCTCATAGCAATAATGGTACTCTATAATATAAGCTATGGGGGAACAGACAGGACTGTATGGACCTTGCTTTTTCTATCATAAGAGAGGGGGCAGCAGGTATACATCAAGGTTTCCTAAGTCCAAAATAGAAGAAGGAAGTGATATTGCTTATGGTTGGGCCTGGGACACTAGCCTGGTAGGGGCGCTAATATAGCAGGGGAATCTTCCTGTTTCCTTTGGTCTCTGCAACAGGAATAGCAGGGGCTTCCAGAGAAAGGGTCTGCTCAAAGGACACTATCTAAACAGTAGAAATGTTCAGCTAACTACAAAGCGCAACATATGTCAAAAGGTTGAGGTAAAAGTGAGGCTTGTTTATTGTGAATGAGGAGAGACTTTTATATATACCATTATGTACTTGGATAAAAGCAGGGAGTCAGCTTAAGGGAAATGCATGTATAGTTTCAGAATTAAGAATACAGCAATGGCAGGGCACTGCTAATGTATGGACAAGATGATCAGGCACACCTAGCATTTGCAGCACAATAAAATCCAGAGGCTTCAAGAGGTTCAATTATCAGATGAGAGGGGTTCATCAACCGACTAGAGGATCTAATACCTGTGAACTTTAGGCAGTGCAAATAAGGGGTTTCATCTTGGAGTGCTATTTTCTGGCATCACACTTGGTACCCATGGAACCACCCCTACCCTGAAGCCCAACAACCTGCCTGCCTGCCTTTTGTGGCGCATACCGCCCAGGCCCCATCCAACCAATTATTTGGAAATTTCAAAATCACCCTCCTGGTTCTGATTGATTTGGTGGTGCCATTCATAGGACCTTGATCCAATATAGGTTGGTTGGCCTCACATGTAACCAATTCAACATCTTTCCTGTATTGGGCCATGTCAGGTAATATGTTGAGCTGCTCAAGCCTGCACCTGGGGGTCTAGCTCATAGGGGTTGGGACCCTGATGATACCCCTCAGCTCTATGGGTTAGATTTAAGCAAGCATAGGCTACCACCTTTACCAAAGTATTCAAAAGTAGATCTCAGAGGTTTTCCCTTGTCTATAACCAGGCTGGGGGAAATAAACTGATGAAGATACCAGACCCTAAAAGGCAGGTATTTAGAGATGGTACCAAGGAGGTCAATAGCCCCTCATATTGCTTCTCTGCCCGGAAACTGTTAGAGAAAATATGATGGGCCTGTCCAGGGCAACCTCCACTGTACATCAAAATATCCATGGAGGGTATTCTATGAAATATCCAACACTCTAAAGGCGCGGTCTTCTTAGGAAGAATTTATGCAATAGCTGCAACAATGCTGAAATAGGGGAAAGGCCTCTAGCTAGACCGCCAAGAGCCATGCCAAATTTTGATGGCATGGTGCACAGATCAGGCATAACAATACATAGATGTGCACAATAGGTTCTTTCATCAATTTTTAATATCTATGATTTTAAGTTATAATAAGTTGGTATTAGTACAGGGAACTTCATAGAATCTATCACGCTATAATCAAGAAGATTCTGCCCTTGTTTTCCAATGCTTTGAGAGCCAGCCGTTGAGAGCTTTACTGGGGCAGCAATGTATATAAAAGGGAGGAGGCTCTGTAATTAGAACTGCTTCAAGCAGGTTAATGAAAGGGCCAGTAATATCACCCCTTTACTAGAGGGGGTACCATGAATGGCAGCATTCATTATCATTCAATTTTGCCTTTGTTGGGTTATTTTGAGGACAAATCTCTCTCTTTTGCTTTTGCCCTTTGAAATGAGGCTGGCTTCAAATTGGGAAATACATTTGTTTGGTTTCCTGATTCTGCGCAACTCACTTGCCCCACTCATGCTTGTGGCAAGTGATCCTACCATCCATGTACTATTTTGTGGTAAAGCTACACAATATATATTCCACTTCACTTTTGCCAATAAAATTTAAGTTCTATTCACATTTTTGTCTTTGTGTCTCCACGTACTTTGGTGCCTCTCTAGCCACGTCTAGCAGATATTATTCATTCAGGGCCACAAGGTAATCACATAGCCTTCCCTGCCATTCTAACCAAGACTTAGTACAAATCCAATCCTAAGGTTAGGATTTCCTGTTGTGACTCTGTGCTGCACCTCAGATCATGACAAAAATGGTGCTCACTACAGGGGCTGTAAGCCCCTTGGTTACCCCTTTTGCAACAATGTTTTCAGGACCTTTGCCTCCTCCTTTACAAGAGTCAACTTTGCCTGAAATTACCAGTCCTCCTATTGAGGAAGACATCACTGACCTGCCTATTGTCCCTACTGTACTGAACCTTGGGAGTGGTCCCCACCTAGTGGCCTACCCTTTGGGTATCCTTGAATTGGAACAAGTCATGGCAGTAGCCCTTGGGATAGCCCTTGATGGAGCCTTCCCTTGCCTCCAGCTTTAGTTCAACCAAGCAGAATTCTAAAAATTGATTGTAGCTCCACAATTTCCACAGCATCTCCTCTCAATAGCTGGCTCTGCCAAACTTTTATTGTCCTCCTTTGTACAACCTGTCTTAGCCCATCATCAAATGGTATTAGGGTTCCACGTTCAGGAGATTTCATTGCTACAAGCCGCTGTCACTCATCACTAGGATCAGTTTGCGGCCTACCAGCAGTGGATCCACTCCCTGATTTCCTTAGTATCTGACAATCAGCGTGACTCTGTCACCTCCCAATCTTGCTTGATCAACTCCATTGAACAAATGCGCCAATCCATCCCTGAGTATGTCAGAGAGCGTCTTCATGAGTTCCACCAGCTGAAATAGCCCTGGCATGTCCAAGTAGATTCCACTTGTAACGCCTATCTCACTGACTTTGAACAACTTGTGCAGCAACTCAACAAGTTCAGTGCTTAGTCCTTCAATGAATTACAGAAAGTAGAGGTACATGCTACAAAGGGCCTCCACAAACTTGGCAAGGAATTTAATCAAGAAAGGGCTGCTACCGCTGCTACCATTGCCAAACTCCAGACTCAAGTAAATGAACTGTCTGCCTCCAAATCAGATGCCCCACCTTCTCCTCTATCCAACAAGCTAGCAGATAGAGAACAGAGGCTCTGGGATGCCATTTGGGATTCAAGAGCATCTACCTGCAGTCAGGATTGCCCTCCCAAAGCCCCTCAGCATGATCCTCAAGTGCTTGCTCTGACAACTCAGGTTGCTGATTTACAACAAGAGGTTGCTACTTTGTGTGAGGCAATGGCGTCTGTTGTTAGTTCACCTGGAGTTGTGGGTGAGGATGGTTGTTGCCCTGGCTTGTCAGGAGCCCCCCACATTCATTGTGCTAGAGATTTGATAGCTCTATCCAATGAAGTGGACCTCCTGAAGCAAGATCACTCTGATCTTGATAAAGATGTACAAGAACTAAGTGAAGTGATTGATTCAGTAAATGACAGGTTCACCCTTGCCTTTCAGTGGGTCCGTCTCTTACTTCCCAACTGGCTGAACTGTCTTCAGTAGTAACAGCACAGGGTCAGCGCCTGGATGTTACTGAGCGGCAGACCACCCTAGCTAATAATACGGGCACCCACACTGCTAAAACCTTGACTACCCTTGAGGAAATTTTACGCCAGCTGTGGGCCAGACAGACCCCCACCAAGTCTGAAGCAGAATTCTCCCCACGCATAAATGTACTCAATAGCAACAATGGTGTCCCAACTATAGAAGCTCACTTCAAGCCTACCTTTAAGTAAGTCTTTGACCCCAAAACCTAACCATTGCAGCCTTCCTAACTATCTACAAAACTGCCACAAGATGGGCCTCAGATGAGGTTAATAAGAAACACATTCTGACCTGTCTACAACTGACCTGCTAAGAGGTAGTAGTGCCAGAGCTGCGCACTATTGAAACCTGGAAAGATATGAAGCAACTTATGATTGACAAATTTGGTGGTGACCTTAGTTTGGAAGTGAAGAAGGACACCTTCATGCACATTGCTTTCAAGCCAAAGGAGACCCTAGCTGGATTTTCAGATAGATCTACATGGAAGGACAACAACTGATCACAAGCTGCCAGTTGACCGCACATGAAGTGTACATGGCTTGTGCTCAAGCCCTCAACGTGAACCAGCTCCTGTGTCTTCACTTCAAGGCCCATAAAGTCATGCTTTCTTCTATGAAGAGCATAAAGACACTGTTGCAGGATATGCACCTTACCCATTCTGGGCAGTTTTGCAGGAGAATTGTGCCACCTCTACCTCTGGTTTGTCTTCACGTGGCCCGTGTATACTTACCATAAACTCACATAATCCCCCTCAACTCCAGGGCTGCCATAACTGTGTACAGATAGGTCACCATTCCTGAGGCTGCACCAATCCTCAAGTTGAAGGAGCTGATCTCAAAGAACAGGCAGGAAAAGAACAATCAACCTAGAGGCAGAGACACTCTCAGTTGACAATAATTCCCAGTCTTCTTCAATCCCTTCCTTCATAGCTGACTATGAGCCTGCTGACACTGAGGCTCCTCCCATTCTGCTGCTATTCCACAATATATCTGATGACTCTGACATGGATGATTCTGATATAGAGGATCCTGACGCCTATGGGTATTCTGTCCTGGCTGTCCCTGAAACATTTGAAGTCCCTTATAAGCTATGTTCTGGTAAAGCTACAACAGCTGCCAAGCCTCTTCCTGAAGCCAAAGAGTATGTCTCTCACCCTTACCTCATTCAAGCCAAGAGGTCTCCTGTGCTTTTCAAATCTTCCAAAGAAGCTGCTGAGGTTGCTGACGCTTTGTTCAAAATGCCTCAGTCTTGCTCACTCTACAAATGATCTATAATGAGTTCCTGGGCCTAAGATGCATTTTTATTAAGTGGGACAAAGAACTAGCAGAATCCCAAGACATTCTTGCTGTCCTCCCTCCCTTTGGTTGTACTACCACTTGTGTGGAAATATCCTTGCAAAAGGTGAAAATTAAGGCTGTCTTAGACACAGGGTTTCCTGTTAATGTTGTCTCCTTGAAGCTTGTCAAAAAGCTCAAACTTGCCCCCAACCTTAACTATCATCAATTGTATGGAACAGTTGGGCTGTCCATGACTTGCGCTATAGGAGCTTATTCTGCTCTGCCCATGCAATTTGGCAAGCTACTCTTGGCCGCGCCTGCCGTTGCCCTGGAGAATGAGAGCTACAACCTCCTAGTTGGTACTTGATTCCTTAGGGAATATAATGGGATCATCAACTTAAAGGACATCTACCTCTCTATCTTAGGATAAGAGGTCCCCTTGATCTTTTATAGCCAGTTAAAGTTCCTGGGAAGCGCCTCAAGACATATGCCTTGGAATATCCCACTGGTGTTTTCACTTTAAAATACTGTACCCATTCCTCCAACATAAAGTGCCCTCCTATGGCCTGTCCTGTGTCTGAAGGGATTCCTCTCTTGGCCACTTCTGCTATGACTATTCCTCCTGGGTCTCAGGCTATCCTAGACTTTCAAATATTGTATGAGCTGCCTGAGCGTACTTTCCTAGAGTTGTACTCTCCTCCCTCATTAGGACACAACAAACCCTATCTCTTCCTAGGAATCTTGGATGTCTCTCATAAAGACCCTATTCAACTGCTGATTGCCAAATTGACTGCTCTCCCAATACATGTGTCTAGAGGGCAGGTCGTTGGCTATGGCAAGTTGTTGAATGCTCCTGACATCCTATCACTACATCCCTTTGGTACGTTCCAGGACTTTAACTTATCTGAGGATGAGCCACAAGTCCTATCTTTGTTCACTGCTCAAGACTTCTAACAGCTATCTCTGGTTCAACAGAAAGAGGTGCTTGACCTACTGGATCAGTTTTTGGATATCTTTGCTAAGGATAGCACTGATTATGGTTTAGCCAAAGGCATCATTCACCAGATTGATACTGGGATGCTCCCCCTTTTGCGCTAAACCCTACTGCTGAAGTTGAGTAGAGGATGCTCAGGTGTCTAAAGAGCTCAAACAACTTTTAGACGCTGTAATGCTTGCTCCTTCCCAAAGTCCATGGGCCTCCCCCCTTGCTCATACTGAAAAAGAAGAATGAAGGTCATTGTATTGTGATGGACTACCAATGCTTGAATTCCTTAACCAAAAAGGATTCCTACCCCTTACCACACATTGATGATGCTCTCCACTGCCTTGGGGGCTCCAAGTTCTTCTCTGCCATGGACCTAGCCTCTGGTTACTGGCAAGTTGATCTCTCCCCTGAGGATAGACAGAAGGCTGCGCTCATCACTTCTGAAGGATTGTTTGAGCCTACACAAATGCCACAAAGGCTCTGCAATGCTCCAGCTACTTTCCAATGAGCCATGGACTCCATCCTCTGTTATTTGAAGCTCTTGTGTGTTTTTGTGTACTTATATGTTATAACTGTCTTCAGCACTACCTTTACCAATCACCTGGCCCATCTTAATGAAGTGTTCATAAAGATTTGTAAAGCTGGAATTGAGTTAAACCCATCTAAGTGTGCCTTCTTCAAGGAATGCCTTGAGTTCTTGGGGCATGAGGTAACTCAGACAGGAATTCGCTCCATGACTAAGAAAGTTGAGGCCATTGACAAAATGCTTCCACCCAACAACCTGCGAGAAGTCCAAGTCTTTCTGGGCATGATGGTATACTATAGACAGTTCATCCCCTATTTTGCTGACACTAGCGGATCCTTGGTCCAGCTGCTACATAATGTCTCCTTTGAATGGACCACCAGCCAACAACAAGCCTTTGAGACCCTCAAACAAAAACTTAAAGAGTCCTACATCCTAGTATATCCTGATTACAATAAGGAATTCATCATATATACTGATGCTAGTGACCTGGCTATTGGGGCTATCTTGGCTCAATTAGATGATGAAGGTGTGGATCACCCTGTAGCTTATACCTCTTGTGTCCTGAATAAGCATGAGAAAAATTACAGTGTGACCGAGAAGGAATGCCTTGCTGTGTTGCATACCGTCAAACAGTTCCACCATTACGTGTATGGTACCCATTTCACTGTGGTTACTGACCACACTTCACTCAAATGGCTACAGCAACTCAAGGAACCAGAAGGACGACTAGCTAGATGGGCTCTCTGGCTGAAAGGGTACGGCTTCACTGTGCTACACTGCCCTGGGATTCAACATCAGAATGCTGATGGACTGTCCAGATTGCCCATCCTTGCCCTACACCCTGCTGAGGCTGACAGGTTGTATAAACTAATTAGATATCCTTTGTCATGCAAGAACGAGACTGAAGAAGTTTGAGTTGCCCTTTCTAATTTATCTGAAGATACCCTCATTTGTGATAATCAGCTTTTCAAGAAAGTACAAGATCACTACTTGCCCTATGTAAGGCCTAGTCTTTGCCTTTTGTTGGTGCTTTAAGCTCATAAAGAGCCAGGACACAGAGGCATTGCCAAGACTCATGCCTGGCTCCAGAAGAATTACTTCTGGGAAAATCTTTGCCTGCTATCCCTGATGTTATTGCTAGTTGCCATGATTGCCAACTCCAACGGCCTAAGGTCACCACTCATAAGTTCAAGCTAGTCCCCCTCAAAATTGCATTTCACACTGTCAGTATTGAGGCTGTGGGGCCTCTCCCTTATTTCCGCTCTGAGTGCCGCTTTATCCTAATTGTTGTTGATAATTTTAGCAAGTGGGTAGAAGCTCGCCCTACTAAAGACATCACTGCCAAGACAACCGCCGCCTTTCTGCTGCAAGACGTATTCTTTTGCCATGGTTGCCCTCAAGTGCTGTTGTCTTACAGTGGGACTAACTTCAACGCCAAGTTGTTAACCTCTGTTGTTGAAGCTTTGGGGTCTAATCAGTTTTTCTCTGCCCCCTATAATCCTTCCACCAATGGGGTAGTTGAGCGCGCAAATTCAACTCTGGTTTCTATCATGGGGAAGCTTACTTATTCTGACGCCGCCAACTGGGATCTAACCCACTGCTCTCTTTGCCTATTGCCTTAGCAAACATTGTGTCATCGGGTATTCTCCTTCTGGTATTCTGTAGGGTTGTGAAGCCACTACCCCATTGCTCTTGGGCCCCCCTGCTTTCTCTGATAAGGCTATGAACCCTGATGAGCATATCAAAGATCTAGTCAACAACATCATTGATATACAGGCTACTGCCTACACGTTTGCCTATAAGACCAAGCTGCTTGAGCTCTCCACTGACAATGCTGGGAGATCCCCCTGCCTGAGTTCAACATTGAGGACCGCATTCCCTATTATCAACACAGATTAGGAGGACAAGCCCATAAGCTAGACTTGTTGTGGATTGGGCCCTTGGAAGCGACTTCAAGCGAGGGTCAGAGTATACTGTAAAACTCCTCTCTAGTGATTGACCTTTTGCTTGTGTGCATGCCAAGTTCCTCCGCAAGTATCACCCCCCAAGGCCAATCTAGAGGGGGGCAATGTCGTGAATGTTGCCATTCACCATGTTTTGATTTCGCCTTTGTTGGGTTATTTTGAGGACGGATCTCTCTCTTTTTCTTTGGCCCTTTGAAATGAGGCTAGCTCCAAATTTGGAAATTATATTGTTCAGTTTCCTGATTCTGCGCAACTCACTTGCCCTATTCATGCTTGTGGCAAGTGATCCTACCATCCATGTACTGTTTTGTGGTAAAGCTACACAATATATATTCCACTTCACTTTTGCCAATAAAATTTAAGTTCTATTCACATTTTTGTCTTTGTGTCTCCACGTACTTTGGTGCCTCTCTATCCATGTCTAGCAGATATTATCCATTCAGGGCCACAAGGTAATTGCATAGCCTTCCCTGCCATTCCAACCGAGACTTAGTACAAATCCAATCCTAAGGTTAGGCTTTCCTGTTGTGACTCTGTGCCGGGCCTCATATCACAACAGCGCAGAATCAGGAAACTGAACAATTGTATTTCCCAATTCAGAGCCAGCCTTGTTTCAAAGGGCAGAAGCAAAAGAGAGGGATTCATCCTTGAAATAACCTAACAAAGGCAAAATTGAAACATGGTGAATGGCGGCATTCACGACAGAGCCTAGCAACCAGGGTATCCTTTAAGCATGGTGGGGCCAAAACTTCGGTTTAAAGCCAACAGCCCACCCAAGCTTGAGATCAGATTTAAGATTGCTAGATGGGGTGCTTCTATAAGGTGTTTTTCAACAGATCTTCTAGATGGCTTTTTCTAGATAGGGGTCCCACCAATACCTGCCTGGGTAGCTAGGGTCTGCAGTTGACCTGATCAGGTTTGGGCTGATTATGAGGATATACTTTACCGCTTTAGGTTGCTTAGTGGGGTTGGTAACTAGAAGCAGTTTTGGTTTAAACCTATCTGATTTTTTACAGGAAGATCTTGTTGAAGTTTAGGTGGACAGTCCAATAGATGTCAAGGTTTGAATTAGGTTTTTATAGAACATAGTGCTGTGAAAAGAAACTGGTTATAGGTACATGGTTTGGGGAGGTAACAGTCTAAGAGGGGATGGAAAAGGGATTTGGAATGAGATGATCTTTATTTGTGAGGATGATTATGTAGAAAAGACATTGGATTATCAAGGGGGTGACATATATCCAGATGGGGATCAGCAAGTGATGTATATAAAGGTTGCCCTTCTTGTCAGGAAGTATGGGCTCCTGAATGTTGGTGGGGTTGAGTGAGGTTGTGGGGTTACATCCAGCATAGGGTGGGTTGATGAGCACTCTGGGGTAGTGGGAGATATTCTAGCAACTGGGGTGTCTATTCTGGTTACAACAGTCTTAAAGTAATATCATTAAACTTTTGCCGGGCTTTGGGTTTAATTTAAAAGAGTTGACCTTGGTTCCAGATCCCTTGAGGTGTTGAGTAGTTTTAAATCAGTGGTTATTGGGTTATCAAGTAAGTTGAGTGCTTCTCAACTTGTCTGATTAGAAAGGGCAGGTTAGTTACAATCTTAGGTCTTGTAAGAAAGTTATTTCCGGTTTAAGCAGAATTTGTTAATGATGGATGTATTTGGGAGGATTTGATTGAGATTAAAGATATAAATGTCGCTTGGGGTGGTTTAGTTCATGCATAACGGCGATAAAGAATGTGGGCAATGATGCTTTGGTAGCGTATCCTACTTTGTGCCAAACTAGTTGTTCGGCAAGGCGGGGAGACTGAAGTGGTGCATGGGATCGCTTTTCAGAGGGTCCGATCGGTTCCAAAGGGATTCACGGGCTGGCTAACGGCCAATCAGACGATAGGATGTGGGTTGAATCCTCTGCCGGTGTTACGTGGGGTGACTTCAGAAACTTCAGTACTTGGATTCATTCAGAAAGGTAGTTTTAAATTTATTGGTGTTGATTTCGTATATAGCCGTTGGTATCAGCTATCATATAGGATTTATGCGGGGGATCTATCCTACGGTGTTTGTCGGCCCTGGTCCGAGTGAAACAGATTAGGACGCTTGCGTTGCCTTTTTAAGGGTTGTATCAAGCTACTGAGTACTGTCTTTTCTTTGGGCTCAGTATTTTGAAAGCCAATTCTGTAGATCTCCTTCCAGACATGATTCAACTCGAGTTCACTACTATAGGTGATCTTGAATGTCCCTTTCTTCATCGACTTAGGCTGTTAATAAAAAACCAATCTAAAACATTTTATTGGCTGGTTTGGACGCCACAGCCTTGGTAAAAGGGGAGTGATGATTGGGTAGGCTCAGCCTGGCCAGTGATGATTCGTATCTTAAACTGGAGAATATATTGCGATTGAATCGGGGGCTAATGGAGGGGCAGGCAGGGCGGACATTGGAATTAGGAGCCACTTAGCCGATCAGTAATGAAACAGACGCAGCGCCCTGGCATTGGAGTGGATTAGTTAAAGCGGCAACCACAAGACGTTAGCCCGCAATAATGAATGTGGAAGGGAAAGCCAGTCTGCTACGGAAGATTGCAAGCAGATCCTTCAAGAAAAGCGACACCAAGGAGCCGGCGGCTTACTTGCCGCTGCGGAAGCGTGCTCCGAATGAAGTGGTGGATGGATATATCCACATGCCACATGAGGTAGTGAGCCTAACTTCAAGCAACGAGAGCATGACGTTGATCCAAGGCGTCATATGCCTGTCTGTCAACCGGCCAATCGATGTCGAGCGCCTCGATGTCAACGTGCGTGGCGAGGCCTCCACCCGCTTCTTCGATGGCCAGCCCCAAGCTGACAATCCCGATGATGAAGGGATCGTCGGAGATATTGAACCAGTGCAGGGATCGGGCAGCGGAGAAGGGCCACTAAGCCGAATTAAGAGCAAGCTAGGCATATCCACCCCAACATCATTGAGCAAAAAGACAATAACATTTTTAAACATACATCAGCCAATCCTTCGCAGCGACTTAACCCATAAGCCCATCTTGGAAACACGCTGTCATTACGTGCCATTCGAGTTCTGTGTGGTAGAAAGCCGACTGCCGCCGTCCTTTACAGGCCGTCATGGGTCTATAAAATACTACGTCGAAGCCACCCTTACCTCACCTGACCTCCCGCTGTCGTACATGACTCGCTTCACCTTCTTGGTACGGCGGTGCAACTCGGTGCCTGGTCTATCAATGATCACGGTTCCCAGCCACTACCGCTCTCTCCTACTGAATAACGTGCTATATAAATTTGTTATACCAACCTTGTTCTTTCCTAAAGAGAAGTATGCGCAAGTCAAACTTGATGTGTGGAGGCTACGCCCTGGTGCCCCACTGCCTACCACTGCCTCGTTTTACATCCGCGAAGAGCAAACTTACAAGTAAGCATTTGTCTGGTCTTTACTAACGTCAGTTCTGAGGTCATCTACCCGATGGACAGCTACCGCCGGCCCACCGAAAAGACAGTCATCTTTACACGCCGGCTACGGTCTGTAACGCTAGAGCCAGGAGAGGATCGTTCCATCAATGTCGGGGTCAATACCCTGCTGTGGATCTACAACAGCCTTGGACTAAACCCCTCTACCAGCTTCTCTCTTCTCTCGGTCAAGCATACGTTGATTGTGGAATTCCACTTCGGATGGAGAGATCTTTCGGGGATTACCCACCCCATCCGCTCAGAGTTCCCCATCACCCTTCAGTCTCTCCCCAGGTCTCTCATCTCTCGCCCTGGTCCCCCAACATACATCCAACCCCCAGCATACACTCCTTAGTTGATGCCACACCAAAATACTAAACAATAAACCGCCCCTCCAAGATGAACCACTGAGACGCGTTAATTAAAATCCTAAACCAATCCCAGGGCTTTAGAAATTTTACCAACCTCAGCTAAATTTCAACACTTTAACCAGAAACTTCCCTCCGCAGCAGATCGCAGCCCTTTGATTGGCTAGAAACCCAAGGCCCTGGGTAACTCGATCAATACCCAATCGAAATCAGCTAAACAACTGCCTGTCATAGTGCAAACTGGATGCCTTACCAATTGAACAAACTTTTATAAAAAATTGCTGCTACTACATATCCTCTTCCAAGATCCTCAAAACATAGATATGAGAATCCAGTCTCGGCTAAGTTTCTATTGAACCATCCAAGTTGATCTATAAACCCCATCAAGGTCAACCAGCATCCTTACCCTCCCATAAAAATCCCCATCCTCAACTGGTATCCTATCCGAGCTAGGTTGGAACTCGGTTCCAAGCTTTCTCAGCACTAGCTCGTTCGTACACCCCATGGCATCTAACCCTTCATATCGAAGGAATAGGTTGGCGAAAAACATTGACCCCTCTCAAACCAAAGTCTTCCATAACTCAAGCCATACCAAGTATCTGGAAGGAATACATCTAGAACCACGTTATCTGAAAAGGTTCCTATTAGAACCAAAGGAAACATTTTACTTCCAGCTTATGAGAGTAAGGCTGAACTAAAAAAACAACACATATCCCAAGAGATAAACCATCAGGTACCATCCGTACAAGAGTAAATACCCACTCTAAGAGGTCTTCACAGTAAGGAGCATGTGGAGGGTGGAAAATCAGGTACAGTAGTTTTAAAAGCTATGGCAACAACCAAAAATACCTCAGATTTAAACAAAATCCAAGTCATGCAAGATTCAGGATTCAAATAATTTAAATATTTTTGGTTGATAAATGAACTGTCAAACAAAAAACAAAATCTCACTAGCCCATTAAACAAAATTATACCAAACATCAAGCAGTGTAGTTCAAACCACAAATGAAATGAACTGACGCAGCAAGTGAGATGGATGATGGATGCTGTTCCGGAGTATATTATAATCCAATCAGGATTCATATAGGGCACTGACTGAAGGACTAAAATAAAACAAAGTTAAGCAATCTAGAAGCAAGATTCTACAAGCTTGGAAAAATGAAGTCACACAAGATGTGTAGTATGAGCAGCCTAAAATAGAAAAGTAACAGTTTAACAGCCAATCAACAGCTATCCAATTTAGAAACAGAGGCATTTTATCCATTTTCATGGCTCCAGATTTGTATGAAAAGGTTTTGAGAACCTTCCAAATATGGACTTGAGATTACAGTAAAAATAAATCATTAAAATTTAAAATTTTCTACTTTTAGTGATTTTATCATAGGTTTTTACAATATTTTTTACTAGCAACGTTTTTAACAGCATGGGCAACCAAGCCAGCTTCAATGGAGGCTAGGCTCAGAACGTGGAGGCACCCATTTCCACCCAAGCCTTTGAGGCGGGTAACAAGGAAGCTGACCTGTGCCTGACCCCTGACCCATATGGCTTTAACTTGTTCAGTAGGCACTTAGTGTATAGCTCTGCCCCTGCTTCTGTAATCACCCCCGCACAAGCTGCCCGCCAGCCAACCAATCAGGATGACAATCTTGATTTGGAACAACTTCCTGCCACCAGCCAACCTGCCCCCTAAAGCCAATCAGGCTTCAGCTCCTGCGGCCCAGCGCCCCAAACAACAAACCATCACCACCCAAATTCTCCAGGAAATTGTGACACTGAACCTACAGGGTCTTTCCTGGGATCAGATAGCCAGCCAATTGAAATTCACCTGGGCTACTTTCATGTGAGAATTCAACAACCTGATAAATAAGGGGAATCTGATTGGGACAGCCAAGAAGCCCAAGAAGGCCCCTGAGTCCCAAATCACAGAGGCCTACCCAATCATGCTTGACCTCCTTCAGCGGGACCCCAAGCTTCCCTTGACCCAGGTCTGGAAGCAACTTGCCCACCATGGCATTTGGGTGTCTGAGCGCATGGTGCAGTTCTGGATGCATGGAAAGGTGGCTTCAATACAAATTCTTACTAATGTTGCCGGCAACCAATGGGATGGCGCTGAGGATTCCCTGTATTATTATGCCATTGAATCCACCCTGGTCCAATGCCTGACTATTCTAACAGCTGACATCATGTTTATCTCATACTACAAGTTATTGATTGTGTTTGACAATTTTGGTGAGCAAGGAAAAGCCGCCACCAAAAATAGAAGGAAGAAGGTCAAGAAGGGGATGTTTATTGGTGCAGTTCTGGCTGTTTCAGCTAAGGGTTTTGTCTACTATCATACAAACCCAGATTTCACCAATGGCTATGAGTACAGCCACATCCTCAGTGGATTACTTGACTCCTGGGATGGCTCAAATCCCAAGCACCAGGTTTTCTTGAGCCACCAGATAGAGGGTAGCTCCACTGCCCCCAAGGCCATCCAGGGACGCAGGCACCAGGCCTCAGTCTACCCAGCTGGTCACGCAGACATCCATCTGGCTATTGTTGTCTTCTTCAACATTGGAGATACACTACGTGAGCGCCGCCCTCAGGCTTTCAACGACCTCTATCTTGGGGTCTTTGACCACAATTTTCTCTTTGGCTGCCAGATGGTGGCTGACTTGTTTGTGTAAATGGTTTTCCATGTGAACATGGGCAACCAATCACGTAAGGATAAGTGCCTTCCACTTCAGGCCACTGCCACTTACCAGCCCATCCAGCTAATGACCGATGAGGAATACAATGAGTGTTATATGGTTTCCATTGCGTGCAATCCTCCTACTCCGCCACCACCCACCTTCCAGCCCCACCCACCTAATCCCAGACCCCCCAGGCCAGCACTGTATCTATGTCTTCCTTCCTGCGCTATTCTGCCTACTAGGCATCACTCTTCCCGCCCCAATAAACCCCCTGTTGCCAAACATTTTATATTTATATTATCTTTATTTTGAATTTCAATTGTTCATGTTCTCTTTGTTTATAGTTGGTTTTATTCTTTATGTTCAGCTTATTTCTATAAAATCATATATTTACTATACCATGTATCTAGATCCAGACCACAGTTTTTTTAGCACCCAAACACTACCCCTTGTGAAAATATTAACAACAATTTGGTGGTTGTTGAAATTTGAATTAGAGAATTATAGGGTAACTGTGTTTATATAAAGTTGTTACTGATCCAAATTCAAAACCTTAATGATAAACTTTAAGCCAATCAGGAGCTGAGTGATAAAGTGATTGTTATGACATAAAGGGTCATTCAATAATTCTTTAATGCTGTGCGCTAATTAATATTATTGGCTGGTTGTTTTGCCATTGTGCGCCATTGCTGCTGTGGCAAGTTGTTGATGGACTAGTGCTAACCCAGGGACTGATTGGTAACTAGTCCATCAACAACTTGCCACAGCAACAATGGCACACAATGGCAAAACAACCAGCCAATAATATTAATTAGCGCACAGCATTAAAGAATTATTGAATGACCCTTTATGTCACAACAATCACTTTATTACTTGGCTCCAGTTTGGCTTAAAGTTTATCATTAAAGTTTGAATTTGGATCAGTAACAGCGTTATCTAAACACAGTTACCCTATAATTTCCTAATTCAAATTTTGATGACCACCAAATTGCTGTTAATATTT